>OY728125.1:1119764219-1120322219 GCA_963277665.1 Viscum album | reverse complement strand
CTTTCTTTTCTGTTGAGGCCGTTTTTCCTTTTCAACAGACCTAACACACGGTTCCACTGTTGTAGCTTCCGCAGTTGTTGCAGGAGCAGCTGAAGAACCGATAGGTGTCTGAGACCGTCGAAGTGCCAGGGCAACCTGCTGCAGAGGGGTAGTTTGGGGATATATACCAGCGTATCCATCATAGCACGTACCACTGCTCAGAGGTGGCTGTGAATAGGAACCCATATTTACTTGGGACAGTCCACAGTTGAGCACTCCCCCTTTGGATACAGACACTGAATCCCCAGGAACCAACGGGGTTGCTATGGATCCCACACTTAATGATCCAGCCAACAAATTTGGTGGAGGTGGGACAGCATTATAGACCTTGGATGACGAAACCCTGCAGAAGGACATGCAAAAACAAGTGCTTTCTGTAAATAAATAATGAATAAATGGGATTATGATTTTACTCGCTTCTCCATTGCTTAACATGAATCTAAAAATGAAAGGCAGTGTGCTTTGTTGGTGCAGCAGGGGCTTGGAGGCTCCATTTGACATCACTAATTGAAAATTGCTTATAGGACT
The DNA here is from genome assembly GCA_963277665.1 of Viscum album. Taxonomy (NCBI): domain Eukaryota; kingdom Viridiplantae; phylum Streptophyta; class Magnoliopsida; order Santalales; family Viscaceae; genus Viscum; species Viscum album. Next base: position 1,120,321,652 of record OY728125.1, on the reverse strand, counting down.
ATCAGAAAAAATAAGCGGTGTTTGTCGAACACTTATCTAAGTGGTTTCATTTGGAATTTAAGGCCCATTTGACAGCACTCATAAAAACTGCTTATAGCACTTACCACTTATGATGAGTGCTTCAGTATAATTGTTTCCAGATTGCTTATTGACGTAGTTCTTTATAGCCATGTATTTAAGACATTTTCTTTCAGAAACAGAAAAACACCAATTATTTTTTCAAACTGCTTATATTAAGTGATAAGTGCTATAAGCAGTTTTCAGCAAGTGCTGTCAAACATACCCTAAATGCAAGTTTTTTTTTCAGAAACAGAACAAACACAACTTATTTTTTCAAACTGCTTATCATAATTGATAAGTGCTGTAAACAATTTCCAGTAAGTACCGCCAAACAGAGCCTTGCACTTATATTCTAGAATAAAATTACTCAAGAGACAAAAAACACACTTCTTTAATAAGAAATCTGAAAACACTTTGTCTGTTTGACAGCAATTATCAATTATTCTAAGCAGTTAAAAAAAACGGTATCTTTTCTGTTTAACAAAAAACAATTAAAATCCAAAAGAAAACCAACAGAAAAACACTTTTTTCAATAAGCAATCAGAAAGCTCTTCCAAAATCACTTATCTAAGTGATAAGTGCTATAAGCAGTTTTCAATAAGTGTCACCAAACGAACCATCATACACAAGCACTTATAATGCCTTATAAGTGCTAGAAGCACTTGCAAGTGCTATAAAACGGGGCCAAAATTTGAATAAGCTAATGACAACTACATTATATCAGGTTGCAATGGCAATTAAATTATCTCCATAAAAAAAAAATCTGTAACAGACTGCAAAAAGGGAGGCTCAAAATCAATGACATGCAGCCCACCACAAATGTCCAAAGAGGCTTACTGATAATTTAAATTTAATTACCTCGAAATGCCACACTCAGCACTGATTGTATCCAAAAGATTCTCAGCCAAGAGCTTTGCATCTTCAAGACTTTTAGAATTACTGCTGGACAATAATAAATGCAGTGGCTGCTGCTGCTCTGCAAGGACAGAGAGCAGGCATTAGTGAAGACCAAACACAGCACTTCATAGATTAAATTATGCGCACCACGAAAAGGACAATTGTCAAGGACAACGATACCATCCCCAAATGAGCTTCCAGGATCCCCAGAAGCACAGCCTCTCAATAGTACAGTTGCTCCTGTTTCATTCATGATGTGATTGATATACTGGTCCTGTGCGTAAAACCAAACCACCAAAAACACAAAAACAACTCTCCCAATCGTGTGGAGATGTCAGAGAAAGCTTCAAACATTAGAATCTCTTATCTTTGCCTTATAAGATAATGAAATATTAAACAACATAACATCAAATAAACAAAAATATATATATCAACTGCAAGATTAAAACATCAAAACAATAGACAGCCCCGGGGAAACTAAATAGTTACCAGCAGTGATACCAATAAACAGACAATCCTACACAAATTGGAGACACTCAAATTGAAAAAGACAGGGTATGGGGGTTTACATTTGGCCCACGAATACAAGCAGCAATATTCAATGCAGGGTCTGCATCGAATCCCAAAAACACACATGTATTCAACACCTGTGTAACCAGATTCCACTGAAGAATCATATTTTCTGTTCAAAAATAATCTTAAAGCAACTTGGAATATGATAGGTGCCTACCTTTACTCCATCGTTCATTGTCGGAATTTGCAAGGAGTTTGGACCCTGCTTTAGCATCTCTTCAACCATAGCAGCTGCATGATCAACAGTTTTAATCCGCTCTGCTGTCTCTTTTAACTAGAACATAAATCCATAATCAAATTGAATTCTAAAAAATAGTGAACATAAATTTATATGCACACGTACATACAAGGACTATCACTGAATGCAAAATTTTAAGACAACTGATTCACAATATCATTTTCAGTGCAAATATTATTTATAAGTGGGTTTACAATATGGAATGCAGCGACTGCAAAGCAAAATCTCTGCAAGTAAACTACGTTTTCCGAACAATAGCAGATATCAACATATTTAATGACACGCTGCATGGATCTATCAAAATTTCAAAATCACACTCACGTGAGCCCCAGCAGAAATGTGCAGATACAATGGCTTCTCACCATCAGGCGGTGCATTTGGAGGTCGATATTTGCCCCTGTAAAGGGACTTCAACACTGTAAAAGAATAGAAGAACCAGTACATATAACCATGGCTGCCATATCTGGACACTGACCTTGTTATTACCACAGCACCTGTACACTTCTGAATCTGCACATGCAGTAGCAGATAAAATCAATCGGATTATTACAAACAAGAGAAGCAACAAAAAATAAAAGTAACCATCATACTTAGGGAAAACTCAATCAAGTTAAAGGCGGAGGAACATTCAGATAAGTCAGACAATATGAAGCAGATTTTAAATGCCGCGTCAAAAGGCTCTACATGACAAGCAAATCTAAGGTTGCGTTTGGTTTAAGAAAATATTTTATGTTGTCATTTTTAAAATATGTAATTGAAAATATATTAGAAAAGAATTGAAATGCGAAGGGAAAACATGGAAGTGTAGAAGTTGCATATCTAAGCATTTTCATTTTCTTGAAAACATAAAAACAAGTTTTTTTCCAAAAATCAATCATTTTCATTTTTTGAAAATTGTTTTCCATTTACATAAAACAGGAAATGTTTTCGGAAAACAAACGGAACCAAATTCTCCCCCCCCCACCCCACCCCCCTCTTCCCTTCTCTCTTTTCCCCTTCAATAAGCAATGAAAAATCACCTCCTCTTGTATCTGGCGTTTCGTAAGTTTGTAGCGAACAGAAGGCTCTGCGTCATTGATGACAATTTCTCTGGCGATTAACTCATCTTGAATTTTTGGCTAAAACAGGAAAAAATCATTTCAAACAGAAAAAGGTTAAGTAACAAATAATAGGGGAAAAGAGGGAATAAAACTCCCAAATTCTTTAAGCTTCATTATTGAATTGATGCATTGGCTTCACACCAAAATCAATTTTCAACTGATCAGTGCAGCTTCATTTTGCAATACCTAGATCTAACACAAAAAGAGAACTTAATGTGAAACATAAATACAAAAGGAAACAACCATACAGAACCAGTTCTTAGAGGGATGAAAAAGTCAATATTAACATCATAATCCAATTAAATTCACTGTCCAATACCTTGTAGCCCCACAAGCAAGCAGGTTTAATTTAGAAGCATAAAAACAAAAAGGAACACGTAACTACAAAACAAAAATTCAAGAGGGGATGATAACCAAAAAAAATATTAAATTATTAAAACTGAATTTAATTTGAAATTTAATTAAAAATATTGGAAATCGCATTGCAACATTTTGACTCAATACTATAATCATAAAACAACAAATATTCTGATGCACGTAAATCTCACCAGAATTAGTTTTTGAACTGCATCGGCGGCGGCGGCAGCACCATGTTGCTGAATTGAAGGATCTTGCAAGACCTGAGAAACAGCCTGACTGCAAGCAGCATGTGGATTCACAAAAACAGAACCAGGAACGGGAGCCATGCTTGAAAGTGAGAATGATAAACCAACTAATGATCCCATGTTGCCTAAAGGCAGCATGCCAGGTTCAGCCATTGTTGCTGATGCCACAGACTCGGCAGGCTGATCCCACTTTCTCCTTCTCCTGCTACATAACTTCAGAATAAACAAGCAAGTATTCCCCATTTTATAATATTTTTCACTTTACTACAACAAGCAATCGCATATAAGAAATAAATAGGCTGACAGTTGAGAAAACATCAAGCTGGTATTGGAGCACTTTACTGAAGCTTAAAAATCAAGGACCGAGACTGACTAAAAGGGCTGGAAATTCGCACTTTTCTGTTTTTATTAACTTGGCGTAATAGATCACTAGGATCAACGACCTAACATTGTAAGTTTGGATTATAAGAAACGCCACTTTTGTTTTTGTTTTTGTTTTAACAAATCCTAAACCCTTACGCGTCATAAGAAAGAAAGAATCGTAGAAACTCTGTGGCAGAACGTATACTGCAAATTCAACATTTGAAAAACTTCTAACGTATGCGATCAAGACTTGCTAGACACCCGGACCAAAGACCGAGAATAACTTCAATGCGCCACGCCCGCAAATTTGTACGGTACCTTTGCTTTGACGACTCCGAAGTCGAAGATGGTCCATTGATGGGTATATATTCACCGAAAGAACCCCTCGCCTCGTCCGTCATTTATACGTTCAGTGAAGGATGACAAAGTTTGGAGAGTCAAAGGATAAAAAAGGAGTTCTAGAAGTTCTCCGTTGGCGCCGGATTTGGGTGGTGGGGATTTGGATGAACGCCAGATCCTCTGATCGTCTTGGGGAAGACAGAGTAGTTTTAGGGTAGGGATTGCGGCGAGCAAATCTTCTAAAAACTTTAAAATAATTAATTCCCTTCCCCTTACAAATATCGGCCTATTAGCTCAGTTGGTTAGAGCGTCGTGCTAATAACGCGAAGGTCGCAGGTTCGAGACCTGCATGGGCCATTATTTGACATTAAGCGCTTCGTTAATTTTTTAAATTCCTAACGTTAAGATTCAAAAATCCACACGTATTTATTTGTAATATAAATAAAATTTATTTAAGAATATCAATATTGTATATATTGAAAAAAAAAAACAGTGATGCTTAATATTGAACTACAAGGATAAAATATATAGGGCATGTGTAGTTGTGAAAGATGTAAATAGAATAAATGATAGTGGAATATGAACTATATTAGAGAGGAGGAAAAATATGGGTAAGATGAGGCACGGGGGCGGTGACGTGGAGGATGCATTTACAAAAGGAAAAGGGATTATAAATATAAAATTTAATTCATTAATGGTTTACTGTCCAAAAATGTTAAGATTTAATTTTCTATGGATTACATTTCAAATAGAATGAAGATTCTATCAACAAAACAAAATCATCTGAAAGAAAATGATGAAAATAATTTAAACTCTCTATTTCTAAAAAAAGTAACTTTTGAACCACTTATTATGATTAAAAATTATATTGACTACTACAACACATGAAATTATCAGGAGAGGCATTCCATTTCACAGAAAATCTTCAACTTATAACTTCTATTAAGATAAAACCACTACAACTCCCTTTTCGATTATCAAGTGGTACAATAGAAGATTTCACCCAACGCCTCACTGTAAGGTTTTTTTTAATTGTCAAACCCAGTACAATGAAGATCTATTACCTCTCCTTCAACGCCTGGCTGTAGGAGCCGATGAAGACGGTGTAGCTGCCCATGGCCACCACGGTCCTCACCAAGAACGTGGCCAGGAAGGCCGCCCCGGCGAGGCGGGAGGGCAGCGCGAGCGCCGGCAGGACCATCATCAGCGCTTTCCAGTCAGCTACGCCTGATCGAGAGATGAGCGAGGGCTGCGAGGTGGTCTGGCCCAGAGAGATTGTGGAGGCAACCGGCCAAGAACCCAGTCCAGGCACTGCTCAGTAGCTCGGGCCAGATCAGTCTTCTGGTTGGCTTGGAAAAAGTTCCTAAAGCCGTTGGTGCCAAAAGTGAGTGGATCATCAACACGATGAGAACTAAAACCATTAATACAGTCCTCCCTACAACCACCTGAAAAGTTTTTAAGCATTTGATTTTATCACTAATCCTAAAAAACAATGCAATGAGATAGCAAATAGCCAAATGTAATGTTGGGAATGTATTGTTTTTGTATCATGATTTTATTCAATTTAGTATCATGATTTTAATCAATTTACAGTAGGTTGTTACATTACAGCAGCAAGTGTAATGACAATTGGGTTTAAATTATTTCAACAACATTTTAGGTATACATGGGCCAGGGGCCCTCCTAGCACAATAAGCCCCGCCAGAACCTGACAAACCAGCCCATGTAATGAAGTCGGGTCCGTCCAGTTAAGGTGTTAAGGCCAATAGGGGCCTATATACCCTGAGAGGGGGGGTGAATCAGGGTATGGATATTCTTTTTCAAAAGTTCTTTCTGCCCCACTGGATCTTGACCTCTTTGTTACAAGGGTCACTTTGTTTGCACTTGTGTGGTTACTGTGATCACTTGTCTCATTTACCTGATGATGATGCTTTGAATGCAATGCAGGAAAGTAAGCAGGCAGACACAGAGATTTTTACTTGGTTCACCGCTAAGGGCTACGTCCAAGGAGCATACGCCGACAAGTTGCCGGTTCGTACCAAATTCCACTAGGCTTCACTAGCTGTGGATTACAATGTTCGGGCTAGATCACTTCTATGCCCAGGCTCACTGCCTATACAAGGTTTAGGGTCAGCTCACTGCTTTCCCAAGGGTCACTCCCTGTTTCTCTCTCTCTGGCTCACTGCCGGTGGAGAGGATCACCTTCTTCCTCTTCCTAAGCTCACTGCTCCAGAAGGGATTCACTCACTCACAGTTTATAGACCTGTAGGTCTCTTCATTTCCATGAAGGAATGCATCTTCCTCTGTATGTAGATGCTCTGTTGAAGTCCAACTTTCACCCGCAGATGAATCTCACTTTGCACCGGATGTACCGGGCAACCTCAATTTTTACGCGCAACCCTTACGGTGCCTTGCGCGCAATTTCTATGCTTTGCGCGAAATTCCTTTTTCGCGCAACTTCCAAATTTTACGCGCAGCCTGGAAACTGTCTTGCGCGCAATTCACTGCCTCTGCGCGAAATCCACTTTTCGCGCAACCTTCCTTTTACGCGCCAACTCAAACTTTCTGCGCAGCCTTTGCTTTTCGCGCAATCCGACTTTACGCGCAAACTTTAAGTTTACGCGCAACACCCTTTCAAACTTCAATTTCGCGCACCAGAGCTCGGGTATTTTCTATGTCTTGAGCTCTACTGAATGGAGGAGGGTCACTTCATATTTATAGGCAAAATCGACCCCGCGCGAAAAACCCTCCTTGAGCGCGCAATCCGCGTTGATCGCGAAATACAAACCTTCCGCGCACAACCATTTTCCGCGCACTGCTCCATAATTTCGCGCACCTCATGCCTTTGCCATTTTACGAGCTTCGGACCTCGTAACACCTCTTGCGCGAAATACTTCATCCGCTATTTCGCGCGCCACTTCAATTGTCCGCGCACGCCTCCAAAATTTCGCGCGCCTCATGCCTTTCCCGATTTTCAAGCTTTCGGCCTTGAAACATCTTTTGCGCGAAATACAATTTCGCGCAACCCGCTGTTTTGCGCGCCACACTTCAAGATTTCGCGCAACCCTCTATTTTTGCGCGCCACGCTTGATTTTTCCGCACACCTCCTTCATTTCTCTCTCCTCAACCTTTGCCAACAACATATCACTCCATTTTCCATTGGCGATTTTCAGGCCCAAAAAATTGGCAAACACTGGAAAACGGCGCCACCTTGTACTGCTCTTTTGTACCGCCTCCAGATCGTCCTTTCCTTTGTCAAAGTTCTTTGTCAACATGGAATGTCAACAACTTCTCGGGAACTCGACAATTCTCCATGGAAACCTGCTTTGTCAACAAACACAATCAACCCAAAAATGCTGCAATGTTACCTTGAGGGATTTTTGCCCAACAATCTCCCCCTTTGGGTTTGTTGACAACTCTTCACAACTCTGCTCAGAAATATTTTCTGCACTTTGATACCTCACTGAGTCTTCTTCCAGCTGCTACCACCATTCGCCTCTTGCGATTATGATAGCGTTCAAGGATTCACTTAACATGTACTCTAAGCCCACATGAGCAATGCTCGGCGTGAGAAACAAGAGTAGAATGAAAAGTTCATCAATGAATCACTTCATGTCAGACCCTAATTGTCGATTCCACCCTGACACCAATTCTTAAAATAAAACCAGTTGTTGAACCACACTGATACCAATTGGTGAATTCTTAAGTTGATACCGATTGTTGATAGCTGGACACTGTCTCACACCATTCCAACACCACTGTTCTGCTTTTATCACGATCATTTGCTGTCGTGATTTCTATGATTTGATCGATCACGTCTAGCATCGTCAGATTTAAAAATCTCTCCCCCTTTCTCATTGCTCCCCCTTTCTGGCTTCTCCACCTGTCAGCTTCTCCCCGTATCAATTATGATTTATCAAATCTCCGCACTATTTTCTCTCTTGAACAAACACTTTTCTCCCCCTTTGTCAAGCACTTTTCAAGCACTTTTCTCCCCCTTTGTCAACGAACCCAAAGGTCACGCCTTTGTAGTCTGTAACATAGTAGAGAACACATATCAGCACGTTAGGGAAAAACACACCATACCTCGGGGAGAGGGGGGGAGGGGGTCCCATATCCACACTATTTCAAGTGTGGGGAAGCGACTGAACTCCCAGAGCCAGTCGATGCCTTTCAAATGCTTCCTTGGGTAAGGCCTTTGTCAGGATGTCTGCAACCTGTAGTTCTGTAGGCACATACTCCAACTTTACGATCCCCTACTCAACCTTCTCCTTGATAAAATGATACTTAATCTCAATGTGCTTTGTCCTTGAATGATGGACGGGATTTTTGCTGAGATTTATAGCACTTGAGTTGTCGCACTGGATTCCGATCGGAGACTTCACTTCAACTCCCATATCGGCAAGCTGCTGCTTCATCCACAATAACTGTGTGCATGCTTGAGGGGCCGCAATATACTCAGCTTCTGCGGTGCTCAATGAAATGCAATCTTGTTTCTTGCTTAGCCAAGAAATACACAATCCATTATGATAAAAAGCACCACCTGACGTTGGTTTCCTATCATCCGCTGAACCGGCCCAGTCTGCATCAGTATATCCCAATAACTCTGTCTGAGATTTGTCATTGTATGTCAAGCCGAAGTCCACTGTGCCCTTGATATACCGAACTATTCTTTTCACTGCAAGCATGTGACTTTCCTTGGGATTACTCTGATATCTCGCTGCTTGGCATGTGGCGAAAACAATATCAGGCCTTGTTGCGGTTAAGTACAACAGACTTCCAATGATTTGCATGTATTCTGTGATATTAACTGCCCTGCCACTGTCATCTTTTGATGATTTCATCCGGGTAGAAACCGGAGTCTTCATCTCCTTGGAATTTTCCATTCCAAATCATTTCAAAGCATCCTTGGCATACTCGGATTCAGAAATGAATGTTCCATTCCTGCCTTGTGTAACTATGCTTCATCTGATCTTCCAAATATTATGTCTTCTTCCTTGACCAGCCTCACCATCCTTTGATTACTATTATTGTTGAAATAAAGATTGTAATCAAATCCCCCACACTGAAAACCAATCTTCTTCAAATACTGATATAGCCTTCAGTACCATTCTCTTAGGGTGTATGCTTTGCACACCAGTCGTGCTTTGTTTCGAATCATTGTACCATCTTCGTTCATCTTGTCTAAATAGACCCATTTTGTCCTGATGAAGTTTTTATCATCTTGCCTCGAAACAATTTCCCAGGTCTGATTCTTCTCAATTCTGACCTATCGCTTCATTCATGGAATGATCCCGGTTTTTCATCTTCAGCTACATCAGCAAAGCATTTCGACTCAACCTGAGATAGTAATGATGTCTGCTGTAGTGATTTCATTCTCTTTGTCTGAACTGGATCTCACTGATCACTGATGATAGTCTGCCTGTCAATTTCAGCTCGATTCTTTGTATTTTGTGCAGATAAGGATTTTACATCCTTGTACTCATCATCAGTATCTTATTCTGAGTCACCCTCAGCCACTTCTTCTCCCCCTGTGTTGCTTTCTTCCTCAACACTTTCGTCAGGAAATTGTTCACTGACTCATTTTTCAGTGGCTTCATTTCTTTCAGCTACTTTTCGCAGCTTCTTGGTATCCTGAAAAACAGTCAGCTGATACCACAATGTTAGATCAAAATAAATAAGCATGAAATGCTTGATCACTGCTGATTCTCCCATAGTATGTCTTCTCTCAATAGACAACACTTGAGCTGGGTCATCCAATTATTTCCTTGACGGATCTGGCATATGATTTTGTTATCAAATGCTCCCCCTGTGTTACACAACACTTCTATCTGGTAGGCCCAACGGCAGAGACCCATAATCATTCTTCTCCACGTGCACCATTTATACTAATCTGGCACTCAGCATCGATCCATTAACCAAATCTCTAAGCCTACTGAGTTGGAACTCGGTGTAGGAAACAAGAGATAGAGTTAATAACACAAACACTTCCTATTTTTCTCTATTGCTCCCTTTCTTCATCAACTCTAGTACCTGATTTGAATCAATTGAAATTCTAGAGCAAATCACTTCTCCACTTCGCATCCTTAGATGCCACTACCCCATGGATCGTATCTCCCTAAAACCTGAAACACATGAATCATCAGTTAATAGAATTTAAATATATAGGGAGAGGGGTGTCTTCCAGAATCCTCAACATGAGGATGATGGTTGATCCTGATGGGTCAACCCTTTGATTCTTTCTTGGAGCGCATCACACTCCTTTCTTGCTTCCTCCAACTGCCTGACCAACTTCAACTGTTCTGGCCATATGACTAGGCATTCTTTGCTCACATTCTGAGCCTTTTTCTGATATGAAGATTCTGCAGACTTGGCCTTTCTCACAATCTGGGGTTTAGACCAACTGGTACACATTTCGATCTTTGATGTTCTACCGAAATTCCATTTCCCTTGATTGTTTCTTGGTGCAGGAATCTCCTTTCTTGTCATCTTCCCTGTCTTCTTTGTCCATTGTAGGGATCTACCTTTTTCTTCCACTTCTCGTTGCAAAACACGACATGTGGATTTTTCGATGCATTCTTTGCTTATCGGCCTTTTATCAGATTTATGAGTCACCGCCCTATTTTTCATTGGTGGTGGGTCCTCCATTGAACGTCCATTCTTCTTTATCACCACTGGAGTAGATCTCCCCTTAATCTTCCAGGTTTGCTCACATTCTCTCCTTGAGAGCTGTTGTGAGTATGACATAGGAGGTGACTGATACACCTTTCGTTCAGCTCCACGTGATTTCCCTGAGGCTCGAAGCCTATTCTTCTCCTTACCACTTTGTCTCCCAGTACAGGCTTCTTTCTTGTACACTTCCTGTGGTGGAGATCTCTTTTCTTGTTCCTTTCCCTTTCCTGCTTTCTTCTTACTGCAATGTCTCGCCATGTGCCCATAGTGAGAACATATAAAACATTTTCCCTCAAAGGCATACCTCATTTCATCATCTCTCTGTTGAGATGTTGATGCACCTTGAGTTCTTCCTCTGATATTGTTCTCCTGAGCTTCCTGACACATGCTCATGGTGTGTCCCATTCTTCCGCAGTAATAGCATCTAATATATGCTTTCCTCTGAGAATCTCTTCTTTCTAATTTCTCATGATGCTTCTTCCTGTTCTCAGATTTATTAATGTCTCTCTTTTCACAGCCTGAAATGTACTCCAGAGCCTCTGTACAGAAGCTTGATGTGTGGCCATGAACTCCGCAGAAATAGCACACGTCATCACTCCTTGAAACTATCCTCATAGGCCTATCTCCAGCACCTACAGGATTTTTCTTACCTTTGTAAATTTTCACTGCATTTTTCTTATCATCCATAGGAGTGGAATTATCATATCCAATGCCAGCATTTCCAAAACTTGCTGGTCTTTGAGCTGAGAAAATATTATGTTGTTTCTCTTCAGAAACAGCATATCTGTTCTTCATTTTATCATCACTTGTCGAAGGATGATCAAATAGCAAGTGCAGTGCATCCTTCAACTTGGGCTTATCTTTGGATTTAGACTTCTCTATTTCCTCCTTGACTGATTCGAGCTCTTCTACCAACTTTTGAATCTTCATATCCCTTGATTCAAGTTGGACAACATGTTTTTCCTTGAGAAGCTTCCCTCTACTTACCTCATCTTCCAGTTCATGCTTCAGCTTATCAACCATGTCAATTTTCTCCTTTACCTTCAATTTTTCTTGAGCGACAGAGTCAGAGCAACATGCATTCTCTTGTTGTAGCCTTTGATTTTTCTGAACTTCTGCAGACAACTGTGCTGCTAGATCATTATTTCTGGCTTTATGATTCTGTGCTTCATCTGACATTTGACTCTCTTCATAATCACCAGCCTTTTGTTTTCCTTTCATTCTGGCCATCTTCTGCATCTCTTCAGCACGTGAATCATTCTTCTCTGTTAGGTCAGTAACTATATCAATAAGCCTTTGATTTAAACATTTTAGCTTGTTGACCTCAATCTCCAATCCCTTGATCCGGATATCTTTAGATTTGGCTTCTTCAGTGTTTCCAACGTCACTTGGAATACTCGGTTCTTCGATGCTTTTGAATTGATCTTTCACTTTTCTATTCAAGCCATCGATCTCCCTTTTCTGTTCTTCAATCTTAAGTTTATACTCACTAACTGATTCTGAGTTCTCTGGTGCTGATAACTTGAGTTTCTCAATTTTATTTATCAACTCAGACTTCTCTTCTTCCTGATGCTGCATATAGAGTTTGGCATCACGAACAACTTTGTTAGCATTCTTGGTTTTGGCTCTCCAAACATCTATCTCTTCAAGAGCAGCCTCTAACTCAGCTCGCATATCTATTCTTCCTTCAATTTCTTCTTCTGTTTCAGTATCACTCTGATGCTCATGTACTTTACTCATTCCAACATCATGATTGAGTGAATCAATCTTTTCCCTTTCTGATTCATCCAAGCCTTCCTTCAGCAAGTTGTTTGATTCCTTTAGTTGAATAACACATTTTCCATATACACTTCCACACTGAGGAGTACCACCTGACTTCTGTTTGTTCTTGGATGTTTTTCCCTTTGCCATGGCTGATTGAGATAAGAGAAGACTGATTCTTTATGCACACAGATCGACTACACCAAGTTGGAGCAAACAAATCTGATAACAGCAACCTTCCCTCTGATACCAATTGTTAAGGCCAATAGGGGCCTATATACCCTGAGAGGGGGGGTGAATCAGGGTATGAATATTCTTTTTCAAAAGTTCTTTCTGCCCCACTGGATCTTGACCTCTTTGTTACAAGGGTCACTTTGTTTGCACTTGTGTGGTTACTGTGATCACTTGTCTCATTTACCTGATGATGATGCTTTGAATGCAATGCAGGAAAGTAAGCAGGCAGACACAGAGATTTTTACTTGGTTCACCGCTAAGGGCTACGTCCAAGGAGCATACGCCGACAAGTTGCCGGTTCGTACCAAATTCCACTAGGCTTCACTAGCTGTGGATTACAATGTTCGGGCTAGATCACTTCTATGCCCAGGCTCACTGCCTATACAAGGTTTAGGGTCAGCTCACTGCTTTCCCAAGGGTCACTCCCTGTTTCTCTCTCTCTGGCTCACTGCCGGTGGAGAGGATCACCTTCTTCCTCTTCCTAAGCTCACTGCTCCAGAAGGGATTCACTCACTCACAGTTTATAGACCTGTAGGTCTCTTCATTTCCATGAAGGAATGCATCTTCCTCTGTATGTAGATGCTCTGTTGAAGTCCAACTTTCACCCGCAGATGAATCTCACTTTGCACCGGATGTACCGGGCAACCTCAATTTTTACGCGCAACCCTTACGGTGCCTTGCGCGCAATTTCTATGCTTTGCGCGAAATTCCTTTTTCGCGCAACTTCCAAATTTTACGCGCAGCCTGGAAACTGTCTTGCGCGCAATTCACTGCCTCTGCGCGAAATCCACTTTTCGCGCAACCTTCCTTTTACGCGCCAACTCAAACTTTCTGCGCAGCCTTTGCTTTTCGCGCAATCCGACTTTACGCGCAAACTTTAAGTTTACGCGCAACACCCTTTCAAACTTCAATTTCGCGCACCAGAGCTCGGGTATTTTCTATGTCTTGAGCTCTACTGAATGGAGGAGGGTCACTTCATATTTATAGGCAAAATCGACCCCGCGCGAAAAACCCTCCTTGAGCGCGCAATCCGCGTTGATCGCGAAATACAAACCTTCCGCGCACAACCATTTTCCGCGCACTGCTCCATAATTTCGCGCACCTCATGCCTTTGCCATTTTACGAGCTTCGGACCTCGTAACACCTCTTGCGCGAAATACTTCATCCGCTATTTCGCGCGCCACTTCAATTGTCCGCGCACGCCTCCAAAATTTCGCGCGCCTCATGCCTTTACCGATTTTCAAGCTTTCGGCCTTGAAACATCTTTTGCGCGAAATACAATTTCGCGCAACCCGCTGTTTTGCGCGCCACACTTCAAGATTTCGCGCAACCCTCTATTTTTGCGCGCCACGCTTGATTTTTCCGCACACCTCCTTCATTTCTCTCTCCTCAACCTTTGCCAACAACATATCACTCCATTTTCCATTGGCGATTTTCAGGCCCAAAAAATTGGCAAACACTGGAAAACGGCGCCACCTTGTACTGCTCTTTTGTACCGCCTCCAGATCGTCCTTTCCTTTGTCAAAGTTCTTTGTCAACATGGAATGTCAACAACTTCTCGGGAACTCGACAATTCTCCATGGAAACCTGCTTTGTCAACAAACACAATCAACCCAAAAATGCTGCAATGTTACCTTGAGGGATTTTTGCCCAACATAAGGCCTGATTAATAAATGGATTTCAGCCAGCCAGAACCTGACAAACCAGCCCATGTACATATCTAATATCAGGTCCTAAGCAATTTTGAACATTGTCAATAAAGTATAAGTCAATTTGCAAATGAAACTCGCATGCCCCCCTTGCCCTCATCCTGGCCATGTTCTTGGTGGGGACCGTGGTGGCCATGGGCAGCTACACCATTCTTGGTGGGGACTGTGGTGGCCATGGCCCCCTCCCCCTGCCATTATCCTCCCCTCCCCTCCCCTCCCCTCCCCTCCCCTCAAATCTGCCTAGCCCCCCTCTCCACTACCCTCATCCCCCTCTCCCCTCCCCTATACCTGCACATTAAATGTCTTGTACAGAAACCTGCCCAATTAATAGGAAATGACTCACATATACATTAAAGAGGAATATGTAAACCATAAACTGAATTGAAATCAAAGTAAAAATAGGAACTTGGGTGTTTGTTTCTGCTTCTAATATTATGAATCGATCTTCAATGAATCAATATTCAACATCTGCGTGAGGTGCTGTCCAGTTTTTTTCTAGCCCATAAAAGAGGAAAAAACTGCTATTAAGTAGAAAAATAACTGAAGGAGATATAATTAAATGAAAGGGAGAATAATTTTTGGGTTTATAACCCCAAACAGGAACATGGATGTTTGTTTCAGCTTCTAACAGTATGAATCGATCTTCAATGAATCGATATTCAACAGATGTGTGAGGTGTTGTCCAGTTTTTGTCTAGCCCATAAAAGAGTAAAATAGTGCTATTAAGTAGAAAAATAACTGAAGGAAATATAATTAAATGAAAGGGAGAATAATTTTTGGGTTTATAACCCCAAACAGGTGTTGTAGTTAACCTGTCAGCAGCTGGACAGTTCCTGCAGGTCAACCCCTGTCTATTAGTGGGTGTGGTTTTCAGAGTAGGAACCACCACATCCAGGTATGCACCCCCTTCACATGCACTGAAATAATGAGAAACATAAAAAATATTAGTTCAAAACACAAATATTACTTATAATAAAATTGCACATGTGTGGATGTTTATGCATTCACTTCTGGTTGAGAATCATTTTGGGAGTGGTTTTTCTGACTGTATCCTCGAGCAGATGAAAACGGAAAGTTCAGGTTCACTTCAAACAGTATTTTGGTTGTGCCAGCAGGAACATGGTGGAGTTCATATCAATTTAGATAAGGGGTCAGACAAGAGCTGCTTGAATTATAATAATATGCAGAGGATATGGCCACTAAAAATTTAATTCAAATTAAAATACTATTTTAGTATTTGCAAACATCTTACTGTAAGAGTTTAATGATAGAATATAATCATATAAAATATCTATATTTAATGAAATCTGGAGGATTAATTCAGACATGATTCAATGAAATTAACTAATAAGAATAACAATGTCCACCAGATCAATTATGCTTATGGAAAATAAGGCCTCCATGTCTTAAAAAAATATGAAATTTATTATATAATATCCAAACTTGAACTATACTTTTGTGTTATAAAATAACTGAAATGGAGAACCCCTTTAAAAGATATATATTAGAAGTGAGACCACCTCATCAATATCAACAAACTAT
This sequence comes from Viscum album, assembly GCA_963277665.1. Taxonomy (NCBI): domain Eukaryota; kingdom Viridiplantae; phylum Streptophyta; class Magnoliopsida; order Santalales; family Viscaceae; genus Viscum; species Viscum album. The sequence goes on along the minus strand of OY728125.1, from coordinate 1,120,305,559 downwards.
ATACTGGTTCCACGAAACATATGCTTCACTAACCTACATATAGAAATATAATTTTCTATTTGAATTTTGATCATCACAAATACTAAATGATAAAATGATGTTATATTTCATTTTATGAAATACTTCAGTAAAAAAACAGTGGTATGTGGCATGTGTTTATAAATATAATATACCATCAAGATCATCATTTCATACCATGTGATGATGTTCATAGTTTGGTAAATATGAATTTTTTTTGTAACAAATAGTATTTTACACCTTCAAACATTGATATATAACAAAAACATTGTTCTAATGTATGTTCAATTTCACAAGGCAGGTCACAAATCTGAACCTTTGTTATACCAGAAAAATCGAGCAGGGTAACATCAAGAACCTATGGTAAAGAAAAATTCAAGTTGTTATGCTTCCCTGGGGTACCTTTAGTTTAGTATTTATGTATTTAATATCATAAATACATACAAGAATTATAATGATAGATAGAGGTTCCATCCATAAAAAATTTAAATCATATCAAAATAGCATTTTATAATCTGAAAACGGATTAGTGTATCAAATACTATATTGGCTAGAAGCATACAAAATACCTATTTGAGATGAACTATGGAGGCTGACATCAGACATGATTCAATGACATCATCTTCTAATATTAAGATTGAAAACAACATCAAATAATATTTTAGGTAAATAAGGCCTCCAAGTCAAAACAAAATTATATTTATGAGACAATATTAGAAAATGAACTAAACATTTCTCATGTCGGATTGATGATATGTTTTGTAATGCAGATATTGTGATGACTAATAAAAAATAGAGAGAGAACTACTAACCAAATCAACTTATATTAGTTCTTTCCTTCAGATATCACTTGTATTGCCTGTAATTTGATGTCATTAAATTAAACCAAATAAATATATATGAATAAATGGACAATGGATGTTTTATATTGTGAGATATGGATGGAGAGAGAGATAATATTATCCAGTGTAATGATTCTATCTCTCACCAGGTCTTCCTAGTACGCACCCCATTATCATGCATAGAATTATAGAGAATTAGAAATGAAAATAATTCAAAACCAAAAAATATCAAACAACAAATCTGCCCATGATAATCTCGAAATCATAGACAATAAATAAAGCTAGGTACACATCCTGTAATTCTGTTCAATCATTATATATATAACCAAAAAGTGACAATAGTCCATTAATATATTATTCATGTTGCAACATTAAATAAATTCAAAGTGATATAATCTTCATATGTGTTGAAGCTACATAATTATCTGTAGATTTATTTATTATCATGCTTAATCAGATAATCGATCATAAAATTTAAAGATAAAATATTCAGTAATAACTCTAATATTTATCCTATTGAATAATCATAAGCATATAAAAATGAATGAATAATTAAAGGCATAAGTTGATTTAAAGGAATACCAAAAGAAATAGAGAAATAAGCAATACAATTCTTGGAGAAGGTTCCACTAAAAGTAATGTAGGATTGTGAGGATGCAACCTTTACTAAACTGTCACTTTAACATATCTAAAAATGTTATTTGATGGAAAACCATCTCCACAAATAAACTGAATTCAAACAATGGAATCCTAACAGAGATTCATGTCCCATAAAGTCGACAACTGAGAACAAACGTATCAAAATATCCATTTCGCATTTAGACAATAAAATAGGAACAAATAAAAGATAGGTTTATACCAGAATACAGTGGCGGTCCCAGTAGAATCTCCATGTAGTAGCTTCATATGATCAAACAGATGGTCTAAAATCACATTAATTGTCAATCACAGTATTGTTTCGCTGTGATGGTTAATAATAGAAATTCAAAAAATAGACCTAAAAAGATTATACCTGAACTAAAATAAAATGAAGTTGAATAAAGGGATAAATGGAAATCATGAATGCCTCGTCTTGTTCCCAACATGCCAAAAGGAGACACACATATTACTGATTCAAATTATAAGGCTATAAATCATCGTTGAAAAAAAAATATACCATCAAGATCAACATTTCAGACCATCTAATGATGATCATAGTTTGGTAAATTAGAATTTGTTTAGGTAATAGTTAGTATTTAACACCCTCAAACATTGATATATAACATAAACATTGTTATAATCTCTCATTCAATGTCGCAAGGTAGGTCACAAACCTGAACCATTGTTATACCATGAAAATTGAGCAGGCTAATATCAAGAAGCTATGGTTAAAAAAATTTCAAGTGGATATGCTTTTTAGGGACACCGTTATGATAATATTTATGTATTGAATATCATAAATTCTTATAGGAACTATAATAATAGGGAAAGGATCTAGCCATAAAAAATTTAAATCAAATTAAAGTAGTATTTTATACTTTGAAAACCCCTTAGTGTATCAGATCCTATATTGAATAGAAGCGTACAAAATCCATATATGAGATTCACTATAGAGGCTTACATCAGACATGATTCAATGACATCAATTTCTAATATTATGATTTAAAACTACATAAAATAACATTTATGGGAACTAAGGCCACCAAGTCAAAACAATATGAAATTTATGAGAAAATATTAGAACACGAACTAATCTTTTTTCGTGTCGAATTGATGATATGTTTTGTAAAGGAGATAGTGTGATGACTGATTAAAAATAGAGAGATAAATACTAACCAACTAAAGTTATATTTGTCCTTCCTCCTTCAGAGATCACATGTATAGCCTGTAATTTCAAATCATTAAATTAAACCAACTAAATATATATGAATACATGGAAAATAATTGTTTTAGATTGTGTGATATGGAGGGAGGGAGATATAATCTTATACAATGTAATGTTTTGATATCTCACCAACTCTTCCTGGTACACACCCCCTACAGATGCACTGAATAATAGAGAATCAGAAAAAGAAACAATTCAAAACAAAAACATAACTTACAACAAAACTGCCCATGATACTCTCAATATCATAGACAACAAATAAAGCTAGGTACCCATCATACAATTGTGTTCAATCATTATATAATTATCCAAAAAGTGACGTCAATCCATTAATATATTATTCATGTTGCAGCTTTAAATAAATTCAAAGTGATATAATCTTCATTTGCGTTGAAGTAATATAATTGTATGTAGATTTATTAATTATTGCGCTTAATCAGATCATCGATCATAAAATTAATAGATATAATCTTCAGTAATAATTCTGAATGAGAATTCATATTACATGTATTTAGAGACAGATGACATGTATTTAGAATGACAAGATTAGAAATCTGGAAGAATACCAAAATACATAAATTGTAATAGGAATCATTACCTTAAAATGATTACTCATAATGAACAATTGATAAAGAAAGTAATCACACTATATTAGTGACTATAAATCTCTAGAAATCGGTTTGGAGTGCTTCATGAGTCTCGATGGAAACATGAATAACTAAATTTGTGTATGCATGCATGATATGAAACAATATATTTATAACTAAATCTATAGAATGCAAATAATAATGGAAAATTAATAACTACATTTAAATAATAATAAGTTGAATGAAATCATCTTTATTATAATGAAAATGAAATTAAATTGGAGGTAACCTTCAAGTGGTGGTAGACTCCACCCATTCCGATGGCCCCCTTGAATAATGAAGTTCCCATTGTAGTATTATTGCTGGTTAATATATATCAAATAAAAAATGAAATAGTCAAACTGTGGACAACAATAATAAGAACAATTTGAGGACATTCTATTGTTAGGGTATCATTAATTCAAATTTAAGTGCTATGAGCAGTTAAAAAGAAATAATTCAGATTCATGTCAGACAAGATGAGTTCAAGTGCATACATCAAACCACATGTCTATGAGATGATTTTTTTCAGAATGCAGTTCAATCAAACTGATGCATATAATATATATGCGCATTCATAAACAATATTCCTAGGTATTAATGTGATCATACAAAAAAATCTATGGAAGGCAGTCCTTCATACACCATGGTGATTGGGAAACTGCAAATCAATTGAAAATTGCAACATAAATACCGTCTTTTAGATAACAAAGATCATTTCTTAAACACATTTGAACTCATACTATGTGCTTATGTTTGTAATATTTCTCTATAGCACACAGATAATCCCAGCTACAAGCAAGAATAGATATGCGATGAACCCTTATTTTAGATTTGAACAGATACCTTACAGTTGCTCGAGTTTAATTCAAGTATATGCATGCAACTCTTCACTAGATGTTCTATTCTGACATCTGTCACCCTGAATTATAATTTAGATCCAGAGACACATCAGCCACGACAAAGAATACAGATTAATCATGTTATAAAAACACCATAAGAAATCAAATACATTGAGAGATGAAAAACTTTGACACTGGTTTAGATGTTTGTAATTGGTTTATACCTGGGCATAGTCACTGTGTTCTCCAGGGAGCGGGAACCCTAGGTGGAGCAGAGGACCCAAACGTGGGAGTGTCTAAGTGGGAGTCACCATTTGTGGAGAAGGAATAGTCGGAGGAACCGAACATGAAGGAGCGGACTTCGGAGGAGCAGAAGTTTCCAGTTTATACCTGGGCTTACTCATTGTGTTTTTTAGGGCGCGAGAACCCTAGCTGGTGCAGAGGACCCGAACATTGGAGTGCCGAAGTGGGAGTCAACAGTTGCAGAGAAGGAATAGTCGTAGGATCCGAACATGGAGGAGCAGAAGTCGGAAGAGACGAAGGCGGATCACGCGCAGCTGGAGTCGCGACTATAAAGGGGATTTGGGGAGTGGAGGGGAGCGGGAGAGAGGATTCGGGGAGGGGTAATCGGGGAGGGTTGCGATAACCCTAGAACTGGGAAAATGGAATTGATGCGGTGAATCGGGGAGGGAAGTAAATAGCTAGGGGAAATCGCGATTGCGGTCGGGGTCGCGGGAGGTGTTTTTGGGAATGGAGTGTTAGGATGGAGAATTTCCTGTGACGTGGCTGCGTGGTTTGGTGACACATAGGCAGAAAAATGCCAAGTTTAGAAGATATATAGATTTAAGTTTCAAATCCAATTGACTCAAAAAAACATTAAAGGAGGTTGAATGATATTTTTAGTGTAATTTAAGATTCAAAAATCCTAATTGACGATGCACACATAAATGTAGATGGGTGCACATTGGCGATGAGGGCACGAGAGACTTTGGGTTTTCAAAATTTTTTAATAGGATTACTTATGAAGAGGTCAATCCTTAGAGGAGAGGAGTCTAATGCGAGCATGGGGGTAGAATGATATTTGTAGTGTAATTTAAGATTCAAAAATCCCAATTGACTCAATTGGGAGAGATTTATCAAGTCATTTATGGTTGATGACGCACACATAAATGTAGATAGGTGCACATTGGCGATGCAGGCACGGGGGTTTTGGGTTAGGACGAAGGATCTTTAGGTTTCAAATATTTTTAATAGATTACTTATGAATAGGTCAATCCTTAGAGGAGGGAAGGTCCACTTGCACTTTGGCGCAGCGTAGGATGCGAGTAGGGGGGCTTTAGGTTAGGATGAAGGGTATTTGGGCTTTCAAAGATTTTTAATAAATTACTTGCGAAGAGGTCAATCCTCAGAGGAGGGGGGGTATGCGTGCACGTTGGCGCAGCGCAGAATGCAAGTAGGGGGATTTGGGTTAGGATGAAGGGTCTTTTGGCTTTGAATGATTTTTAATAAATTAATTATGAAGAGTCCAGTCCTTATAAGAGGTGTGATATGTCTTTTCAAACACCTATAATATGTTTAACTTTATATTGAGATCAATCCACCTAACTTATTTATCTATGTTATTTTATTTTTCAATGTTAATAAATATATTGGAATAAATTGTTAATATAATATTATAAAACCTTGAAAGGTGGTTAAAGGATATTTGTAATCAGGGTAACCTTGTAATTTAAGATTCAAATATTGATTGACTCAATTGGGAGAGATTTCTCAGTCATTTCATGGCCGATGACGTAGACATAAGTGTAGATCTACGTGCACATTGGCACAACGCATGATGCGAGCATGGGGCATTTGGGTTAGGATGAAGGGTCTTCGGGCTTTCAAAGATTTTTAATAAATTACTCATGGAAGATGTCCATCCTTAGGGGGGGGCTACGTTGGAGATGCGGGCACGAGAGACACAACACATGGGACTTTGTGTTAGAATGAAGGGTCTTTGGGATTTCAAAGATTTTTAATAGATTACTTATGAATAGGTTAATCCTTAGAGGAGCGGGGTAACTTTATATGGAGATTAATCCACCTGACTTATTTATCTATGTTATTTTATTTTTCAATGTTAATAAATATATTGGAATAAATTATTAATATAAGATTATAAAAACTTTAAAGATGGTTGAAGGATATTTGTAATCAGGGTGACCTAATTTAAAATTCAAATCTGGATTGACTCAATTGGGAGAGATTTCTCAACCATTTATGGCCGATGACACATACATAAGTGCAGATCTACGTGCACGTTGGCACATCACAGGATGTGAGCAGGGGGGCTTTGGGTTTGGATGAAGGGTTTTCGGGATTTCAAAGATTTTTAATAGATTACCAATGAAGAGGTCAATCCTTATAAGAGGGGGTCTACATGGATGTTGGCACAACGCAGGATGCGAGCAGGGGGGTATGCGTGCACGTTGGCGCAACACAGAATGCAAGCAGGGGGCTTTGGGTTAGGATGAAGGGTCTTTTGGCTTTGAATTATTTTTAATAAATTACTTACGAAGAGTTCAGTCCTTAGAGGAGGGGGTGTGATATGTCTTTTAAAACACCTATAATATGTTTAACTTTATATGGAGATCAATCCACCTACCTTATTTATCTATGTTATTTTATTTTTCAATGTTAATAAATATATTGGAATAAATTGTTAATATAATATTATAAAACCTTGAAAGGTGGTTAAAGGATATTTGTAACCAGGGTAACTTTGTAATTTAAGATTCAAATCATGATTGACTCAATTGGGAGATATTTCTCAGTCATTTTATGGTTGATGACGTAGGCATAAGTGTAGATCTACGTGCACATTGGTGCAGCGCATGATGGGAGCATGGGGCACTTGGGTTAGGATAAAGGGTCTTCGAGCTTTCAAATATTTTTAATAAATTACTCATGGAAGATGTCAATCCTTAGGTGGGGCTATGTTGGAGATGCGGGCACGAGGGACACAACACATGGGACTTTGCATTAGAATGAAGGGTCTTTGGGATTTTAAAGATTTTTAATAGATTACTTATGAAGAGATCAATCCTTAGAGGAGGGGGGGTAACTTTATATGGAGATTAATCCACCTGAATTATTTATCTATGTTATTTTATTTTTCAATGTTAATAAATATATTGGAATAAATTGTTAATATAAGATTATAAAAACTTTAAAGGTGGTTGAAGGACATTTGTAATTAGGGTGACCTAATTTAAGATTCAAATCTGGATTGACTCAATTGGGAGAGATTTCTCAACCATTTATGGCCGATGACACATACATAAGTGCAGATCTACGTGCACGTTGGCGCATTGCAGGATGTGAGCAGGGGGCTTTGGGTTTGGATGAAGGGTTTTCGGGCTTTCAAAGATTTTTAATAGATTACCTATGAAGAGGTCAATCCTTATAGAAGGGGGTCTACGTGGATGTTGGTACAACGTAGGATGCGAGCAGGGGGGTATGCGTGCACGTTGGCACAGCGCAGAATGCAAGCAGGGGGCTTTGGGTTAGGATGAAGGGTCTTTTGACTTTTAATGATTTTTAATAAATTACTTATGAAGAGTTCAGTCCTTAGAGGAGGGGGTGTGATATGTCTTTTCAAACACCTATAATATGTTTAACTTTATATGAAGATTAATCCACCTAACTTATTTATCTATGTTATTTTATTTTTCAATGTTAATAAATATATTGGAATAAATTGTTAATATAATATTATAAAACCTTGAAAGGTGGTTAAAGGATATTTGTAATCAGGGTAACCTTGTAATTTAATATTCAAATCACGATTGACTCAATTGGGAGAGATTTCTCATTCATTTTATGGTCGATGACGTAGACATAAGTGTAGATCTACGTGCACATTGGCGCAACGCATGATGCGAGCATGGGGCATTTGGGTTAGGATGAAGGGTCTTCGGGTTTTCAAAGATTTTTAATAAATTAATCATGGAAGATGTCAATCCTTGGGGGGGGGGGGCTACGTTGGAGATGTGGGCACGAGGGACACAACACATGAGACTTTGCGTTAGAATGAAGGGTCTTTGGGATTTTTAATAGATTACTTATGAAGAGGTCAATCCTTAGAGGAGGGGGTAACTTTATATGGAGATGAATCCACCTGACTTATTTATCTATGTTATTTTATTTTTCAATGTTAATAAATATATTGGAATAAATTGTTAATATAATATTATAAAAACTTTAAAGGTGGTTGAAGGATATTTGTAATCAGGGTGACCTAATTTAAGATTCAAATCTGGATTGGCTTAATTGGGAGAGATTTCTCAACCATTTATGGCCGATGACACATACATAAGTGCAGATCTACGTGCACGTTGGCGCATCGCGGGATGTGGGGGGCTTTGGGTTTGGATGAAGGGTTTTCGGGATTTCAAAGATTTTTAATAGATTACCTATGAAGAGGTCAATCCTTATAGGAGGGGGTCTATGTGGATGTTGGCACAACGCAAGATGCGAGCAGGGGGGCTTTGGGTTAGAATGAAGGGTCTTCGAGCTTTCAAATATTTTTAATAGATTACTTATGAAGAGGTCAATCCTTAGAGGAGAGGGTCTATGTGGACGTTGGCGCAACGCAAGATGCGAGCAGGGGGGGCTTTGGGTTAGCATAAAGGGTCTTCGGGCTTTCAAATATTTTTAATAGATTACGTATGAAGAGGTCAATCCTTAGAGGAGGGGGTGTGACCTGTCTTTTAAAACACTTATGATATGTTTAACTTTATATAGAGATCAATCCACCTAACTTATTTATTTATGTTATTTTAATTTTCAATGTTAATAAATATATTGGAATAAAACTGGTCCAAACACAAAATACGTGAACCGAAGTACACCGGTTTACTATAAAATTAATGGTTGTATGGTTTTTAAAACACCTATAATATGTTTAACTTTATACAGATATATTATTCAATAAATTGTTAATATAAAATTATAAAAACTTTAAAGGTGCTTGAAGGATATTTGTAATCAGGTTCACCTTGTAATTTAAGATTCAAATCCTGATTGACCTAATTGGGAGGGATTTCTCAGCCATTTATGGTTGATAATGCAAACATAAGTGTAGATCTAAGTACACATTGGTGCAACACAAGATGAGAGCAAGGGGCCTTTGGGTTAGGATAAAGGTTCTTCAGGGTTTCAAAGATTTTTAATATTATATATATATATATATATATAGAGGTCAATCCTTATAGGATGGGGTATGATATATATTTTAAAGCACCTATAATATGTTTAACTTTATATGGAGATAAATCCATGTTACTGGTAATTACCCACACACTAATTAAATAAATTGTTTATTTAAAATTATAAAAACTTTAAAGGTAGTTGAATGATATTTGTAATATTTTTTTAAATAGTTTTCTTCAAATTAGATTAAAACCCATCGAACTAAAAATTGTAATTTCATGAAAACTTTTTTCATTAAAACAATGTAATTATAATGTCATCATTAAACATGGACCCTTCTATTTATTTATGTTTTTAAAAAATTTAACGTTGTAATATTGTTTTTATCATATATGTATATATAAAATAAACAAAACAAAACAATACCAGTCCAAACACAAAATCTATTAACCGAATTAAAATGGTTCACTATAAAATGAGTGTGCATCGGTTTGACTATGGTTGGTTTTTAAAACACCAGTAATATGTTTAACTATATACGGAGATCAATCCATGTTATCAATAATTATTTTCTCACTAATTCAATAAATTGTAAATTTAAAATTATATAAATTATCAAAACATTAAAGGTAATTAAGGGATATTAATTTATTAGTGTGATATTTTCATTCATTTATGATCCCATATTCAAATTAAACCTACTCTCACATGCTTTGTGGGTCAGTAACAATTCTTGTATCGAGAAACTCAATGTGGTGTTCAAAATACAAATCACATATATAATGATATTACAACGAATTTAAATACTTTAAAGGTAATTAAGTGATGTTAAGTTATTATCATGACATTGTCATTATTTTATGATCTCATATTTAAATAATGGGTACTCTGACATGGTCTATTTACAATAACCTTGTAAACACAATATGCGTTCTCGAAGCACAAAATCAAATCTCAATTAATCAATGATCATATCAAAAGTAATATGGATATATGACATATATCCTAATATAATATAAACAAAACACATAGAAACACGATCAAAACACCCAACAATGAAAGATACCATCTATAAAATTCAAGAGAAAAGATATGATTTTAAAACTAATTCCCCAATGGAAGCCATAGATAATGAGGCTCCAATACCTAAAACAACTAAAAAGGTAAAGAAAATGCTATAATTAATGAGAAAATTTTTGCTGGTGATAAAAAAACTCATGTTTAAACAAGGAAGATGAAATCACCACAAATAAAAATTTTATTATCTCTTGCTTAATTCTGGAATTTTGAAATAATGGAATAGAGTTAGATTGAAAATAAGAATGAATAACTTGAGAAAATTAAAAAGAATGAAACCTGAGATCTTATTCCACCACCAACAAATAAAAAAACATTGAAAAATAATGGGTTTTTAAAAACATTATTGAGGAAAATGGAGAAGTTATTGGAAACAATGAACGATTGATATGTAAAAGGATACTCACAAATTTAAGGAGTGGTTATGGGTGTGTCATACCCCACTCCCAATTTTCTTTTTTTTTCTTTCATTTTTATTTATTTATTGGTGTTGGATATTTTTGGTTGAGTTCCCAGTGAGAATCTTCGAGTTTTGGAGGTTTTAGGTTGTTTTTTGCCTTGTGCATAGTTAGTGTGCACAATTTGGGGGAAAAAATTGCAGTTGGTGAAGACATAGGGCATTTTTAGTTCAATCTGTTCTTACATGGTTTGCCTTGCAAGAACTAAGCATAGTTTGGGCTAAACTGTTTGAGCCAAAGGAGTAATCGCGCAGCCTATCAGTGGTGTCTGAGGCAAGGTGCATGACTTGCGCATGATTAGTTTAAACTGTGCGACAAGCATGCAAGGGGTTTTGTCATTTTGACAAAACTATTTTTTACAGTTTCTCAAACTGTACAGCCATCTTGTACAAGTGTCCCTTATTGTCACAACCCGTCCCAACGGGGACCGTGTCATGAATACCCTGATCCTGCCTCTAATAGGCCAAGGGATGACAACTAGCACCGAGTATACATATTACTCACATGAGAGGCATTAGCCTAATGTATCTACACACACACACACGTCTCCAAGCTCATACAATGCTGAAATGTAAAAAAACTGATAAATAATGCATGCATAAATCTAAATATGATTATAAGAGCACCACAACAAGTATTGGAAAGCAAAAAGGACCAAATACAAGCCCACCACAAAGAGTCTGAAAACAAGTCCAACCTGAAGGTATAAAAGGGGACTGCTATCAAGGTAACTTTCGGAATACACCTAGGTTAGTCTAGCTCACTAAGATTTGCCTGGTCTCGGTCCCTCTAGGACTCTGTTAAAAGGTTTATTGTCTTCATAAGACACGACATGTGTGGGAAAATCCCATGCATGGGTGAGTATAACAATACCCAATAGGACACCCTGAAATCACTAAGCGTATAACATCAAGAATAATAGTAAACTCAACACGAGTATATGTATGCAACACATATAACAAGAATATCTAGATATACTCAATAAAGACCCATTGTCTTAAGGTAAAGTCACAACCGTAATGTCAATTCAGGAATCCAGCTCGAAGGTTCTATATAACACTCATTCAGAAGAATACACTCCACGAGTCAGATAACACTGACATAGTTCATATGAGATGAACTTCTAATCGAGTCTCACCATAAGATGTATAAGCTGAAAGTTTGAAGAGAATGGTACACAAATGATGATCACACCCAAGACCATGATGTATACCAAAAACTCAATATGGAATAATCCGCTAAGTAGAGGAATGATGCCCACATAGTGTTAGTCACAACGATACCAAAAACTGTACCTAGGGTAGATTATAATGATAGAGAATATCACTCCGAGCCTCACATAAGGATTCCAAAAACTCTATCCAAGAAGTCCCACTGAAGGGATAATCATCCTATGTGTGGGATGTGATTCTATACTAACCCTTAGGTAACAGATCAAGGGAACACACCCTAACAAAACTTGTCTAAGCTAAAGAGGATGAGGTCTCTAATCCTTCTTTGAAGGAGTACATGATGTGTAATATCAGTATACAACGTGTCCCTTCGACACTAGGTCCTTCCCGTGTATCATAGCATGTGACCGTGTATCACGACCCATGCCTGTGTCCATGCATGAGTTCACAGTGTGTCTGAGCCCATGTACTCCCGGTCGTGTCTGTGTATAGCTAGCCATGCCTGTTCCTATATACCTTCCTAGGTACACATTGAGTCACCAAGTCAAGTCACACGCCGTGTGAAAGGGGTCACACACCATGTGATATTTATCTTTCATGTAGAAACCCTAACACCATAGCTAGGGCACCACACGCCTTGTAATCCCAAATTATATGTCGTGTTCTGTGGGATTTTCCAGAATCTAAAATTTGGTTCAAGTGTCTTCGTCCAATCCTTCAACTATCGATCTAACCAAAAACCTCGTCAGAAAGGGTGAATCGGGTCCGACCGACCCTTTCCATCGCCTTTCACTAGAATTATAGCCATCAAATTGCATGGGAAACTTGTAGGTTTTGGGTGAAGTGGAAGCGTGATTGGGTCGACACCCAACTTTAATTTTTACCATGATCAATGATTATTCTGGGATCAATACGACGACGAACTCCAATCTCCACGGAATAGAATCAAAGATTTAGATAAATAAGTAAGAGGCCTGAAACCTTTAGAGAAGATCTTGTACATCATGTTTATAATTAATTTAATTAATTTCATAAAGAAAAGAATACCTGGATCTTCGGTAATTTCTTCGTTGATGATGTTGATCATTTGGAATGACCCTTCCAGATTATCTCATTGTGCTTGAAAGGATCCAAACTAGAATCCCTCTAGTGGTGATCCACATGTGCTCTGATGACCTCTGATTGACACCACTCATTCTCCGGGTGCTAGCGCGGTGAAGCGAGTGTCTTGTGTCAGTCATTCTTGATCGCTTATTATTTAGCCTTGAAGAACGTCTCTCGTTATTAAGAGGGGAGGGAAGAGGATTCAAGAGAGAAATTGTTTAGCTCAACAATTCTCAATTCACCAAGCGTGTGGTGTGTTCTCTATGACACAATAGATGTACTTGTCTATTTATATGCATTAAACTTCAATTACAATATTTAATTGCATAACAACAATTAAATACATTCATGAACTTAAAGAAAACTCATGCTCATAATAATAATACTGCGTCATTATTTATGGTGCACCAAATTGCGCAAAACAAAATTATAAATAAAATTCCACATCACAAAATAATAGCAACATCATTATTATTTTTACTTATGCCAACTAGTTAAATAATTATTTATCATCTTGAAAATAATTATTTTACTACCAGACTGGCCTTAGTCCACTCGAACTCCACTTTAATTTATTGAACACCCGAATAAATAAATAAATAATTTATTCTCTTAAATAAATATTTTATTTACAAACTAGTAAATAAATATTTATCAAATGTTCAATAAAATAAATAAATATTTTTTTTAATTTATGCGATCATTTTAACTTGAATAAAATTATTCCATGGTCTTGAGAATAATATTTATTTCATTAATTTAATTCAAATAGAATTTAACTGAGACCACCAAAAACAATTAGTGTGTGACCCTCTAGGATTCTTTCTCATTGGCATTAGGCAGACTTGCCTAAAGTCCAAGAGTACTGTCTAGCAACATGTCAAGGCACCCAAGAGAAAGAACATAAAGTCGCAACAACGACATCCACATACGAATGCTCACTGTGTAATTTAATCCATGTGTCTCAATATCTCATCAAGCAGGTTTCATGATAGTGTCATCAATCTTTTTTCTTGATACATCGTTCTTTGACTACCTGAAATAAACTCATCGTTGTACCATGGATAAGGAATTTCACGCGACGATTCTATTTTAATCAAAGGGACAAGACATCAACTTCCATAAATGGAAGAGACAAATATTTCCTCGACTTATCCATTAATAACATGCCACTTGTGACACACCCAATATACCCTACTTCCCACCAACTATCTGCATGATGGTTTTCATCAATAAATAAAAGTGTGTGAGTCATGACACATATTAATGATAATATTAAAGTCTAAGGATCATTAAACATGCTCACAAATAGAAATATCCGATGACACCAAAACATACAGAATTCCTACCGGTGGGTCTGTTCTCATAATCTCTTGTCTTAAAGATTACCAAGTGTGAACTTCATGAGATAAAGTCTCATCTTCTTACGAGTACTTACACCTGACGATTTTCATTCTATGTGTCCCATCATAGTATGTTATCCAACCATAGAACTATATTTAAGAATATTGTTATAGCATTTTAAGGTTCTCATCATAGCAGGAAACTGTCATGACCTTATCAACGCAACAAATACTCTAGGACATTATTACATCATAGTCATGCAGAATAATGAATAATATGTAATAAAATGTTTAATATTTAAATACATTAAATATCCATGTAATCAAAGTACAAACAATTGGTTCTAGGACACCAACTCTTACAAACTCCCACTTGGACTAAAGCCAACTACCTAAGACTTTCAGTTTGCTAGACCTCACATGGTGATCATGTTTTTGCTGAGTCAAGGATTTAGTCAAGGGGTCTGCCACGTTGTCTTCCGTGGAAATACTGCTCACTAAAACTTCACCTCTCTAAGAAAAATCCCTCAAGAGATGATACTTTAGAATTATATGCTTCATTAGCTGATGTGACCTTCTCTCTTTTGCGAGAGCCACTGCTACAATATTATCACAGTACAGTGTGATGTGATCTTTACTGCTAGGTATCACATCCAGCTCCTGAACAAAGCTTCGCATCCAAACCGCTTCTTTAGATGCCTCAGAAGCTGAGATATACTCAGACTCTTCTGTAGAATCTACGACCACACTCTTCTTTGAGCTCTTCTAACTCACTACACCTCCATTCAAAGTGAAGATGTATCCCGTTTGTGACTTTATGTCATCCTGATTAGTCTGGAAACTAGCATCTACATATCCTCTAATGACTAATTCCTCATATCCTCCATAAATTAGGAACATATCCTTAATATGCCTCAGATACTTTAGTATAGTCTTGACTACCATCCAATGGTGGTCACCTGAGTCAGCTTGATATATGCCTATCGTACTCAATGCATATGCGACATCTAGCTTAGTACATAACATGTAATACATTACTGACCCAATCTCTGATGTGTATGGAGTCCTTGACATTATTTTTCTTTCCTCATGTGTATGAGGACACATTTTCTTGGAAAGATGAATGTCATGTGATGCTGGTAACAATCCCCTCTTAGATTGTTCTATACTGAATATATTTAGTATCTTATCAATGTATCTACTTTGACTTATGCCTAACAATCTCTTGGATCTATCTCGATGGATCTTAATCCCAAGAATATATGCTTCCTCACCCAAGTCCTTCATGGAGAATCATTGATTCAACCATGCCTTAATAGACTGTAAGACTGGTATCTCGTTTCCAATAAGTAATATGTCATTAACATATACTATTAGGAAAATAACTGCACTCCCACTAAACCATTTGTAGAAACAAGGCTCACATTCATTCTTGATAAAACCAAATTTCATTATGGATTCATCAAAATGAATTTTCCACTACCAAAATGCTTACTTTAATCCATAAATGGATTTCTAAAACTTTAATACCTTATTGGCATTCTTTGGAATCATAAATCCTTCAGGTTGTGTCATGTAGACATCTTCTAGAAGGTTCCCGTTAATGAAGGATGTTTTGAAATCCATTTGAAAAATCTCATAGTCATGGTAAGAGATAATGAACAATAGAATTCTGATGGATTTTAGCATTGCAACTGGTGAAAAGGTTTCATCATAGTCAACGCCTTAACGTTGTTTGAACCCTTTTGCAACCAGTTGTGCCTTATAGGTACCAACTTGTCCTTCCATGCCCAGTTTCTTCTTGAATGCCCATTTTCAACCAACAGGATTTACATCAACTGGAGGATCTACCAAAATCTAGACTTGGTTTTGGTACATGGAATCCATTTCATAATTCATGGCTTCTTGTCACTTGGCAACATCTGTGCCACTTACAGCTTCTTTGTAGGTTAGAGGATCATTATTATCAACTAATAATGAGTCACCATCCTCAGTAACTAGAAAACTGTACCGTTTTGGTTCTCTAACCTCTCTTGTACTCCTACGCAGTTCTTGTGTCTCTGGAACAGTTCTTTCTTCCATAGGGCTTTGTGGAATCTGCTCTTATACCAACTCTTGTGTACCTTGAGCCTCAACTTTATCGAATTCTATCTCGCTCCCACTATCTCTTTTGGATATGTGCTCCCTATCAAGGAATATGGCGTGTCTTGACACTATAAACTTTTTGTATGAGGGGTTGTATAAGTAATATACCCTTGTTTCCTTGGGGTATCCTATAAAGGTACACTTTGTTCCTTGGGGTGCAAGTTTGTTACCTGAAAATTCCTTAACAAACGCATCACTTCCCCAAACATGTAAATTCGATAACATGGCTTTCTTTCCACTCCATAACTCATATGAAATATTATTTATCGATTTAATTGGTACTTGGTTTAGTATGTGTGCCATTTTTTTAATGCATATCCCCAAAAGGATAATGGAAGACTCACATGACTCATCATTGATCTCACCATGTTTAACAGGGTGTGATTCCTCATTTCACTCACACCATTCCACTAGGGTGTGTAAGGAGGAGTGAGTTGGGATAGGATCCCAAACTCCCACAAGTAATCAATAAAGTCTTGATTAAGATATTTTCCACCTTGGTCTGAGTAGAGTTTCTTAATCTTCTTACCAAGATGGTTCTCAACTTCATTATAGTATTCTTTGAACTTATCTAAAGAATTCGAATTATACCCCATTAAGTAGATATATCCATATCTACTAAAATCATCAGTAAAAGTTATGAAGTATGAGTACCCTCCACTTGCTTCAACTGGAAATGGTCCACACACATCGGTATGAACCAATTCAGAAAGTTCTTTATCCCTTTCACCTTTCCCACTAAATGGGGTTTTGGTCATTTTTCCTTATAAACATGCATGACATATGCCAAGTGGTTTTAGTTCTAAAGAATCTAAATATCCATCTTGATGTAACTTTGTCAAGAATTTCTCGTTTACATAACCTAGCCAGTGATGCCAAAGTTAGGTGTGGTATGAGTCATGGGAAGTATCCTTGTTATCAATTTCCATTACTTGGTTTGTGTAATACAACACATAAAGACTGTTATGTAAATGTGCCCTACCAAAACAAATGCTATCTTTGTAAAAGAAGAAACATTCATTTCCAAACTTGAAAAAAAACCATCTGTATCTAATTTGGATATAAAAATAATGCTTTTAGTAACAAACGATACATAATAACAACCTTTTAATACCAAGATCATCCCAGTTGGCAATGTGAGGTGGTAGTCCCCAACAGCTACAACAGCAGGTCTGGCTCCATTGGCTACTCGCAGATCTAACTCCCCTTGTTCAATCTTCCTGAATCTACTTGGTTCATGTATTTGGATACATATGTGAGCACCAAAAGCTGTATCTAATACCCAATTTGTAGAAATAGATAGATTGAATTCAATAACAAATGCACCTAAATCTTTCCCTTGCTTCTTAGGTTGTGTGTAGTTCTTCTTCCAATGGCCTTTCTTGCCACATGAAAAACAAACAGCCTCATATTCCCTTGCCTTCCCTTTGATCTTCCTTTTCTTATAAGGCCATGAATAAGATTTGGGCTTAAAACTCTTCGAATTCCCTTTCCTCTTATTCACCATAAGGGCAGAAGGCTTTTTGCGCTTCATATCTTTGTCCACTTGGCGAATGAGGATAAGAAGACCAGATAGAGAATTATCAATGTTATTCATGTTAAAATTAACACAAAAGCTGGAGAATCTCTGAGGGAGTGATGCGAGAATGAGATCGGTGCCCAATTCTTCAGGGAGTTTAAACCCTAAAACCTTTATGTGATCAATGTAGCCAATGAGCTTGGCTACATGAGGCCCAACTGGGGAACCCTCTCCAAGCTTACTCTGAAAGAGTGACTTTAAGATCTCAAACCTTTCCTATATTTCTCTCTCCTGGTAAAGACCACAGAGGTGCCTGAGCATGCTATACGCACCCATGTTTTCGTGAGACTTCATAAGCTCACTAGAAATTGATGATAACATCAAACATTGAACGTTAATATCATCATTCATATGTTTCTCATAGACCAAGAAATCCTCACCACTTGCCTATTTGGCAGGCAGATCAGGTAATGATTAATCCAACATGTAATACTTCTATTCATGGGTAGGATAACCCGAAGGTGTCTAAACCATTCCTTAAAGTTACTACCAGTGAGTATGTTGTATTTATCTAGAATTGATCGTAGGGATAGTGTGGTTGATGAGCTTGTAATTTTTTATTCTACAATTAAAATATAAGATCATTAGTACTTTCTTGATTACATTTTTATGATAAATAATAAATTAAGTCTCCCACTATTTTATCAAATCCCAATGGCCCTCACCATTGAACTCAGAATGTACAATTTCCATGACATTATAGTGTCAAGGATCCATATTCCCCTCAGCATAACCCCAAAAAAGGTTGGTCAATCTATTTGAAGGTATTTAGGTAGGTAGGTCTTTACCAACTGCGGGTTTACAAATCCTTGATATGTTGAGTGGACTCCCCGATCCTGAAATCCTGACTTTGAATTTCCTCAACTCTTACCTCCAATATTACATCAAGTCTATCAAGGGATGCTTCTCTTGATGTAATATGGTTAAGTCAACCTGAAACCTTTCATAAGGGCTTCATTTATAAAATTAAGTGTCCCAACAAGGGTTGGTCAAACACATAGTCTTATTGAGTTTTTTCCTTAATCAAGTAACATAAGGCTTGGTCTGACTTAATATTTTATTTGAGGGATTTTTATCTCTTATGCATGAATTTATTATTATAATTATCACATGATTGTTAATATTAAGTGGAACTTACTTAAGTGATTAATAATATCTTGATAATATTTACACATAATCCTGGTTTATTTTAGTTTCATCTTGCATGCTTGTTTAATTCATTAATTATGTGACCGTGATAACACATCCATAATGATAAACCATGCATCTGACAGAAATAAAATAAATCAAAGGGCATGATCATGAGATTTTTTAATGGTTAGTTTATCTAGCGGGTGATAAACTAACCCTAACCTAGGGGAGAAACACCTTGAACCTTTTGGGTTCATGTTTACAGCTTTCCACCTGTCCACATTTGTATCTCCTGGGATTGATTTCGTCTTGGATCCAACTTGAAATGCCTCCACTATTACATATGCCCTTTTTTTAACTCACATGCAGGTGAGGGGTAAAAGGGGTTTTACATAAAAGAAACATTGGGAATGCAGACCCTATATATTAATGAGGAGAAGACCTGTAGGCCAAAAAATTAATTTAAATAAACAAATTAAAAGAAACCATCCACATACAAAGGTTTTGGTCTAGCTCATGATCATCTATACATGCAATGATATTTACGCATAAATAAAACTAGCATTCAATTGTTTAATCATTATTGTTTAAGATAAATCCTGCTCGAATCAATTAATTGTCTTTAATTAATCAATCCTTTTATCTTAAACCCTTTTCTAAATTTCCTTGATATTCTCATCCATCATAATTTTAAACAAATAAATTCATTTAAAATTATCTTTGTACATAACTTGTACCTTGGAGGCAACCTGGTGAATTCCCATTCATAACTACCCAATGAGTAGAAATGAACATTACACAAATGTTAAATTAAACACACATATATAAAATACTTATCATGTGTTGTGACTCAGCTTTATGCCCACACTATGGTACACATCTCAAGGGTTTGTATAATATAATAATAAAATTTAATAAATCTGCGTAATTTGGATGAGTACACGACGTGTAGTTTCGACTACATGGCGTGTACTATCATTCATCGTCAATCTAAAGTACACACCCAGGGACATGGCACGTAGATGTACTTTGGAAATCTTCAAAGTACACAGTGTGTTCAGTGGGACACACGCCATGTAGTATTTGCATTACATGGTTTCCAGCTGGGCAAGCCATGTACGGGGTACACGGTCCAACCCTGACCCAAAGGGACTACACGTCGTGTCCAGTATACCACATGGCGTGTAATCCAGAAACTGCATGCCACCTATTCCTAGTCAACACATAGAGTCATTTAAGACTTAGAAAGAATCCAACACACGACATGGTTTGACAGACCGGTCTGATGCATTGAATCTTGACTAAATAGTGTGTACTGTCGAATACATGCTGTGTGTTCTGGTGTTGTATGGCCAAGAATCTTTGGCACCTCCAAATGAGATCCTCTATTTTATTTTAATCAAAATTAAAAGAAAAGATCGTTTCTGTAAGGTTAATGAGAAACGAAAGAGGAGGAATAGATCTCAAGATTCAGATTTCCAGAATGATTAACTTGAATTGAAACAACTAAATTATTAAATGCGTAAATCATCAACAAAATATTTAAATAATTATAAACTATGATGTAACCTCCCTATAATACCACTTGTAGGTTCCATATGTAGCGGAAGCGCGGTTGGGTCAGAACCCAACGTTAATTTTTACCATGATCAATGATTATTCCAGGATCAATATGATGATGAACATCAGTCTCCATGGAATAGAATCAAAGATTTAGATAAAGAAGGAAGAGGCCCAAAAACTTTAGAGAGGATCTTGCACATCATATTTATAATTAATTTAATTAATTTCATAAATAAAAGAATACCTAGATCTTCATTAATATCTTCATTAATGATGTTTATCATTTGGAATGAACCTTCCGGATTATCTCGTTGCACTTGCGAGGATCCAAACTAAAATCCCTCTAGCAGTGATCCACACGTGCTCCGATGACCTTCGATCGACACCACTCATTTTCTGGGTGCTAGCGTGGCGAAGCGAGTGTCTTATGTCAATCGCTCTCGATCGCTTGTTCTTCAGCCTTGAAGAATGTCTCTCATTCTTAAGAGGATTCGAGAGAGAAATTTTTTAGCTCAAGAATTCTCAATTCACCAAGCGTGCGGTGTGTTCTCTATGGCACAATAGACGTACTTGTCTATTTATATGCATGAAACTTCAGTTACAATATTTAATTGCATAACAACAATTAAATATATTCATGAACTTAAAGAAAGCTCATGCTCATAATAATAACACCATGTCATTATTTATGGTGCACCAACTTGCACAAAATAGAATTATAAATAAAATTCCGTGTTACAAAATAATAGCAACGTCACTATTATTTTAACTTGTGCCAACTAGTTAAATAATTATTTACCATCTTACAAATAATTATTTTACTACCAGACCGACCATAGTCTGATCGAACTCCACTTCCATTTATTGAACACCCAAATAAATAAATAAATAATTTATTCTCTTAAATAAATATTTTATTTACAAACTATTAAATAAAAATTTATTAAATGTTCAATAAAATAAATAAATATATTTTATTTAATTTATGTGATAATTTTAACTTGAATAAAATTATTCCACGGTCTTGAGAATAATATTTATTTCATTAATTAAATTAAAATAGAATTTAATCATGACTATAAAAAACAATTGGTGTGTGACCCTCTAGGATTCTTTCTCATTGGCATTAGGCGGGCTTGCCTAAAGTCTAAGAGTACTGTCTAGCAATGGATTAAGGCACCCAAGAGAAAGAATTTAAAGTCACAACAACGACATCAACATACGAACACTCACTGTGTAATATAATCCACATGTCTTAATATCTCATCAAACATGTTTCATGATAGTGTCATCAACCTTTGTGCTTGATACGTTGTTCTTTGACTACCTGAAATAAACTTGTCATTACATCATGGCCATGTAATTTCATGCGAAGGTTCTATTTCAATCAAAGGTCCAAGATATTAACTTCCATAAATGGAAGGGACAAATCCTTCCTCGACTTATCCATTAATAACATTCCACCCATGACGCACCCAACATGTCAACTATCTGCATGACAATTTTCGTTAGTAAATCAAAGTGCACAAGTTGTCACATATTAATGATAATCTTAAAGTCTAAGGATCATTACACATGCTCAAAGATAGAAATATCTGATGACACCAAAACATGAAGAATTCCTACTGGTGGGTCTGTTCTCATAATATATTGTCTTGGAGATTACCAAGTGCGAACTTCATGAGAGGAATTCTCATCTTCTTATGAGTACTCACACCTGACGGTCTGCATGCTATATTTCCCATCATAGTATGTCATCCAACTGTAGAACTATATTTAAGAATATTATTATAGCATTTCAAGGTTCTCATCATAGCGAGAAACTGCCATGACCTTATCAATGCAACAAATACTCTAAGAAATTATTACATCATAGTCATGTAGAACAATGAACAATATGTAATAATATGTTTAATATTTAAATACATTAAATATCCATGTAATCAAAGTACAAATAGTTGGTTATAGGACATGAACTCTTACAAAACCATCATCATTGGTTCTTGTCATCATTACATACTGGATCCATAACCGATGACCCAAAATTGAGATCAATTTGTTGCCGCTACCACATGATCCCTATGTCATACTGATCTTAGATCTACAATATCAAATATTTCACTAAGAAACAGGTGTGAAATGATTGATTCCTTATTATTTTGTTCGAACCACCGGTCAAACAAAACACCGATGATGAATGCATGAAGAACGGTGGGAGAAATACAAGAAAAACATGTAAAAGAAGAATGAACCTTGTCCATGTTTGGTTGGCCTCTATCCATTACCGTTATAATGAAAAAAAGAACCAAATAATGATAATCAATTCTCTTAATAATCCCTACAGATAAATCCCATACCCACAATATGATCGAACCATGAATCAATCCATTGGTTGATTGATTCGTGTTCATCATAGAAATAATCAATGGGGAAAGAATCCAAATAAATCAACATATTACCTCAATTTGGATCAATAATTAGTGAAAAATAGTTATGTTCCATTGTCATTGGAGAGATCCTCGAGTTCCATCACACACCGATCGATGATCCACGATTCGGTTGTCACTCGCTAATGAAAGCTCCTCCAACTCTCTCCAATGGATCCTCTTGATTTGTAGGGTTATGCAGCTAATACTGAAAATCCTCCATAATAATGTTTATATAGAATTTTTATTAGATCGGTTAATTAACTAAATAAATTAATGTATTAAATTAATTCATTTAAATGTTCACCCACGACCGTGCCTAACCCGAATGTCTGACACACTCCAAGGTTATGTCACACTTAGGGTAAAATCCATGTTCTTAACTCAACAGTGGAATCATATTTCCAATCCGAGACCATGTTTAGAAGTTATTCCACTTTTTTAGGAAAATTATGTACACATGAATTTAATATATATAATATATTTCTAAAATTAATTCTGGGGACATCAGGCCTGAGAATATCAGGTCGTCTTTTCACCTAGAACAAAAAATAATCCATATAATATTCCAAAATAATACATGGAAAATTCAGAGCCATTAAATTCTTCCCACCTTGGGGCTTTATGTCCCAAAAATCCAAAGAAAAAGATTGCACAAAGTGATGTGGGTACTGATCATGCATCTGGGTCTCTCACTCCCAGGTGCTCTCCTAAAGATTCTTATGTTGCCACCGGGAACACACTAAAGGAATCGCTCACCCATGAAGGATCCAATCCTTCCGATCCCCAATCTCTACTGGGTACTCAACAAAGGTAGTTTCATCCTCGATGTCCAACTCACCTCAGTCGATAACATGCGATGAATCATGCACATAACTCCTCAACTGCGATATGTGGAAGATGTCGTGTACCCGGTCTAACTACGGTGGTAGAGATAAGTGGTACGCCACCTCGCTAACTCAATACAATATCTGGAAAGGGTCAATGAATATCTGATATAGCTTGTCGCCCCGACCAAATTTATGTAATCTATGTTGAGGGGAAACCCATAGGAACACATGGTCTCCCTAGTCAAACTAAAAAGGCCTATGTCATCTATCCTTATAGAATTTATGATGACTTTGTGTAATCCTCATCCACTCCTGGATGATCTGCACCTTCTCTTTAGTGGTTCACACCAACTCTGGTCTCATAAGTGCTGACTCTCATGCTCTAGTCCAGTATATGGTGGAATGGTTGTTGTTGTTGTTTGTAAAATCCACCAATGGTAAGTGATCCTACCAACTATGACCAAAGTCTAACATGTAATCCTTCAACATGTTCTCTGAGACCTAAATGGTTCGCTCTATTTGTTCGTCAGTTTGGGGGTGAAAAGTCATGCTTAAACGCAGTTGAGTCTTAAAAGCCTCCTGCAATCCCTTCCAAAACCAAGATTTTAAGTGATAATCATGGTTATAAATGATCATTGAGGGAACTCCATGGAGATAGAATATCTTCTGTATGTAGAGGCATCTCAAGCTCTCTACCAAACTCTGCTCCTAAATAGCTAGGAAGTGGGATGACTTGGTGAGTTGGTCTATGATCACCTAGATAGAATCGTCTCCCCTAGGTGTATATGGTAACCCTATCATGGAGTCCATGGATATCTCATACCACTTCCACTTTGTCACCTCAAGGAGTCGATCTAAACCTACTGGAACCTGGTACTCAACCTTTACTTGCTAACAAATAAGGCATCAAGAGATAAACTCTATAATTCCCTTCTTCATCCCTCACCACCAAAACCGATGTTGGAGGTCCTGGTACATATTTTCCACACTTGGATGTACTGAAAAAGGATATATATGGAACTCTCTTAGAACCTCCCCTACAACATCACTAGTACCATCATGTGTCCTCTAAAAAGAACTACATTCTCTCCAAGTGTCTCACAGCCAGTATCCCCAAGTTGTGCCTCAATACATCTTTATACAAATGGAGGGGTAACAACTATCAACTGGAGGTATGATTCTTCATCCCCATCCACAAATGATATATATAATGAGGTCAATTTCTCGGATTCCCTACACAACAACTGTGAACAAGATCTCCTATTGAGAGCATCTTCTACCACATTCCCCTTCCTAGGAGTATAGACAATCTCAAAGTCATAATCCTGGAGGAACTCTAGCCATCATCTCTATATCAAGTTAAGAACATTCCAAGAGAAGATATACTTGAGACTCTTGTGGTCAGAATAGATGATAAATTTCTCACCCATAAGGTAGTGTCTCCACATCTTCAGTGCAAAGACTACCGTGACTAACTCAAAATCATGGGTTATGTAGTTTTTCTCATGTGGTCTCAATTGATGTGAGCCATATATAATCATCATCTGCATTTGCAGCAGATCAAAACCAAGCCCAGTTCCTGATGCATCACAGAACACTATGTACTCAACACCATCTTCTGGTAATCTAAAGATGGGGCACTCATCAATATCTACCTCAACTCTTGAAAATCCTTATATAACCTTTCCATCCACATGAAAGGTTACCCTTTTTGAGTTAAAGATATCAAGGGAGATGATATCCTAGAGAAATCAGGTATGAATCTCTGATATTATCCTACCAACCCAAGGAATCTCTGCACCTCCATCACGCTCTTGGGTGGCTCCCAATCTAACACCACCTTGACCTTTGTTGGGCCCACTTCCACACTATCTACTGAGATAACATGTCCCAGAAAGTGGACCTCTTGAATCCAGAACTCAAAATTCGATAGATTATTTTAAATCTAGTTATTTGATAGTACATATATAACCATCCTCAAGTGTCTCACGTTCCCCCCTCATATGTTGAGTACACTAAGATATCGTCAATGAAGACTACAAAGAATCGTTCTAAGAAAGGCTGTAAGATCCGGTTCATGAGTGACATGAACACTACTGGGATGTTCATCATGCCAAAGGACATCACTAGGTACTCATAGTGACCATAGTAGTATATGAATGTATTCTTCAGTATATCCTCATCCCATACTCACAACTGGCGATACCCTAATCTAAGGTCAATATTTGAGAACCATCGCACCCCTCTCAAACAATCAAAGATGCCATAGATTCTCAGTAGTGGATACTTTTTCTTTATAGTCATATGGTTTAGGTGACAACAGTCCACACATAATCTCAACCTCTCATCCACCTTCTTGGAAAACAATACTGGGGATTTTTAGGGTGGAACAATGGGTCTAAAAAATCCCTTCCTCTACAAGTCCTCAAACTACACCCTCAGATTGCGAAGTTTTGCGAGAGCCATCCGATGTGATGACACAAATATAAGGGTCATCACGGGGTGTAGATCAATGCAGAAGTCTATCTCCCAGTAGGGAGGTAAGCTTGGAATGTACTTAGGAAAGACGTTCTCATACTTCGACACCACCACAAGTACCTAGAAATTCATAAAATCTACTACACTAAGGGTCATGCTAGCCAACTGATGAGTAATTAGTTGTACCATCCTATGAATGGGTTTATCCTGCACTACCCGAGTTTACTTTTCACCCATAAAGGAAAACCTGGTCTCATCATTCCAATAACACCACATCCTCTACCTGAAACAGTCTATCTGAGAATAAACTATAGATAACCAGTCCAAACCTAATTTAACGTTATAAGGACTCATTACTACTATAAAGAGATCCCAAAAAAGATCTCACCTCCAAGATTTGGGTCACACCATCGTCAGAAGTGTGTGATCGCTGAGTCACCTCTCGTAGGAGTCTTTAAGTATAAGGGTTGATCCAAGGGCTCACCCAGAATCTCTAAGTCTCAAATCAGATAAGTGGAAATAAAGAAATGACTTGAACTTGTGTCTATCAGTACTGAAACTAAGGTATAAAGTACATAGATCATACCTCATATCATCCCTATATCCTCTGGGTCATAAGCCTCGACTGATTGTAGCTACCCCACCCTCTTCCTCCAACTCCTTGAGCCTGACATAGACCACCTTGGGGTGGTGGTGCTAACAAGTCGAATCATTTATCACCTCCAGCTACTCTCCCAACTCTTCTTCCACGTCCGCCGCCTTGTGAACTTGTTTGCTCCCATAATTTCCTCTACTTAGGCGACCCATCCACTGTCTCCCTGTTAGTTGTACGACAGGTTGACCAATGTTGAGCAAGATGTCCCCTGCCTTCATAAGAGTAGAATCACCCCTCCTTGGGCAGACTAAACCCATCCCATGATACTTGAACTACAAAACCTCTATCCCAGGACCACCACTTGAAATGCCTCATACGTCTAAGTCCCTGAGTCTAACGTCGACTCCCTACTGCCGAAGTCTCTAATCTTGTGCGCCCACTACTGAAAACAACTGTATACATTTTCTTAGCTAGAAAACTCTCAACCACTAAGGCACACTCTAACAACCAGGATATATAGAAATTCATAGAGGTATAACACTGGTTCGAATGTCTCTACGCAATCCTCACTCAAAGGTCTGATCCTGAAAGAAATAATTAGGAATCATATTTATCAAGTACCTAGAGAGGTTGGTGAACCTCGATGAATAATCATCCACTTTCTCACTGCCCTGTTGAAGTTATAGAAGCTCATGGATGCATACAAACCTCAACATAGCTATAGAGAACTCCTCTATGAAAAGGTACTCGAACTATGATCATGCTAGAGTTGCCTCATCATATGACTAGATCATTAAACCCCACCACCATCCTATAGAGACAATGAGAAGGATCACTACTAGGACCACCATCTAATTTATTAGTGTCCTGACAAGATGAAAAACTCACATCATCACCTCAAGCTAGTCCTTAACCACCTATGGGTCAAGATTACCTTGGAACCTGATGGGTCACTATTGCTGAAACTCATGAAGCATGCTCAGCCCACACACATCATCTACTTCTACTATGGGTGTCATCAGTTTCTCAACAGGTTGTGGTATAACTGGTGCACCACCTAGAGGTAATGTAGGTTCCGGGCACAACAGAAGCGTGTGATGGGTGATGCCCAACTATGATTTTTCCATAATCGATGATCAATCTGAGATCTATATGACAATGAATATGGTGATTCATATAATTGAATCAAAGAAATAGACAATAAATACTAATTTCAAAATTGAGAGAGAGGATCATCACATATTATTTATAATTAATTTAATTAAATAAAGAATTACCTTTGTTGGAATTCTTTCTTTATTGATGAATGCAGTGACAGATCTACGGTGCACCGTCGTTGCATTATAGAAACCAAATATATATTTCCTCTAGCAGTGATCTACATGTGTTCTAGGAATCTCTAGATGTCACTTAAGAAATCTATGGGTTCTAGCATGATAGATCTTTATGCCTGCATCATCCACCTTTGATTGCTTTGAGATCCGCTTCCAAAGCATTCTCCTTGATCCGATGGAGGAGGATTGATCTCTATTCTTTGGAGTGTTCTTAGAGAAGGGAGATCTCTAGGCTTGAGAGTATTCACCAAATCCATTGTGCACAACCAAGAAAAATGGATTGAATTAATGATAAAATAACATAACTGGGTTTATATATCACTATGGTTAAAATAAAAAATTACACAAGTTCCCTTAATTATTTATTTAATCCTAACAAAACCCTATGTCAAATAATAATAATATCATTATTTCTCGACATGTGATTAACTTGAAAATTATAATTAAATATTATTTAATCAAATAATATTCAATATTTATTATTTCTCATCAGAACTAAAAACTTAGTCCTCCATTCCTCCATAATATTTATCGGACCTTGAATAATGGATATTTATTTATTAAATAAATATCACTGAATTATTCGATAATAAATGAATATTTATTAAATATTCTACTCACATTATATTCTCTTGAATAACTGGTGATGACATATATACAATCAAGCATACATGAATAATTATTAAACCACACGTGGGAATAATATTTATTCAACTTGTTAAATAATAAATAATAATATATATTATTTAACTAAGATTATAAACACACTTAGTGTGTGGCCCTCTAGGCCTCTTTCTCAGTGACATTAGGTGAACCAACCTAAATTCCAAGGTTAGCATATAACAACACGCCACGAAACCCATAGAGAAATAAATTAATTCCATAATGACATGTAACCTCATAAAGATTCTTACTGTGTAATATAATCCATTTATCTCGATATCTCTAATCAAGTAGGTTGCATGCTGGTGCTATCAACCTATCTGCTCTATGTCTCTTTCTTTGACTTCCTAAAAAATGAACTTTCCTTTAGAACATGATGGCCACAGATTTATTTAGGCTATATCATTTCCATCAAAGGGATTGAGATATTAAATTCCATTAATAAACATAAGGGACAAATCCTTTCTTGCATTATTAATTAATGCAATATTACTCATGACACACCCAACATATCCCACTTCACCGAGAACACCTGTCATCACAGTTTTCATCAATACATCTAAGTGTGCGATTCATAATACTCATTAATAATAATATTAAAGTCTAAGGATCAGTACACGCGTCTTTAGCTAGGAACATCCAATGAAACATATAAATGTGGATTTCTTACAAGCATGTCTTATTCTCATAATATCATACTGGATATTACGAAGGGCATACACCATGAGAAGGTGCCTCAAAGTCCTATGAGTCTCCACCCCTAATATATTTTATAATTTATGTCTCTCAAATGATATCATTTGTTTATAGAACATTTATTTAAGAATAGTGTCATATAACTTCTAGGTTCTCATCATAACGGAGAACTGCTATGAAATTTTAGCATGACAACTACTCTTAAGACATTATCACATACTATGTCATGTAGAATAACAATCACGACGTGATAAATAGTTTATTAATATTCAAAACCATGAATACAAGTTATCATAAAGTACACAAAATTTGGTTCTAGGGCACCAAATCCAACAAGTAACACCTCTATAACAGGTCCTTGTATCAATGCCTCTTCACTGAGAGGATCATCCTCATGATCCTGATGCTGAATCCTAGCCGACATACATCGCATGGGAATCCAAAAATAGATAAGATGTATCATGGTCAATAAGTATATCTAGAGATCTGAATCAAGAAGGATATGGAAATAAAAACTCATTCTTATATGATAAATGTACAAATATTTTCCGCTTCAACCAGTGTCCACATGTACCAAGTCGAAAGGTAGCTGATCAGAGTCTCGATGTATGAATACATCGGCCACCACACCAACACTAAAGCCCCTGGCCTGAAATCTGAACTCAAAAAACTCAACATTATTGCCCTAAAACAATCTCATACACTTTAGTTCTAAGGTAGAACTAACTGCTCTGATACCACTCTGTCATGACCCTTCCCAATGGGGCTCGTGTCACGACTACCCTAAGCCTGCCTCCAATAGGCTAGGGGATGAAGAATAACACAGAGTAGGAATATCACTCACATGGGAGGCCTTAGCCTAATATACCTGTATGCACACACGCATCTCCAAACCCACACACTCCTGAAATATAAAACAACTAATAAACCAAGCATGAATATATATAAATCCCACTATCAGGGTATTACAATAAGGACTGAAAAAAGGTCCAAATATAAGCCCACCACAAAGAGTATGAAAACAAGTCAAACTTGAAGGTACAAAAGGGGAATGTTGTCAAGGTAACTGCCATAATACACCTCAGTCAGTTTGGCGCACTAAGCTCTGCCTAGTCCTAGTCCATCTAGGACTCTGTAAAAAGGTCGATCATCTTTATAATGCATGCCACATGTGGGAAAATCCCATGAAGGGGTGAGTATAATAATAAACAGTAGGACACCCTAAAATCTCTAAGCGTATAACATCAAGAATAATAGTTATCTTAACACAGGTATATGTCTACAATGCATATAAAATTAATATCCAGATAAACTCAAGAAAGACCCACTGTCTCAACGTAAAGTCACAACCATAATGCCATTCCAGGAATCCTGCTTGAAGGTTCCACATAACACTTGTCAAGGAGAAAATGCTCCACAAGTTAGATAACACTAATGGTGTCCATCCAAGATATACTTCTCATCAGGTCTCTTCATAAGATATATACACTGGAAGTCTGAAGAGAATGATACACAAATGAAGATCACACCCTAGTCTATGGGGTATACCAAGAAATTGATCTGAAATAACCTACTAAGTAGAGGATTGACGCTCGTGTAGTGTTGATCACGATGATACCAAGAACTCTACCTAGGTAAAATGACGATGATAGAGAATATCACTCTGGACCTCATGGAAATATTCCAACAACTCTATCTAAGAAGATCCACTAAAGGGGTCACCATCCTATATGCATGACACAATTATATACTAACCCTCAGGGAATGGATCAAAGGAACACACCCTAATAAAACTTGTTCAAGACGAAGAGGAAAAGGGCTCTATGACTTCTTTTAAGGAGTACAAGGTGTGTAATGGAAGTACACGATATGTCCCTTCGACACCAGGTCCTTATAGAGTATCACAAACCATGTTCGTGTCTGTGCATGAGTACAAGGTGTGTTTAAACCTGTTTACTCATGGTTGTGTTCATTTATGGATGGTTATGTCTATGTCCTTGTATGACTAGCCATGCTCATGCCCATTCACCTTCTCAGGTAAACACCAATCTTCCAAGTTTCATCACATGCCATGTGGCAGGGGTCACACACCATGTGATATTTAACTTTCACACAGAAACCCTAGTGTCATAGCCAGGGCCCCACACATCGTGTAATCCCAGATTACATGCCGTGTTCTATAATATTTTCTAGAATATCAGATCTGTTTCACACATCTTCGTTCACTCCTTTGGTCATCAATCCAACTACGCACCTCACTAAAAAGGGTGAATCTGGTCCAATGACCCTTGTTATCACCGCTCGTCGAAATTACAGCCATCAAATCACATGGGAAACCATCATTGTTGGTTCTCATCATCGTTTCATGCCGAAACCATAATCAGTAAACCCAAATATGAATCTATCCACTATCTCTACCATTTTTGCATGATCCCCACATCATACCGAGCCTAGATATGCAATATCAAACCATTATACCAATAAATGGGTTCACAACAATTGATTCCTTGGTATTTTTATCGAACCACATGTCAAACGAAACACCGGTGATGAACACATGAAGAATGGTGGTAGAAATCCAAGAAAAACATGAAAAACAGGAATAAACCTCAACCATGTTCAGTTGGAATCAATCAGTTTCCATTAGAATGATGAATTAATAACCAAATAAAAATAATCAATTCTCCCAATAATACCTACAGATAAATCCCATACCCAAAATATGACCAAACCACGAATAAATCCATTGGTAGACTGATTCAAATTCATCTTATAAATAAACAACGGGGAAAGAATATAAATAAATCAACATCCTACCTCGATTTGGATCAATCACTGGTGAAGAGAGGTTATGTGTCGTTGTCGTTGGTGAGATCCTCTTGCTCCATAGTACACCGATCGATGATCTACGATCTGGTAGCTGTTCTCCAACAGAAGCTCTTCTAATGCTCTCCAATGTCTCCTCTTAATTTGTAGGTTTATGCATCTAAACCTTCAAATCCACCATAAAAACATTTATATAGAAATTTTATGAGGTCAGGTATTTAATTAAATAAATAAATTTATTAAATTAATTCATTTAAACATCCGCCCACGGCCGTACCCAACCCGAACATTTGACGCGCTCCAAGATTATGTCACACATAGGGTAAAAACCAAGCTCTGAACTCAACGGAAGCCTCATATTTCTAATACAATCCCTTTTTAGAAGTTATTTCAACTTTTTATAAAAACTAAGTGTGTGTGCATTTAATATATATGATATATTTCAAAAATTAATTTCGAGCACACCGAGCCTCAGAATCTCACTCCGTCTTCGCACCTTGCTCTGAAAATAATCCATATAATATTCCAAAATAATACATGAAAAATTATAATCCATTACACTTCTCTCTAGTAAGGTACACACAGTTTGCGCACGGTTTGGAAAATTGTGCAACTTTCTTAGTATCTTAAAATTTTGTGTTTCTAAGTTTACCCCTCTTATTTCCTAAACCCATTTCGGGTTTCTCATCCCCCATTCAACCTAGGCTCACTGTGGGGGCTCCCAAACCCTCCTACCTTGCCTCTCCTTCCTCCATTAAAGCTCCTTAAAGGTTCCTAGGTAAGTTTCCTTTGGTTTTTGGCCATATTTCTCCTATTTTTATCTTCATCTCTTGTTTCTTGTTTCTTTATTAGTTGGGTTCCATCTTTCCTAAAACCTAGGGTGATGGTTGGATAATTTAGGTTAAATTATTTGATGTTAGGGTGTTCAATTTTCTTGGTCTTGATTCTTCCTTCTCTTGGAGCTTCATCGCACTCGCACATCGTCAAGGTAGAAATTTTCATCCATTTCCTTTCTGAAACATTTCATTTGATTATTGAGTACTTAAAATTGATTTATAAATGTGTTTCTCATACTTTTTATGTTCTATTTTAGTTTATTTTGTTTTTTCTATATTGGAAATTTGATGAAAATGGGGTTTTCAAAGAATTTTCTTATATATATATATATATATGTACAAGGTGTTTGATAAAACTCTAAGTGGAATTTTAAAATTAATTTTGGTACTTTGGGATTTTGTTTGACCTTTTTTGAGTTTTATTAATTGGTTGACATGTGAAATTGAGCTTGTGTGTGGGTTTTGGTGCCTTTTTGTGGCTTAATGCTTGTGTGTGGTTGTAGTGTGAGTTTTAGTTCTTTAATTGGGACCTTGGGCATTCTTCTGGTTTTTCATGTATATGTCAATAATGTGGGCATATACATAAGTTCACTAGGTTCACATATGGATAAGAACACACAAATATAATGGCATTCCATAAGAATGTCCATTTTGAACCCTAATTTTCAAAACACTTTTCTTCTTCAATTTTCCCTTTCTCTCTTCCACCCCATCTCTCAAATGGTTATTCTAAAACCCCAATGTTTTCCTAAATGGATTCTTGGTTTCTAAAAGACCTTAGATGTGGTTTTAAAATGTGTTTTCCAAATTATGGCATGTTTGGAACCTTCTAAGCATAAGTATTGATTCCACCTTGGTTCTTGAATTGGTCTAGGATTTAGAAGTGTTAAGGCCCGGTTGGTACTTTGTGATGTTTTTGAAATTGGTTTTAAAACCAATATGATGTTTAGGCCTGGTTGGTACATTTGAATGGTTCTATGTATAGTGGGAACCCCTATGGTCATCCTTCCGATGAGAGGGACTTTGTATAGATGGTGTTAGGGATTGGGAAAGACATGCATGGTGGCATCTATGATCTATGCTTGATGCCAACTATGTGATGAAATCCTCATTATCCTTTATATTATTATCATGAGATTCCTAGATTTTATCTAGAGGGTTGAGTGAATCTTGATTTATAGTCCCAATTAGGTGGATTAGAACCCCATAGACAGAGGATAGGCGAGGTGGTCTTTGCCACCTTTGAGGCTAGTTTAGAGTAACCAGGTTGGTTATTGACTATAGGTGTGCACCATATGCTGACAGGTGGGTCTGAACTGAGTGTATCCAAGGATTACTTCTAGGGATGTTTAGGAAACACTCATGATTGCATACATGTATGTTCCTGTTTTATTTCTATTCACTTTGGTGACTTGTTGTAATAGTATCTATCTAATTTCATTTTTATTGTTTCCTTTTAATTCTGAATTTATTTACATTACCCTACTAGTTGTGTTTATCTTGGTTCTCCTCTTATTTTTTACTTTCTTCAGACTGTGTTTCCACTTGTCTTTTGGTTTTTAAACTGGGTTTTAAAAAGGAATATGTGTTGGTTATTTAAAAGTGTTAAAACCCATACTTTTACTATATGTATTTCAAACTAGCGTATATGTACCATTTAGGGAAGTGCATGTATAGATTTTTTGTTTTTTACCTACTGAGTTGTTTTATGCTCAGACCCTACCTATGCCACTCGACATCGGTAGACCTGAGTTGTTTTTTTGGGTTCAATTTTTGTTCAGGTGTGCCTATAAAGCAGATTGGTCTTATGGATGGTGGTGACCAAGAGGTCGCATGGAGATCATGTCAGTCCCGATTTGGTCTCAACGTTGGTTTTGTATAGTTTTCTATTTTGTTCCACTATAGTTGTATCTAGTCCTATTTGTATATTTATTTGTGTTCAGTGGATTTATGATGTGCAATACATCCTGTTTTATTTATATCAGTTTATATTCGACTAAATCATTCTCATTGGATTATCTTTGATGCCCGACACTAGTTGCTAGCCCAAGAGTATTGGGAACACCTCTCGGGCCTTTTAATGGGCCGGATCAGGTGACCAGTTTGGGGTCAAACTGGGCTGGTTTATGAAAAAATGGTATCAAAGGAGCCCTTTTCTATTTGGGGCATCTATAGTTTGGAGATATGACTATCAGAACTTAGGAGGTAGGTTAAATAAGAGTGTCGTGAAACCTTACTCATCCTGAGCCTTGAGTTACTAGGGGTAGTCCAGGATTTTAGTCCTTTGTTTTAGGATTTTTGGGTTTATTCCATTGGTTTTTGTTTGGTTTGTGTGGTTGGGTAATGGCAATGGAAGTGAACCGGTATTACACAGTGAGCTTGCAAGGAGTAACGACCCATGCAGAGACCGATTACATGGTTCAAGATACTTTTGATGGTTGATGCTTGCTCAGGGGCATGGTTTACTAAACCATGTGGTTGGGTTATGTATGGACACTAGTTCCATATTTTAGGAGTTTAGTGTGAGTATGTCTGGTTTGATTTTGGTCGGTGTGAGTAGACTTTAAATGAAAAATGGTTTTTCGGAAAAAGGATTTTCAAAATAAAAATTATTTCAGTACATTATTTCATTTTAAAAGTGTAATTTGGTGTTTGGGTTGGATTTTAAAAAGAGTTTTGGTATTTTGGAAAGTGGCCTTGGAATAGAATTGTTTTGGAATTTGAATTGCAAATAGTGATTTTTGGGAGAGGATTTTGGTTTTGATTTGAGAGTTTGGTTTATGATCTTGGTGTTTTGGTTTGGGATGTATCTTTTTGGTTGAATTTTGGTTGGATGTTGATTTGGTTTTGTGTCTTTATGTTATTTATATTATGCCTCCAAAAAAAGTTCCCAAGGGTTTCCAGTGAGTCTCTTCCTGCCTTTGGCCATGACTAGACTCCCGGTGGGGTGGAAGAGTCAATTTATTCTCTATATTTTATAGTTTTTTGTGGCGATCAAGGTATTTTAGAGGATTAAAAATGGATTGATAAATTCAAAGGTGTTTTTAGGTCTTTGGGAACTCCTGAATCTATGAGGGTGCGGATTGTTTTAGGTTCGTTTGAGGGTTTGAGATTGGATTGGTGGAAGGTGATCACCCCATCATCATTGCAAATTGGAATGTCTTGGGAAGTATTTAAGACTACTTTTATCTGATGGTTCATACCTAAGTAGGTTAAGGTGAAGAAATTAGCAAATCTCTTAGGTGTTTAGTAAGGTTAACAGATGATTAAGGCCTATGTCGATCACTTCAAAGAGCTGGTTTCCTTTTCTCTGAAGATATCATCAAAGGATCTGCTAAAATACACTCTCTTTGTGTGGGGTCTTCATCCAAAGATTAAGGAGTGAGTCCTATCATCTGGGGAATATCTATTTGGGAAGCTTGTGGATGAGGTGTTTCTAGCTGAGTTGGTTCCCCAAGCCTAGTCTGTAGTAGTTAGCAATCTGGTTTCTCTTGGCGCCCGTGAAGGTTCCCCATCTGGTGAGAGTTGTGTACCATATGATCCTATTTATGATAATTCCCCCTTGTTAGTTCTTTCTCCTTATTCATCATACCATTCACTTGTGTGTTTTCGGTGTGGTCAGTTTGGTTATTTGAAGTTGTCTTGTCGAAATCCTCTAAAGGATTGTTGTCAATGTGGCCACGTAGGTCATCTGGAGAAGTTCTTTAAGTGGTGTTTCTAGAATAGGAATTCTATACTAGAGGCTTATAGCTCCTGACTATGGGGTAGCATATGCTTCAAGAAACTAGGTCTCTGACCATAGGCTATGGAGTTGAAATTTTCACGCAGTCAGGAATTTCCAAGTGTGGGGATCCTTGGACCATCTTTTTCCTCCGAAGCCATAATGAGAATATTTTAAGTTATACTTGTTGTAATATTCCCTATTTTTGAATATTATTCTTATTTTAAGGGTCTTTTTAGCCTTTTATTACTAGGAATTTTTATAGTAGTGATTCATGATTGTGGATCTTTGAAGGGTTATCCTTTTGTGGATTTCTTTTGATTTTGGGTGGTGCTCATTTGGAGATGCCGATGTCTTATGGAAATGATGAATCATGGTCTGGTTTGATGTTTGGTTTGAGTCTCTTTAATTTTCCCCCTTGTGTTGGGGGTTAGTCCATGGTAGTTGGTTTTTAAATTGTGGGGAGACCCACCATGAATATTCTTGTGGTTTTTCCTTAACGCTGGTTGGGTGTGACTTTTGGAATTTTAAGGTCACACTAAGAATCATGGTTTCATTTGGCCTCATTTAGTTTCAGTTTCTATTTTAATTCTTTGTTTGACTTGGTGACTTTTTAGGGGCAAAAAGTTTTCATTATGGGGAGAATTATCACACCCCAACTATGGTTTTCTTTTATTTCTTTATATTTCTTTATTTTTTTTTCATTGGATCTTTTTGGTTGAGGTTCAGGTTGAGTTCCCAGTGACAATATTCAAGTTTTGTAGGTTTTGGGTTGTTTTTGGATCTATGCATGGTTAGTGTGCACGATTTGAGGAGAAATTGTATGGACAATTAAGGAAGAGGGTGTTTTTAGTTCAATTTGTTCTTGCACAGTTTGCCTTTCATGGCCTATGCATAGTTTTTTTCAAACCGTGTGAGACAAAGAAGTAATTGTATGACCTGTTGGCGATGTCTGAGGTAAGGTGCACGACTTGCACACGATTAGTAGAAACTATGCAGAAAACATGTGATGGTTTCTATCATTTTTATAGAACTATTTTTCACGGATAGCTCATGATTTCCCAAACTATGTGGCTAGCCCATGCAAGCATCTCTTCTCTATAGCAGGGTGCACACGATTGGTGCACTGTTTGGAAAATAGTGCTGACAAACCATGCGACTTACCCAAGATCTTAAAATTTCAGGTTTCCAAGTTTACCCCTCTTAGTTCATAAACCCATTTCAGATTTATACTCCCCCATTTAACCTAGGTACACCATGGGGGCTCCCAAACCCTCCTCCCTTTCCTCTCCTTCCCCCATTGAATCTCCTTCAATGTTCCTAGGTAAGTTTCCTTTGGTTTTTGGGTTATCTTAATCCTATTTTTCTCTCCCTCTCTCATTTATTGGTTCTTTATTAGTCGAGTTCTATCTTAGAAAAACCCTAGGGCGAGGGTTGGATAATGTGGGTTGATTTATTTGATGTTAGGGTGTGCAGTTTTCTTCTTGGGATTGGTTCTTATTTCTCTTAGAGTTTCATCGCACTCACACACCATCAAGGTAGGTGTTTCCATCCATTTCCTTTCCAAAACATTCCATTTTGATACTTGATTACATTAAATTGATTTATAAATGTGTTTCTCATGCTTGTGAGGTGCCAGTTTAGTTTATTGTGGTGTTTCCATGTTGGAAATTTGATGAAAATGGGGGGTTTCAAAGGTTTTACTTAGTTATATATATATATACACAAGGTGTTTGATAAAATGTTAAGTGGTATTTTAAAATGAATTTGGGTACTTTGGGATTTGTTTTTAACGTTTTTGAGTTTTAGTAATTGGGTGACATGTGAAATTGAGTTTGTGTGTGGGTTTTGGTGGCTTTGTGTGGTTTGATGCTTGTGTGTGACCCCTTATAGTTGGTTGTGGTGTTAGTTTTGGTTATTTAATTGAGGACTTGGGAATTATTATGGTTTTAGATATATATTTTGATAATTTAGGCATATCCATATGTGCACTAGGTGCATATATGGATAGAAAACACACACATAATGGCATTCCATAAAAATATCTATTTTGAACTGCGATTTTCAAAACATTTTCCTTCCATTTTCCCTTTCTCTCATCCACCTAACCCCTAAAATGGTTCTTATAAAACCCCAATTTTTTCCTAAATGGTTTATTAGTTTCTAAATGACCACATGTATGGTCTTTAAATATTTTTTCCAAATAATATCCTATTTGGAACCTTCAAGAATGAGTAGTGATCCCACCTTGGTCTTGGAATTGGTCTTAGATTTAGAAGTGTTAAGGCCCGGTTAGTACTTTGTGATGTTTTGGAAATTAGTTTTAAAAGTCACATGATGTGTAGGTCCGATTGGTACTTTTGAATGGTTCTATGTATGGTAGGT
This sequence comes from Viscum album, assembly GCA_963277665.1. NCBI lineage: Eukaryota > Viridiplantae > Streptophyta > Magnoliopsida > Santalales > Viscaceae > Viscum > Viscum album. The sequence continues at coordinate 1,120,265,809 of OY728125.1, read as the reverse complement.
ACCCCTATAATCATCCTTTTTATGAGAGGGACTTCACATAGATGGTGTAAAGGATTGGCCAAGGCATGCACAATGGAATATATGAGCTATGTTTGATGCCAAGCACGTGATGACATCCTCATTCTCCTTTATACTATTATCATGAGAATATAAGATGTCATATAGAGGGTCAAGTGATGATTTCTTTCTAGTCCCTATTAGACAGATTAGAACCCCCTCGATAGAGGATACACCGGGTGGGTTTTTCCAATAGTGAGGCTAGTTTAGAGCAACCAGGTTGGTTATTGACTATAGAGGTGCACCATATGCCTTCATGTGGGTTCTAACCGAGTGCATCTAGGGATTTCATCTAGGTATTTTTAGGAAACACCCATTATTATATACCTGTATATTCATGTTTTATTTCAATTAACTTTGGTGACTTGTTGTAGTAGTATCTGTCAGCTTGTACTTGTATTGTTTCCTTTTAATTATTGATTTATTTACATTTACTTACTGGTTGTGTTTATCTTGGTTATCCTAATCTATTATACTTTATTTAGATTATGTTTCCACATGGAATTTGGTTTTTAAATTGGGTTTTAAAAAGGAAGATGTGTCAGTTCTTTAAAAGTGTTAAAACTCTTATTTTTACTATATGTATTTCAAATTAGCATATATGGATTGTTTTGGGAAATGAAATGTATGGATTCTATAGTGATTTCCTACTGAGTTTTTTTATTCTCACACCCTACTTGTGCCACTCGACATCGATAGACCCAAGCTATTTTGCAGGTTCAGTTTTTGTTTAAGTGTGCCTATGGAGTGGGTTGGTCTTATGGATGGTGGTGACCAAGATTTCACATGGAGATCATATTGGTCTTGGATTGGTCTCCACTTAACTTTTATTTTATTTTTATATTTTGTTCCACTGCAGTTGTATCTGGTCCAATTTGTGTATTTATTTGTGTTTAGTGGGTTTATGGAGCATGCTCTATCTTGATTTATTTATATTAGTTTATATTGAGCTAAATCATTCCCATTGGATTATCTTTGATGCCCGGCACTAGTTGCCAGCCTGGGAGGATAGGGAATGCCTCTCGGGCCATATCATAGGTTGACTCGGGTGACCAGTTCAGGGCCAACCCAAGTTGGTTCATGATAATATGATACATTTTCCCTTACATTAATAAGGGAAGAAAATAAGTTATTTTTAATAATTATTACTAAAAATAAGTTTAAAATATTCCATATAAATGAGTTTATCACAACCTCTATATAAATAAGGAATAATAAAGTAAAATTATCAGTGTTGATCTATGTATATGACATTGTATTTGGTGGATAAAAAGAAGAAGGTTGCATAAAGTCTATAATGTGATGATGAATAGTGAGTTTGAAATGTTTGTAACCGGTGAGCTCACATTTTTTCTTTGCTTACAATTTATGAAACCATTTGATGAGATTTCAAATGGATAACAACAATCCAGTGACCATAATTTTTATAATTGGAATAAAACTCATTAAAGGACTCATGTTTTTAGGGGGAAATTTATAACTTAATTTTGTGTTTTTGGAATTATTATAGTGTGTTTTGGATTGAATTTTGAGTTAGAGAGATAAATACAGTTTTGTGGTATTGAAAGCTGAAGTGAATTTTCAATTCAATAGAGTAGGCCAATGAGTCTTTAGTGGGAGACATCAAGAGCCTGGTGTCTCGGGTAGAGAGGGGGTATGGTTTGGGCAACCATAGGGAGACTGGTGGTCCACCACTAAGAACTATGTAGGCATGCAAAAATGGGCCCAATCCCACAAGATTTACGAGTCGGTCTATAAGTTCTATATGGGTTAAGCTTATTATTTTATACCCATTTTTAAAAAAGTCTTAAATAGGTTTACAATAATAAGCCTATATTTATATGGGTTTACCCATATGGACATGGGCTAACCCACAAGATTTTTCTAAAGAGGCTATATTATTATTTTTTAAACAAATAGATCATGACTCACTAATTCACCACTACAGACCACATGTCCATATTTTTTTTTCAATAATAGATCAATGTTAGCTAGTGGAATATGCTAGTGTTTCAATCCATAGATTATCAACTTAATAAATTAGCAGTAATCCTCCCTCTTTCACCCCTATCCCATCATTTTCACCCTCCCTCGCTCCTATCCCATTACTACCACCATACCTATCTCCCACCCTAACCAATACCCTCCCTTTAATACTTATTATATCTATCCCTCCTGAGTCTCATCCTTATCATCCCCTTCCCACTCGATCCCCATCACCATCAGCGTCACACTCCCTACCTTCTGAGTTATGTCCCCGTCACTCCCTCCATCATAATCATTATTATAATTCGGAGTAAAATGGAAACAAGGGGGTGAGTTTCCTTTAAAAACAAATTTAAAAATGATACTATAAAATAAAAGTGATTATCATGCAATCATTTGATATAAGAAAAAAATCAAACTAAACAAAGCATAAAAAAATAAATTAGGGAAATTAAAAGTCACACTTTGATAAATGAGTTTGGTAATATCTAAAAAATGAACACCTATATATCATCCCATAAAGAAGGAATGATAGTTTTATATTGCTCCATTGGTTTTAATGGAAACCAATATTGAAAAAAATAAGAAACGAATCTCCTGGTTTTAACAGAAACCAATAACCAATGAAGAAGATCCTTGGTTTTAATAGAAAACAAGAACAAAGAACCCTCAATTTAATGGTAGTGAGAACCTAAAGAAGAAGATGAAGAGTATGGTGGTATTTTTTTATAAACCATTTAAAAATCACTCAAATATCTCTTGAATATTTAAAAGAATATGAAAGATTAAGAGAGAGAGATAAGGTAGAAGAAGAGACTTTAAAAATTACAATAAGAAACCAAAAGAAAGAGGATTAAGAAGAGAGAAAATTGGAATTGGATTTTAGAAGTTGAAGCATGATTTACTTTATAAAATATATTTTTTCTTGGATATATCTTGAAAAATTTCATCATGGATCGATCAAGAATAATTCAGTGGAAATTGGTTGTCATAAGCGTCATAGATGAGATACAAACCCCCACTTTATGTCTATTTATAAACTTCATAGATGATGGAGGAACCATGGGTTGAGTCAAGAATTTAATGAGTAGAATCAAAGATTTTATATCAAGTATTTAATGACCTTTACCTATTTTGGAATGAAGCCACTGGTTATCTGATGCAATTTTTGTTGCTTATAGGTTCTGTCCAGACTCCACTGGGTAGCTGGTGAGGTCCACCATCTAGCCAATGGGATTAATGGTGTTTCAAGTGTTTTTTGTCCTACCAGCTGGTTGGTGGTCTTCTACCAGGCAGTAAATGGGTATATACCAACAAGGTCGTGAAGGTAGCCATCAATCCTTAATTTGATTCTATTTTTTAGTCTAATTCCTTCCTTAGAAGATGTATAAACACCATGACTAAAATACACTAAAAAATGGTTAAAACACTTTTAATGATTGTAATCATCAAAGAAAAATGGAGGTTTAACAATCTACCCATTTTTTATGTAAAAACAATCATTTAATATTAAAAATAAAAATAAAATATAAGAAGGTGGTGAAGAAGAAATAGAAAATAATAAGAGGGAAAAGAAAAAATATTTATAAATATCATTTCCATGAAATCATATATTTCCTCCTTAAATCAAGATCCCTATCTCCATTTGAAACTATTTCATTTTAAAGAGATCTCTCCCCTTTGTGATATCACCTTCATAAATCTTACTTCCCATTGACAATTAATCCTCACAACCTTTGGTCAAAAAAAAATATTTTTATTTGAAAGTTTACTTTTCTCCCCCTTTATGATTATAAAAAAGACTTATAAACCAAAATGGTTAGATATAAAAGAGATAAAACATGCATAATATAATCAAAGTGATAAAAAAACATGATTTTGAAAAATTTAAACAATATGTTTAAAGAATTAAAATATGTTAAAAAACAATCAATATTTGAAAATATAAACACATAAAAGAAGAGATTAGAAAAATAATTACAAGAATGTCATTTCTAACCACCCCTTAATAAAATCAAAACATTCTAAAGTAATGTGTTTTTTTAAAGATATCAGCTAATTGAAGATGTTTGCTAATATATACTAACATGATATCTTATTTTTGAAAGTGGTCTCTTGAAAAGTGATGTTAGATATCAATGTGCTTAGTGAATGCATGATGAAAAAGATTTCTAATGATGATTATGGCACTAAAACATCACATTTAATTGGAACATGAAGAAATGTTATCCAAAAATCTAAGAGATTTTGTTTCATCCATATAATTTGAGCACAAAAAATCCCTAAAACTATATATTTTGCTTTATCTATAGAAATAGAAACTAAATTTTTATTTTTACAACTCCAAGATATTAAGGAATGTCCAAGAAGGTGACAAGTCCCACTTACACTTTTCTTATCTACTTGAAATCCATGAAAATTGACATAAAAACAGGTTCCTTTAGGATAAAATAATCCACCATTTTTAGAACCTTTCAAAAAATAAAAAACCCTTTTAAGATATTTTAAATACAATTATTTAGGATTAACTTGAAAGTAGGAAAAAATAAAAGCACTAATCATAATGTTTGGTTGGTTCATAGTAAGTTAAAGAAGATTCTCAATCACATTTATGTAAATATTAATGTCAACTGATTTACTAGCTTCACCCAATATTAGCTTACATGAAGTAGTCATAAGTGTGGAAAGTTCCTTAGCTTGATCATTCCAAAATGCTTTAAACATTTATTAGTGTATTTTTTTTTATTAGAAAAGTTTCATCCTCATTTTGAGATATTTAAAAATCAAGAAAGTTTTTTAACTCACCCATAGAAATCATTTCAAATTATTTTCTCATAAGTTTTTAAAATTAATTACAAATAGATTCATTTTTTGATCCAAAAATTACATCATCAACATAGATCCGAACAATTAAAAGATCATTTGAAACATTTTTTTAGAAATAAATACAAATCTTCTTTTCTTATTTTAAAATCATTTAATAAAATAAAACTTGTTAAACTTTAATACCAAGCCTGGGGGAATTATTTTAAACCATATAAAGCTTTAGTTAACTTGAAAATAGAATTTGGAAACTTTTCATTTTCAAAACCATGTGGTTGATCCACAATTTTTTTAGAAAGAAAACCATTTAGAAAATCACTTCTAACATCCATTTGAAAAAATTGAAATTAAGATGGGAAAAAAGTGGTAAACAAAATTTTTCCTTTAGAATTAAAAACTTTGCATGAATTATTTTCTAAAGTGATTTTAAAACAATTGTTGCACAATTTGATAATGCTTAGAAAATCGTTTTTTAAACCATCAATGAATAAAAAATCTTTTATAAGAGAGGAATTGAGAAAACTGATTATACTTATACTGAGGATTTTACTTCTTTAATTATCACCAAAAGTTATTTATCCTCCATTGAGTTTTTCAGGTTGATTAAATTAGGAGGGGTTACTACACATGTGTCAAGAGAATCCACTATCTATATACCATATTTATTTTTAGGATTTACTCTTTAGACATGTTTCTAAAAAAATTAAGAAATTAAGTTATTGGTACATAGATTTTGGGTTCATAAATGTTATCTGAGTGGGATTTTAGTACCAAAATGTTTTTTGAATACAATTTTTAAGATGAGATATGGGATTCAAGATGGATACATTTTGGTTGACCATATAGATTTTTTTTTTCAATTACATTAATAAATTAGATTCCTGTATTTGCGATAATATTTTTAATTTTTTTTAGAAACTCCTTTTACAAAATCCATCTTTTTAGAAGAACTAGTATTATTCAAAAAACCAATTCCAAAATTGTTATTTTCATGGAATTTAAACCTAATATTTTATTTAGATTTTGTTCATCTAGGGTTAATGTTTTTATAAATTCTTTGAGATCATTGATAATCGACTATAAATCATACATATTTGGTTGATCATTCATTTTTTTCGATATTTTATCTTTTTCAATTGAAAGTTGATCCCTTTCTTTAAGCACATTATTATACTTCCTTTCAAGTTTTTTTTACATTGAATTTAGTTCGAAGAAACCTTCTTCAAGTTGATAAAGATCATATTTTAGATCTTTGTAGCTTAGGTTATTATAAGAAGAAGAGGAATAAGAGGAGTTTGATGAGTAAGAATAAGTAGAGTTAGAGTTTACATCTTTACTAACCTAAAATTCAACCATGAGACACTTGGTGCTTTAGTCTCTTGAATATCTCGAGGAGAGGGAATCGTTGATTTCACTCTAAGTTAAAACCTTAAAGGTTTTCTTGATTTTATTCTTCTTCTCATTGTTTTTATTTTTTTTCAAGGGGAATTTCAGCCTTATGCGTCCCTTCTTTTTTCATTCGTAGCATGTTATATCTTGTTAACTTTGATCATCATCCTTTTGGCACATTTATATGATTTCTTTATTTTGAATAATTTATTCATATTATTGGCTAGATGAACAATTTAATTACCATCATAAGAGTCTTCATTAATTACTTTAAATGCAATTATCTTTTTCTCCTTCACTTATTTGACTTACTTCTTGGATCACCTATTCATTGTGATCTCATAAGTCATGAGAGATCTAATGATTTCCTCAACTGGCATGTTCTTTATATCTTTGGATTCTTGAATTGTTGTTACTTTAGGTTCCCAAGTACTTGGAAGTACTCAAAGGATTTTCTTCACCAGACTTTATGTATTAAGAGTATCACCAAGAGACTCTCTTCTATTACATATGTCAATAAAGTGCATAAAAATTCTAGTAATATATTCATTAGGATGCATACTTAAACTTTCAAAATCTTGTATATACATATCAAGTATAGTATCTTTAACATTATTTGTTCTTTCATGAGTAACTTCTAAGAGTTTTTAGATTTCATGAGAAGTTTTTCAAGTAGTTATATGATTAAATTAATTTTTTTTATTCCACAATGTAATGAATTCATAACTTTACTATCTAATTCATAAGCAGTAATATCACATGGTGTCAATTTTTCTTCTTTTTCACTAGTATTAATATAACCATTCACGAAGATTTTTTATATGGGATAACCAATATATATAATAAAGGTTTATATATGAGTCTTCCAATAACTATAGTTGGGACCATTAAAATATGGTGTAAAACCCATAGATTTCCCTTTGGGAGAGCCATGGGTGTTTGAAAAAGACGCTATTAAAACCTGTTTATTGAAAAATTGATTAAATATTTTTAAAACTAATTAATATTTGAATAATTTTAAAAAAATAAATAAATAAATTCAAGATCAACCCATTTTATACTAAATGTAAGTCATAATAAAATGTATAGGGGTAATTGAATTTCATTTTTTTTTAAAATGATGCTATAAAATAAAATTATTTATCATGCAAGCAATCAATTAATGATGAAAATAATCAAAGTAAAGAAAGCGTAATAGATATTCAAACTTTAAGAGTAATGGAAAATAAATTGTAGAAATTAAAAAGAAACACTTTGATAAAGGATTTTGGCAACATCTCAAGAATAAGACCCTACACTTCATCCCCTCAAGAAGGCTTGATAGGGTTATATTTCTCCCATAGTTTTAACTGAAACCAAGAACCAAAGAAGAAGAAAGGAATCCCTTGGTTTTAATGGAATAAAAGAACAAAAGAAGAATACCCTTGGTTTTAATAGAAACTAAGAACCAAGAACCCTAACTTTAATGGATGTGATTACTTAAAGAAAAAGATAACGAAGATAGTGTTTTATTTTTACAAACCCTTTATAAATCACTCAACCCTCTCTTGAGTATTTATAAGAATATTAAAGATAAATAGAGAAAGAGAGAGAGAGAAGGTAGAAGAATAGACTTTAATAATTACAAAAAAGGAAGCAAATTAAAAAGTCTTAAGAAGAGAGGCAATTGAAATTGGATTGTATAAGTTTAAGCCCAATCACCTTTGGAGAATGGACATTTTCTTGGATATCTCTTACATTTTTTTTCATGGATCGATCAATAATAATTTGGTGGAAATTGGTTGTCGTAGGTGTCATAGATGATATCCAATCCTCCCTAGATGTATATTTATAGACTTCATAGGTTTTAAAAGAGCCTTGGGTTGATTCAATCCTTTGATGAGATGAATTAAAGCTTTTTATACCAAGAATTTAATGCCCTTTAACTATTATAAAACAAAGTCACCAACTAGATATCTGATTCCACTAGCTAGTTGGTGCACTTATTGTAGCTTATAGGTTCTTTACAAACTCCACTGGGTAGCTGGTGAGCTCCACCAGCTAGCCGGTGGGCTTAATAGTGTTGCAGGTGGTTTTGTTAGTCCAACTAACTAACAAATGGTCTTCCATCAGGTAGTCAGTGGTTTAAGACCAACAAGGTCTTCAAGGAATCCCTCCATATTTTTTTATTCCATTTTTTGGTCCAATGCCTTCCTTACAAAATTTCTAAACAATTTGAATAAATACACTAAAAAAGGTTAGAAACAATTTTAGTGACTATGATCTTAAAGACAGAATAGAGGTTCAAAAATTATTATGGCTATATATTTTCTCTAGGTGCTTATAAGCTACTCAGGATCGACTTGATAACTACTTGAATTCAACTTGTTTTTTTAGTAGAGTTAGAGCTTGAGCTACTCAAGTACTAAATCAAGCTGAGATTGAGTATTAAAATAACACAATCGATTATCTTGTGAGCCTAATAAAGTATATAATAAATTAAGATATTATTTTTATTATATATATATATACATGTTCATTTAATTTTTAGCTCGAACTTTCAATATCAAGTAAAAATTGAAGATAAATCACAAAATTGAGATATATTTTTCAATTAAAATTATGGTAAAATATCCCAATTAAACTGATCCAAGGATAATCAAGTATCTTTATTAAGCCCAAGTCGAGCTTGGTTTTGATATCAAGCTAGGAAATTGATACTCGATTGAGCACCAATTTTAAATACCAAGCTCAAGATCAAATACTAAGATAATCATCTTTACTTGACTTGATTACACCCCTAGTCACCATTTCAACCCCTCTTGTTGGATATACACTAAAATAAGGGATATTATAGCCTATGATATCCCTTGAGTTCTAAGATACGATATTCATGAGATGCATATCATAACTTATAATATTCTTATATTGTAAAGGGAACATGGTGTTGAGTCGAAATTTTTACTTTATAATTTTACTTTATATAGTTTTGAAAATAAAAAACACTTTAAAAATTTCTTAAAACTCTATTTTACTAACTTTATATATCCAAAGTTATAACACCCTGAAATTCTAAAAGAATAACATTTTATTCAATAGCGTGTGTGACACACAATACCAAGTGTAGAAGGGAATATAAAATCCTGAGACTTTATGATATATTTAATATTTTAAATAATTTAAATATATTATATAGCTTTAAATTCATTAAATAATGAGTTACTTTACGTTGAATGCAACAACGAGTTTCTTCGATATCTTACGTTACACATGAGATTGGGTTTTATTGAATACTATTGATATTGTTATTTAAAATAAAAATTGTCGCCTAGTCATTAAATTAGTGTTTATGAATAGGATTGAATTACTTATTAAAATATATGGTTTAATTAATTGTTTACAAATTAATTATAAATTAATATAAAAAACAATTGAATATAAAGGAAATGTTTTTATAAAAAACTATTATTATACACCAAATATGTTTTATACTAATAAATTAAATTAATTACTATTAGTGGATGATATTAATGAAATTTTAATATTATATATTCAATAAAATTCATTTAAATTCATATAATATATTTGATATACATAAGATAAGAACAAATCCAATTTTACGCATAAAAAAGTTATATATTTTAAAGGTAGTTTTATTGCCTTTTAATGTCGCACTTGGTTTAAAACTAAATTTTAAAATTTCTATAAATTTTATTTTAAAAAATAAACTTCATTTCTGAAATAGTATTTCCAAAATTATATTAGGGTGTATTTTTGGTATTTTTCATAGAAGTTTCATTTTTTGATGAATAATGAAAAATACTAAATTTTAATTGAAAACTGACTTTTCATTTAAATAATTTATAATGTTAAACTATATTTTAAATTAATTTTAAAGTCATAATAGTTAAATTATATATATATTAATCCAATTTAGTTCATTGGAGTCGTTTTTATATTGACTTTAGATATTACAACTTAGTAAACATTTAAACATTTTCACTTTAAAAACCACTTTTCTCATCCCATATACAGGATTAATTTTAAATTAATTTCTACTACTTCTAGGATTTGAATTTGAAAAAATGGATTCCATATTTTTAATCATAATAATATATAATTTATAATATGGTAAAATTATTTTTTTACCAAAATTATTAGTGAAATTAGTTAAAATTAATTACAATAATTAAGAGAAAAACGAGTTTACCAAGAGACTAAACTATAAACTTAAGGGGGAAAATATCCTAGAAACTTGTTCAAAAACCATTTTATGACCATATTTATACCTTATAACTTCTATTATAATTTTTTGCATTATTAGATCCACTTTACATGGAAAAATGTAGGTGGAATTCCCTCTTTCAAAAATTTACAAGTTTGTCACTCAACCCACTTATAAAAGGCCTCCCCTCTCCTTTATTCACACCTATCAAACCATTTGGATCAACCAAGACCAACCAAAAATAACTTCAAAACTTCCCCCCTCATCCTAGAGGACTTATCTTGGTTATAAAGGCAACTTATTAAGGTATTAGTGCAAACCTAAGCAAGATACTCGAAGAAGAGGTAATGATCTTCTAAAAGCGTTTTTATTTTATTTCCTTCTACAACTCATCCAATTATTTTTATATAATTATTATATAATAACATCAGAATCTTAAAAATAATATGTTATTGTGTTAATTTTACATCCCAAAAATTCACACACTTCCATCAAATGATTTACGAAATCATCATTCGTGTGTACGACGGACTACCGTCTTGCGAACTGATGTCATTCGTTTTTCCATTACCACCTTTCAAGGTTGGGCATAATGATGGAAATACTATTTATATATGATATATATATATATATATTAAATTTATGATGTATTTTTTTCTTTTATAATTATTATATAACATATACCTTTATACTTTCCATTTTATGAGAATATGATAATGTCGTTCGTGTGTACGGCAAACTACCGCCTCGCGAAGCGATGCGATTCATTCACATTTTACATGGAATGTATTAAGGATGGTTTAAATAAAAATATGTGATTTATATAAAATAATAATTATATTTTAATTATAATTTATAAATATATATAGCATTTAATTTTCTTTCTTTCAATACGATAAGAAAATGGAAACAACGTTCATGCGTACGTACGACCTACCGTCTCCATGAACAGTGCATTTCATTTCCTATCACCAAATTTTATAGATAAATATAAATACATATATAATAAATATATATTATATTTACATCATGTTTTACATTCTGTAGATGTTTAAATCATGATCAAAGTAAGTGGAACAAAAAATAACAAGTCAAAATATACTCGAAAAACAAGGCAATTAACACATAAAACAATGAAAACAATGAAATATTATTAACAAAAATGTGATAATATATTATAAAATGATCATATATGATATTGTAAATATTAATATGGTTTTTATAAGTTAATAACATTCTTAAATCCATTATACAATAGGTTAAAGAGCGTTCAACCAGAAGGAAGCGTAAGGTAAGAGATTTCATCTCAATTTACATTCTATTGAGACTTATTTGTTATTATGAACCAATTCACATTTATATGGTGTATATACTTCCCATTTGACATATAATATCATTAACACATCCTTATTCATTTTATTTTAATTATTTCATCCAATGGGATTTGATTTGAAAATTACTAAGTGGTAAAAGTTATTGTGAAATCTCACTTTCTTTTATGATTGTTATTTTTCTCTTAAAACAATCACTTTATTATAATAATTTTTCATTTTTAATTATATTTATCTTAAATATCCATATCATTTATCATGGATATTATTATTTCCTAAACCATATACCATTTTTACATATGGTGTTTACTTTGAAAGTTATTTGATTAAATGACGAAATATCGATAAATCTACATCCTTTACTCAATAAAGATATTTGATAAGGAATATTATTTATGAATTAAATCAATTATTAGATATATAAGGGATTATTTGGAAATTAAAGACACGAGTTGGGGATCAGTAAATGCAATCCCCTCGAATCATCGACAGTCTCATAAGATGAATCAATTGGATAACCTCAGCTAATGGGTTTCCGCCTAGTATGTTTTAAACCATTGAGAGGATAGATCTTGATGATGAAGGTATTATATTCCTGGGAAACATGAAATCCAATAATTAAGCATTTTCTTCATTCAGTATTCTGTTTTTATTGTCTAGGATATTTTCACTATGAAAAAATATATAGATGCATTTCATTATTAGTTTATTGATTAAATTGAATGTGGTTTTAGTTATTTACCTTGACATATTATTTATGAAATTCCTTATCTATTTATTAATTAAATGGAATGTGTGTTCAGTTATTTACCTTTCCATATTTATTATTCTAATTGATTCATTATTGCTTTAGTTGTATTTAAACCTTACCAAGCATTCGATCTCACCCTTATTTTGTTTCATTTCCCCAAGAATCCATAAAGTTTACTATGAATGTTATGATGTGATTAACTAGATGGAATAAAGTTATTTTCAAAAAAATATATGTTGTAATTTGTGTATTCATTTGTAACGCAAGACTCATGTATGTATCTAGTTTACAAAGACTACAAAACTGGTCGATCCTTTGGGATCTGAATCTTATATCTATGCCAATTTAATGGTATTAGGCACTAGATCTAGGATTTTGGGGTCAGGGTAGATATAGTTGGTATTAAATTAAGTTTAGTAGTAACCTTGGGAACTATATTTAGGAAAGCATAGATTAGGGAACATAACCCTAAGATATACTTTGAGGATAAGTATAGAAGAACATCCTAAAGTTTTTTTAAGGTAGAGATTATGTGGACTTTCCTAGAAATACATCCCTGTCTGGATACTACAAGTGTACATGGTTCTAACAAAGATTAACCTAGGGGTAATAACTTTGAAAAGGGCATGTCAGGCTTGACTCAAGCATAACTTGGTACACTAAAACAGGCCTTACTGTGCACCTGGTTTGTCACTCTCAGGGGATATGCTTAGGATAGTTCTCATTTTTCTTATAAACCATTATAAATGATTTTAATAGATAATGAAAATGAATGAATTAAGATAAAACCTATACTAAGGAATAACTTATGTTGAAATAAAATAGATAAAGTATCGGGATTCAATAATTAAATTGTTGAATTATTTTATCAATGGTATTTTGCTTATAAGAATCATGAAACACCCATGGATTCTATTAAATTTTAGAAGAAATTGTGTATTCATTAACATAAGAGCTATGGATACCATCCTGGTTAATGAGTTTAAAATTGATCATATGTTTAAAATCATAAAAACCTATTCTTAGGATTCTACTAATATTAAGGACATTTTGGGAGAAATTTAGTGTAAGTATATATATTTTAGTGGAAAAATTATTTGAGTAATAATGCCATTACTTTTTATAGACATAAGTTTAAAGGTATTTATAACCATTAGGGTTGATATGATCATTAATTGTAATAATAGTAAAATAAGATTATTAGATTTTGTGAAAAAAATAAGTTGTGTTAAAAACATTAGCAAAAAGATTATTTATTTATTTATTTCATTTCAAGGATTTCAACTATACTTTTGGTAATGCTATAGGAATTATATTAATATAGTTTAGAAATAGGACAACCTACAAGCTGGTTGAAAACCCATCGTATCCAGCAGGTTCATGGGACTTGATCTCATGACCAAAGGATGATAAGGGTTTAACACCAACCATTGACCTATGCAATTTCCCGGTTAATATGTTATTATTTTTAGTTAAACAATTTAATGAATAAATATTAATGATGAATCAAAAATATTAATTTTGAGGTTTAGAGATTAATGTATTAACCATATTGGTTTTGGAAAATATTTAGAGATAGAAGGAAATACTTTTCACTCTTTTATGGATCTCATGATCTGTTAAAAGTAAATTTTAGCACTTCAGGTATAAAAAATTCATTTTTGGGTACTCATTTCTTGGAGAAAAGGGATAAATGGGAAATTGATTGAAGCACAATAAAAGGATGAAATTGTATTTATGAAATAAAAACATATCAATTAATTAAATTTCCTTATATTCTTAGACAGTAAAATAAATATGGAACTTTAGGAAAAGAATCTCAAAAAAAAAAATTTATCCTATTACATTCATACCCAATGAATCAAATGGTCATTTAGATCATAAAAAATTTATGGTTTTGAGGCCCTTAATTTTCCATTGATCACTCAATTTCTTGAGATCAATGACCTCAATAACATTATATAATTATTTACTCTCTTCCTCCATATACACATCTTTACTTTTTACTAATGTTCTCTTACATAGAAACCATGTTATATGTTATTCCATGTAACCTTTATACTTCTCATTCTTGCTTATTAAGGGGATATTTTATTAATCCTTATATGGTGTGGATTTTTCAACAAAGTAATTTTCAAATATGAAACCCTATATTATTGAGATCAATTTTAAATTGCGAGGACATAATTTATTTAAGGTGAAAGAAATGTAACACCCCAAAATTCTAAAAGAATAACATTTTATTCAATAATGTGTATGACATGAAACACCAAGTTTATAAGGGAATATAAAATCAAAATAATTTAAAATATATTTAATATTTTAAATAATTTCAATATATTCTATAACTTGTAATTCTTGTAATACTAAGTTAGTCTGTGTTGCATGCAACCATGAGTTTCTTCAATAGTTTGCATTGCATGCAAGACCGAGTTTTAAAAAATACCATTAATATTATTATTTAAAATGAAAATTATCATCTATATATTAAATTATAAGTTATTAATATTATTAAATAATTTAGGAAAATATATGGTTGAATTTATTTCTTACAAATTAATTATAAATGAATATAAAAACCAATTGAATTAAATGAAATATTTTTATAAAAAACTATTATCATGCACCAAAGGCATCATAATAAATTAAATTAATTACTATTAGTGAATTATATCTATTAAATTCATATATTATATATTCAATAATTTTTTTTGACATTCATCTAATAGATTTTATAAGCATAAGATAAGAACAAATCCAATTTTATGCACAAAAACTGTATTTTTCTAAAGACATTTTTGCTGCCTTTTAATGGTGCACTTGTTTTAAAACTAAATTTTGAAATTTTTATAAATTTTATTTGAAAAAATAAACTTAATTTTTTAAATTATAATTAAAAAATTATCTTAGGGTAGATTTTTGGTATTTTTATGAGAAGTTTCATTTTTTGATGAATAGTGAAAATACTAAATTTTAATTGAAAACAGACTTTTCATTTAAATAATTTATAATTTTAAACTATATTTTGAATTGGTTTTAAAGTAAAAAAGTTAAATTATACATATATTAATCCAATTTAGGTCATTGGAATCATTTTTATATTTAATTTAGATATAAAAAATTAGTAAAATTTTGAATATTTTCACTTAAAAAACCAGCTTTCTCATCTCGTATACGGTATTAATTTCTGCCAATTCAATGATTTGAATTTGGAAAAATGTATTCTATATTCAGAATAAGACTAATTTATAACATCTAATATTATAAACTTAATTTTTTACAAAAATTATTAGTGAAAGTAGTTAAAATTAATTACAGCAATTAAGAGAAAAACTAGTTTACCAAGGGACTAAACTATAAACTTAAGGAACAAAATGACCTGTAAACTTATTGAACACCAATTGGATGGCCATATTTTGACCTTATAACTTGTATTATCGAGTTTGGTGAATTATTAGAGCCACTTTACATGGAAAAAACATGGGTGGAATTCCCTCTTTCAAAAATTTACAAGTTTGTCACTCACCCCACTTATAAAAGCCGCCCCTCTCCTCCTTTATTTACACATATCAATCCTTTTTTCTTGGATAATAACTGACAAAATCAATACCAAAATTCCCTACCATAATAATACAAGTATTATCTTATGAGTAAATCCAACTTAGGAATGCATTAGTGTAAACCTAAGGAGGATACCCGAAGAAGAGGTAATGATCTTCTAAAAGCATTTTTATTTTATTTCCTTATCCAAATCCTCCAATTTTTTTATATCATGATTATATATTATCATAAATATCTTAAATATAATTATATGTTTTTATGTTGAGGGTACTACCTATGAATTCACACACTTTTATCAAATGGGTTATGAAATCATCGTTCGTGTGTACGAGAGACTACCACCCCACAGACCGATGTCGTTCATTTTTCCATTACCACCTTTTAAGGTTGGTCATGATAATGGAAAAACTATTTATGTATGATATATATTATATTTATGATTTATTTATTCTTCTATAATTATTATATAACACATACCTTCATGCTATCCATTTTTTGGGAATATGATAACGTCATTCGTGTGTACGACAGACTACCACCTCGCGAAGTGATGTGATCCGTTCACACTTTACATGGAATGTATTAAGGATGATTTTAATAAAAATATGTGATGAATATAACATAATAACGATACTATAATGATAATATATATATATATATATACCATTTACTTTTTTTTCTTTCAATATGACAATAAAATGAAAACAACGTTTATGCGCACGTACAACCTACCATCTCCATGAATGGTGTATTTAATTTCCTATAATCAAATTTTATAGATAAATATAAATTAATATATACTAAATATATATGATATTTACATAATTTTTTACATTATGGATATGGTTAAATCATTATCTAAGTAAGAGGAACAAAAAATAACAAGTCAAAATATACTCGAAAAACATGGTAATTAACACCCAGAACAATGAAATTAATGAAATATTATTAACAAACAGGTGATAAGATATTATAAAGGGATAATATATGATATTATAAATATTAAAATGGTTCTGGTATAAGTTAATATCATTCTTAAAACCATTATACAGGAGTCTAAAGAGCGTTCAACCAAAAGAAAGCGCAATGTAAGAGATTCTGTATCAATTTACATTCTGTTGAGACTTATTTGTTATTATGCACCAATTCACATTTATGTGGTGTATATAACACCCATTTTACATGTAATATCATTAATTCACAATTATTAATGTTATTTTAAGTTTTAATTTTAATTATTTCATTCAAGGGGATTTGATTTGAAAATTACCAAGTGATAAAAGTTATTATGAAATCTCACTTTCTTTTTTATTGTTAATTTTATCTTGAAACAATCACTTTATTGTAATAATTTTTCATTGGTCATTAAATTTATCTTAAATATACATATAATTTATCATGGATATGGTTATTTTATAAACTGTATACCATTTTTACATACGGTGTTTACTTTTAACATTATTTGATTAATTGGGGAAATATTGATAAATCCATATCCTTTAATCAATATGAATATTTAATAAGGCATATTTTTTATGAATTAAATAAATTATTTGATATAATAGGAATGCTTTGGACATGCAATACATGGGTTGGGGACTGATTAATGAAAGCCCCTAGATGCATCGATAGTCTCATGGGACGAATTAGTTAGCTAACCTCATCTAATGGGTTTTAACGTAGTATGTTTTAAACCATCAAGAGGATAGATCTTGATGGAAAAGGTATCATGTGAATAAGAAACATAACGTCTGATAATTAATCATTTACTTTATTCAGTATTCAGTTTTTACTATCCATAATATTTTCACTATGAAAAAATCTATGGATGCATTTCATTATTAGTTTTTTGATTAAATGGAATATAGTTTCAGTTATTTACCTTTATATATTATTTATGAACTTCCTTATATATTTATTGATTACATGGAATGTGTGTTAAGTTATTTATCTTTTCATATTGATTATTCTCATTAATTCATTATTTTTTATGATCTATTTTACAATTACCGAGACACTGAATTTTAGGAGGAAGTCAAGGGGGTTTCCAAGCATGACAAGGACACATCTAGGGATTTGAAAATTTATAACATTTTTAGTAGGTTGAAACATGATCTGGGGGTGGGGATTCCTACTAGTGTTGTGGTTATACAAGGTAATACAGCTGCTTTAGGTGATGCAGGAGTTGCTGGTAGGCTGGAGAATGATCACACAGAGGCCTCAGGTGAGGGAATTACTAGAGATTTTGTTTCTAATGCTAGTGTGGAAGTTCAATTGGTGGTTGAGGGAGTTACAAATATTCCTGGTGTTAGTTATTATGTGAAGGAATTCCAATCACCTGTTGGAGGATAGGATGTGGCCACTGAGATTCCAATCAGATCAAGTCCTATAAGGGAAGTTTTTTATACTGATCACGACAACCATTTTGATGGTTTGACTAATGAAGATCTGATGCCAGGGGTTGAAACTGATCAGAGAAGATACCCTATGGATGGGAAGTAGGCCTAGGGGAGAGTGACTAGTGATGGCTACAGGAGGGGAATCTGTAAAGAGCACAAAGATTACTCATATTTTCCACCTCCCATGGAGACATGTTCGATGAAGAAATTAAACGCCAAATAGATGGACAATGATGTTATTAATCAACCCTTATAATTACTTATGAGTTTAGATAAAGAAATGGTTAAAAAAGTTTTTTTTCTTAATTATAATGAAGAATAATCTTCTAGAGTGATAGGAAGGTCATTGAGGATGAATCTTAATGAGGAAAAATATAACTGGATCGATAGGTAGGACTTGATTTTAGTAGGGGGATTAAACAATGAGAAGATAAGCCTTGAGGAGTACATTCAGACTTGGGATAAATTGAAATTAAGACTTAAAGATCTCTTAATGCATGAACCAGAAACTTAGGTATGCAATATCTCTTGGAAACTATTTAGGGATCCAAAATTTGGTCGTCTTAAATTGTCTTTTAATGGTTTGGTTATTTCCTTTTGTGTCTGAACCCATGGTTTCTAAATTTTTCCTAAAAAGTGTTTGGAAATAAAAAATTTAATTTTCAGTCATTCAATAATAGTTTTGATCCATTGGATTGACCACAGTTCAGTTCATTTGATTGAAAAAATAGTATAGTATATCAAACTGTTCAAAGTTTATAATCAGAGTAATTGGAATTATTTCAATCAGATGGAATTCATAATAGAATTTTAATTGTTCTAATCAAAATGACATCATATAGAAACATTTTTTTGATCTCTCAAGTGAATAAAATATGATTTCTTTGCAACCAACTATGAAAATCATAGAAAATATGACCATTAGAAGATGCCTATAAATAGGAGTGCATTCAAGGAGATGGGAGCTGATGCAATTACAACTCAACACGTTTTATATTTTTCTTTTCCTGAACATATAATTATTATGATTTGTAATTTCTTAGAGATTTATGTTCTAAGGATTCTCAGTGAAGAATTGGAAAATCCTTAGAATGTTTTTCTTTTTCATTCATCTGTCTAATCAAGGTTTTGATTAAGGTATTCCAGGGATTAGAAGATTGGTGAATCCAATCCATTAGATTGAGGGATTCTAGGGATAGGAAGATAGAGCTATACCATTCCATTGGGTTGGGGGCTTCCAAGGTTTTGAAATATGGATCTATTCCAATCATCATATATAGGGATTCCCTAATAAAGAAATACAGACCTTTATAGTTAGGTTTAAAACTGTGGATATCTTAAGTCAATATTTTTGACTTCCTTAACTCTTAAGGTTAAAGAGATGAATTACTTTTATAAAATTTATAAGTCATTATTACTTTTTTATAAGTATTTTTACTTATTTTTATGAGTTTAATATTCCTCTGTGCATATACATTATAAATTTTGTTATTAATAAAAAATATGTTTTATCGGACAAGTTTCTATTTTCTATAAGATGGAGGATTTAATGCTGATACACTTGAAAATTTAAATCTTAGTTTACCACCAATCTTTGATGGTAATGATTATGAATACCAGAGAGATATAATGAAGACTTTTTTTATAAACACTAGAGTAGATAATTTTGTAATGTTGACTGGAATCTATGTGATTCTAGAGAAGGAAGTTATTAATTTTACTAATCAAGAAAAGTTAGAATATAAGGTTAATTACAAAGTTAGGGATACTCTATTATGTTTTATAACTATAAATTTTTATAGTCATATATTTTTATGCGAAGCAGAAAATAGTATTTACAAGAAGTTAGAAATAACTCATTTTGGGACTTCTAAAGTCACTGAGACTAGAAGAGCTATGTTGAGAGCTGATCATCTAGCTTTTTATTTTATACCTGTAGAATCAGTTACTAAGATGTACTAAAGGTTTATGAATGTAGTTAACTACTTATAATATCTTGGTGAGAAAGATCTAACAGATGAAATCTTATTTTAGAAAATCAAAGAGATAATTCCTAGTGAATGGTAATCAAAGAGAACTGCTTTGGATAAAACATGGAGGATTATTAATCTTACTATTGATGATATTATTGGAACCCTTATACAGTATGAGGGAAGATAGAAAAGGTATGCTGAGAAAAAGAAAAAGAAAAATAGAGTAGTTTATTTTTCAACTACATATAATGTTCAAAATAAATCTCAATCTACTGAAAAAGTTGTAAAATATTCTAGAAAGAAGAAAGTTATTATTGAGATATACACTAGTTCATTAGAATAGTCAGGAAATGAGTTGGCTAATATAGTAAAAAGTATGAAAAAAATCATTGAGAAAAAGCAGATATCATTTTACAATTCATTGGAATTCAAGAACAACTTGCAAATATTCTTACTAAACCTATTAGCTCCGATATTTGAATATATTAAACAGAATCTAGGAATGGTAAATATCAAATAAAAATTCATATCTACTTAATTTTTATCAATATCCTTACATTAATGAACTATTTTACAATGGGAGAGTACATATGTTGTCATTTTCTAGAATCAAAAATATTTACTAATATTTTTCGTAATAAAAATATCTTTCAATTTTTTTAGACAATATTTTTTTATAAATTTTATTAGTTTTAATTTCTATTAAAAAACCAAGAATAAAAGGTTACTCATACCAAAAATACATTTCTATTCTGAAAGATATTCTTTTAATTTTTTATTTTTTGTAATTATCCATTACTTTTGTTATCCATGTTGCTGTACATATTTTTTTTAGTTTTATAAAATTTCAATTTGTTATATTTTTTAAGGTATATGTATTCGGACAATACAAGAGTCTGATGACTAGTTTTCTTAAAAAATTTAAGAGTTTATAATAGTTTTTCAATTTATTCATGGATTAAATATCAATCATCAGATCATAATTTGAATTTCAATCTAAGTCGTTGGATTTTTGGAATATGAAAAATAACCCCTATGATTATATAGAAGGGCTAGGTCATCCTTGTCCCATGTTGTTTTTTATAACTGGTTTTCAACACTCAGCTCTCTAATTTAATCTCAGTCCGAGAGATTGCCTTTCGTCCAATCAGATTCTTTGGTTTGAATTCGGGTATCATCTTTAGTCTGATGACTATAATAGACGATTTTGTGAAGAGATAAATTATAAGACAAAAGCCGATTGATAAGACCTAGTATGAAAAGTATGATTATCTTATGAAAAGAGTTATTAAATTTCAATGTTGGGAAAATATTTGTGTTCATAAATAAGATTTTGACAAACATTATTCAAAAATAGTAAGGTAATTCTATTCTTCAGTAGAATTTAATACGGAAGAGGATACATAAGTAATTTTTTTTACTTTATTTGGTGAAATTTATAATTTATCATATCAACAAGTTTCTGAGTTAGTAAAAGTTCCTTAGAAGGATAATTGTATCTTTATTTACACAAGATTCCAGATAATCTTGGTAGTTTTGATAAGTTAAAAGCATAATCTTCATTATTTACTTCTTATGAGAAAGTAATAAAGGTATTTTATCTCACTCTAGATGTGAGAGTGGTAACCCTATGGATGCAAGGTTATTTGTTCCAAAAAAAGGTAATAGGGATACTTTGAAAGTCCTCAGCATATTCATTTTAGACTCTATTTTTAATGTGAGGTAGATCAATCTTATGAAGCTTGTTTTTTATTTCCATTGAATCTATTAAGAAGGCGTCTATGAAGTTCAAAATTCTCATGTTTCCTTATTTTATAAACAAGATTATTGTTAATTCTATGTAGGGTTTTAAAATAAAAAATCAATCTTATGCTATGAGAGAAAATATTTCTCTCATTGGGGTGGAAACAATGGCACAAATGAAGTTAGTTTTAATCCAAAGTTAAATATATTTATTGAAAAACTAGACATGGATGGGTCTGATACTAAACCAATTAAAGAGAAAGAAGTAGTAAAATAGAAAATAAAATCTAACTCATCACCTATAAAAGTTTATAAGAAATAGAAAGCAATGTTATATGAAGATTTTAAGAATTTAATGGCTCATAAGGATTAAAATAATCTAGGGGATCCTAAATTTGGACTAGAAAAAGTAGAAGCATTAACCTTAAAGATATAAACAACTGATGAAATAAAATAAGATGAGAAGAAGAAGAATAAGAAACAAAAGAAAATATTAGTCATGAATACGATGATAGAAAGGTTGTTTAAAAGAGTATAAAGAGCATTGTAAGATCCACCAATTTTATTTTCTCCTTTATCTGTTGTTTAACTAAAATCGGGATTTGGAATAATTACTGATGACGATCAAACTCATCCAGTACTATCGACACTAAAAGTCTTAGAATTTTTGGAAACATGTGTTTTCTAGTATCTACTGAAAAGGTAAAAGTTAAAGAAGTTATATAAGAAATTAATACTAAAACCCAAGATCAAAAGTCAGTTCAATAATCAGTACCAAAATTAGTTTAGAAGTCAGTGAAGAAAAAGAAACAAAAATCAGTTCAAAAAGTTGGAAAATGATTCTTAATAACTATGAGGTAGTTGGATAAATAATTATAAGTAGATGAAGAAGAGAAAGAAATAGAAGAAGAAGGGGAAGGAGAAGAAATCTCATCAGAATCATCCTCTTCATCTACTTCAATATCAACCCAGAATGATAAGAACCTAGTTCTAGATGTTTCAAAAAATGTTCAGACTTTACCACATAAAGAGGAAGTTGAGTTATATCATTCACATACTAAAGTATCAAACAAGGATGAGATAGATAGAGAGGTTTATTTTGAGAAAGTTTTAGAGGAAGAAAGAGTTTAAGGATAAGTAAAGACCAATGTTGGACCTTCTTACCAACACATTTTAGAGGATTCATTAGAGTCATCATAATCATTAACCATAAAAGCATAGAAGAGTATTGATTACATTTATTAGACTCTGAAATAGATAACATACAAAATTCCATATCTTTCTAATATTTAAGAAAGATGAAAACAAATTTAGAATAGTTTGAATGAAAATTCAGAATCATTTAAATTTTTGATAAAGTCAGTGATTTAGAATGGGTTTGATATCAAATTCTTCAAATATAAGTATAAAGATCACAAAAGAAGATTCAATCAGATTTTAAAGTGGACAAGGTAAGTATACGGTGACCTAAAATATCATGATGACCAACTTATGGAGGTTAAGAAAGCTTCTTTCGACCTTGCTGATTTGTTTGAGAAGTTTTCATCTAATATATCTGATAGACTAAAATTTGTTGAAAAATTTAAATATATGATATATTTTCAAAATGAGGAAGTATTATAATTGAAATAATAGATTCAAAAGCTAAAATAAGATAATATCAATCTCTGATATTTTGAAGAAGAGATTATAAAGTTGAAGGGGAAAACAAGAAGATAAGTGTTCTTGAAGAAGTTTTTATTCTAAAGGAAGAGAATTAGAGAATCTCTATAATGGAAGAAAGGATATACAAGCTCTAATACTCAAAATCTGAATATGAGAAGGATCACAAGGGTGTGAAGATATTAAAAGCAATTTTTAAAAAGTTCTATAAGAAAAAATGATCATCTTTTTTATGAACTCTTAATATACTTTCAATTTTTTTGAATGACATTCATTTTGAATTACTTATTCTCTAAATTTGTTTAATTTGAATGTTTTCCATTTTTTGGATGAATTTTATATCTTATATATCTTGTATGAATAATTATTCAAAAATAATTGTTTCATATTACTTTTCTTAACATTTTAGGACAATATATTACTTTCCCTATTTCTTTTTGCAAATCCAAAAGAGGGAGAATTTGTTTAAGGGGGATAATTTATCTAAATATGAGAAATATATCTAAGGGGAAAAATTGATTAAGGGGGAGAATTTGAAGTTATTATATTTAAATCGGATCAAGTTTGATGAAAAAAAAGAAGTCATCAACACAAGGGTATTTAAGATAAGTAAAGAGAAACTATTTCATATAAATAATTATTTTGAATATCATAAATGTGAAAAGGGTTATAAGTATTTAAAAGTTAACAATGTTTCATTTTTTAAGTGTTTTGTTTTGATCTTTCCAAAAATGGGGATATCGTTGAGTAGAAAGTTTTACTTTATACTTTTTATTTCTTCATTTTTAAAATCAAAAACACTTTAACACTTTCTTAAAATTATATTTTACTAAATTTATATATCCCAAGTTTTTTATAATGTTTTTTTATAAAACATCCTTTTCTATAGAATGTAGAAATGGTTCTAATATAAACAAATATTTTTTTATTCTTCAATCTGATCCACCAGACTCACTAGTGTTATGTTCATCAGGTATATTAGTATTCTATCTATCACACTAACCGAAGACATATCCATCAAACTGACAATAGTTCTGATCCATTGAATTGACCATAGTTCAGTTCATCATATTGAAAAACAAACAGTACAGTCTATCATAATATTCAAATTTTATAATCATAGTAATTGGAATTATTTCTATTGGATGAAATTCATAATAACATTGTTATGGTGATAATCAAAATGACACCATATGGGAATGTTTTATAGATATTTCAAGTGAATAACATTTGAGGCCATTTCAACCAACTCTGTGAATCATGAAAGATTTGACCATTGGAGGATGACTATAAATTGGAGTGCATTCAGGGATCTGGGAGTTGATTTATTTGCATCTTAACACATCTGATATTTTGTTCTGCCTAAACATATCATTATTACACTTTTTAATTTCTTAGAGAGTTGTATTCTAATTATTCCAAGTGAGTAATTGTAAAATACTTATAATGTTTTTCTTTTGTATTCATTTTTCCGATCGATGTTTAGATCAAGGGCTTCTTGAGATAAGATGATAGTTGAATCATATCCATCGGATCAGGGGTTTCCAGGGATAGAAAGACAGAGCTATATCGATCTATCAGATCAAGGGATTTTAATGTTTTGGAATATATAGCTATTTCGATCATCATATTAAGGGATTTCCTAGTAAGGAAATATATACCTTTATAGTTAGGTTTAAAATTGTGGATATCTTAAGTCATAATTTATGACTTCCTTAGCTCTTAAGTTTAAAGAGTATAATTACTTTTATAAAGCTTGTAAGTCATTCTTACTTTGTTATAATCTTTCATTTTACTTATTTCTATAAGTTTAATATTCCCCTGTGTATATACATTAGAAAGTTTGTTATTAATAAATATTTTTAATAAATTGTTTTATTAAACTGTTTGTGAGACCGATAAAAAATCTATTTTATCTGATGATTTATGGATTCAATATAAACACTTTTATCATCATACGATTTATGAGTTTGATCTTTTTGAGTAAAGATGTTTTGGATTTTGTGTTAGTTTAAAATTTTAAACTAAAATTCACCCCCTATTATAACCATCATAAACTCTTACGATCCAACACATGGATGCTTCTATTAACTTATATCATGGAATACGATAGGCATTACAATATAGGTTGCATGGGATGTGAGTGCATGTTGTACTTCCACACTCTCCTACACAGTTTCATTGGTTATAAATCAATGAAATTGATTTATTAATGGATTTTCATATTCATTTATGAGTTAAATGAATGTTAAAACAAAAAATAGTAACCTATCGGCTTCCATGAGATAACGAATGATACAACCAATGCTTGAGCACTCTTCATTTATTAAAGAGTGTCTATAAAAATGATTTGATCTATCCCATTGGTTAGACACTTGATGAAATAAATCCTATAAGAACCAATATTAAATCTCCTAATTCTCTATCCATATTATTTATAGAAATCATTTTCACTCCTTTAAAGAATGAGAATCCTCTCGACACAATCAAGGATCCATTGGCTGATGTAATCCCTTGGTGGAAGGAGGCATTAGGATTCTTATTAGGTGATATTTATCAAAATTTATGCATCAATAAATAAAATATAGAAGCTATCCCATTTCAGGTATACATGTTTTATGTTATTCATTATTACATGATAAATATATTGAAGATAAATTAGACATTTCCATGGGTTTTCTATCATTTCTAAGATTATAGGATGGTCTCTCCAAACCCATTAGTGGTATCAAAGACTTGTTATTCAACAGATAAACATGTTCATCTACTGGTTTTTCAAAGAACATCAATATTGTTATGTTTTTGAGACCATGTCATAATGTATGATATGAAGAAATGCTTATGTTTAGCTTAATAGTAGTGTATGATAACCATATATCATAAGGTATGATATGCTCGAAACTCTCAAATTTTAACTATGCCATAGGATATGATATATGATATCATAAAATTTGAATGATTCCTAGATTTTAGAAAAAATAGCATCGTGACATATTTACAATATTGAATAATCATAAAATAAAATTGCATGTGTAAGTTTTTTATAAAAAACATACACAATGCATAAAGTTTCCACCTTTTAAAAAAATTACACATAGAAAAACCTTACATAACGCGTAAGGTTTTTAATTTTGTGTGAATTTTAGGACCATTGTATCATAGATTACGATAGATAGGACCCATATCTATGATATATGAAATATGTTATAAAAAATTAATATTTTCTTGAATGCTTATAGTTTATATTTTTTTATAAATGATAATTTTTAATCTATGTAAAATGAGAGTTTTAATTCCAAAATTAAATTTTAAGAGTTCATATTTTTTCTCATGTTTTTTAAATAAATAAAGCATTTCTTTTATTTTTAAATATTAATGTTTACAAAATGTTTATGAATTAAATATAATGTGTAGGCTTAATTTATGTGAGTAAATGATTCTAGTAGATTGTTATACTATGCACTACATGACATGTGAAACAATATAAGATTTAGTTTTAATTTAACTTAACCTCAGTTTTTTATTAAATTTATTTGCTCAAATTTAGCTATTGGTCATAGTTTGTGCATATTAAGTTATAGAATTGTTATGATTTGGATTCTACCTTGAGTAAAGTATCCCCAGGTAAGGTAATTTTGGTCATACTTTCCATTGTCCTAGATTCTTATGCATTTTTTTATAAAGGTGGGGTTTAACTATCTATGGCTCTAGGCTTACTCATGTGGAGATTGTTAATCTCATATAATTCTAAACCTTTACGTGAAGAGTTAATGTACCTTATGAATTAGTTGTATTTGTATATGTATGAATATTTTTTGATCCTATTTTTGGTTGGGTAACATAAACTTGTGGGTTGTTTAACGAGTTACACATTAATATGGTGTGAACATATTAATTTTGTGGATGGAATATGGATTCCAAAACTAAATCATTAGAAGCATGCATGCCAAAATGAATAAAACATGAGAAAATAAAGATTGAATATGATGCGATAATCTTGAATTTAATATGAATGTGATGTATATTAATTTGGTGATACTTTTATAAGAAAAACCATTAAAATACTAAGCATGAGATTCCTTCTAAAGCAGTACTTGTCAAGACCTTGATCTTTCAGTATAGGTGACCCTAACTATTAGGTGACCATGGATTATCTTGTATCAGGATAGTGAGTAGAAAGGTGACCCTAACCATCAGATGCCTTGTTCTTGGAATTTTCTTTGGGTTACAATTAACTAATAAATACTAACTATTAGGATATCAGGATAATAAAGTTCAACGAATCCATATGATAGATTTTGATAAAGAGTTATCCACTTAGCCATCTAAGAATAATATATGACATGATTGATAATATTTATCTATTATAAATAGTAATGGATTATTTGCATGATACACAACATAATTCTGAATGAAATATGGGTTTTTTCTACTAAATGGATATGATGTATGTGGTCATAATTTTTAGTGGGAGTAAATTCATTAAAATTACTTAACGAAAAGATATAAAACATGGTACACAACCAAAAACATGTCTTTGTTGTAGATTATAATATACACCATGCTAATCATTTTGAGATCTCTTATAGGTGTGACCTATAAAACAATTATAGATTGGTATCTAATGTTGATATGTGTTCTCACATAGAATCATTCTAAGAATATGAATGTGAATGTTATCAAGATCAATTTCTCTAACTCTGATGCATGGGTATTGGATATAGGGTGTGCATTACCAATTTGTGCTGATAAACACAAATTCAAAAATATAATGGAATTAAAAAAGGGTAAATTAGATCTTCATGTTGGGAATGAATTAAGAGTTATTTCATTATAATCTAGTGCTTATGATCCAATTCTACCCAATTGATTAGTTCTAAAATTAGATAACTATTATTATTTTTCTACCACAAACAAATATTTTATTTTTTTATCTTGTTTGGAAAAGATCATATTTTAATTCATTATTAAGAAGAAGATTTTCTCTATATAAAAGAATGATCCTTTTTATGGAATTTGGAATATGGTAAGTAGTTTATGTATTCTATACATGAATAATACTATTTATAACATTTGTAATAAGAAGGATATGTTGATTAAAATATCACTTACCTTTGGAATTTTTTCCTTTTACATATAAATGATAAATACATATAAAGACTCAATAGATATAGATTGTTGGAATCATTCAATTATTAATCTTTTGGCACATGAAAATATTGTTTGTTAGGAAAGATAAAAAAATAGTGGAAAAGGTGAAAGATCTAGGGTTTATTTAATCTCATTCATAGTGATGTATGTTGACTAATGATCACACAAGAAAGATGTGGTTTTAGGGACTTCATTTATTTTATCGAGACTTTATCTAGTATAGTTATGTGTTTTTGATGATACATAAGTATGAAACCTTTGAAAATTTCAAAGGTGAATGAAGTACAAAATCAACTAGACAAAAATATTAAAATTTCATGATCAGATCAGGGTGGTGAATACATGATCCCAGAGTTCACTAATCATATAAGAGATTGTGAAATTGTTCCAGAAGTCACTCCTCCTAGAACACTGTAGTGTAATAGTGTGTTTGAGAGAAGAAATCATAGTCTGTTGGACATTATTCGATTAATGATGAGTTAGTGTGATATTCCTATTTCATTATAGGGATGTTGTCTGGAGAATATTGCTTTCCCACTTAACCACATTCCATCTAAAGTAGGTATAAAGGCATCTTATGATATATGGAATAGTAAATGTCCTAATATGTATGTTATGAGGATTTGGTGATGTGAAGAATTTATATGAAATTTGGATTCTGATAAACTCATCTATAAATAAAAAAATGCTTATTTGTTTGTTATCCTAAAGAGGTTGCAAGATATTACTTTTATAATCCATTCGAACACAAAGCATTTGTGTCCTAACATGGTATTTTACTTAAGAAGGAGTGCATAATTTGAGGATTTAATGGGAGTAAATTTTAACTTAGAGAAGTTAAAGACCAACAAACATTAAGTCTTCTTAAGATTGAAGTTGAACCGATTTTATGAAGAATAAATGACTCAAACTACACAAGAACCTCTAAGGTCTTGTTTGATTTGTTAGGATCCCGAGAGATGTATTTATTATAGAAAATGATGGTGAATTAATATCTATAGGTGATGAACCTAATTCTTATTGAAAGTCCATAAAGAGTTCTAATTATGAGAAATGGTTAAAACTAAGGGTGTAATTCTGGCCTGAGAAGCCCGACCCGAAATCCCGAGCAGTCCAGCCCGGCAAATCCCCCACCAGGCTGTAGGTTCATCGGGCCAGGCCTGGGCCTATCCAAGAAGGCCTGCAGACCAGGTTGGGCTGACCTGAAAAAGCTCGGCCCGCTGGCCCGTACGAAGCACATCTGCTATGAAAATAATTAACAAGAAACTACTGGTTGGGAGATTTGACCCCCCCCACCACAGACTTCCAAGGCCGCACCTATTATATTATCCCAAAACTGTATATATATACATATCATTATATATTAACAAAATATATATAATAATGTATATATATATATAATAATGTGTACACACACACACACACACATAATTGTTATTATATATAATTATAATGTGTGTGTATATATATATACAACGATATATAATTATATATATATATAATAATGTATATATATAAATAAATCCATTAATAATATATATCAATTAAGTGTAGCTTTTAAAAAAAATTAATAATATATATATAAATGATTTAATATATATATATATATATATAAAACCAAAGATATTAATATATATATATATTATTGATTTAATATTATATATATATATATATATATATATAATAACTTGTTGTATATTAATAAAAAAATAACACACTCACCTAATGATATTCGTGCACGTCCCTCAACCTAATTATTATTTTTTAAGTATGTTGCAACTTGCATATACTATATATATATAAATATATTTAGAAAAAAAATTAACCTACCCACTCCGGCGCACCCCCAACCCCTAATTATTATTTTTACAATTTTCTCATATTATATATATAAATATTCCAATATATATATATATTTATATATCAATCATTTAACATTATATATATATATAATAACTTATTATATATTAACAAAAAAATAACACACTCACCCAATGATGTTCGCGCACACCCCCCAACCTCATTAATTTTTTTAAATATGATGAAACTTGCATATTATATATATGTATATATATATATATAAAAAAATCTATTAATAGTATATATATCAATGATATGATAATATATATATATATATATATATATATATATAAACAACGCCATTAATAATATATATATATATATATAAAAATAAAGTTATTAATAATATATATCAATTAAGTGTGGCTTTTAAAAATCCATTAATAATATATATATATATAAATGATTTAATATAATATATATAAAAACAAATCTATTAATAATATATATATATATATATCAATGATTTAATATTATATATATAATAACTTATTATATATTAACAAAAAAAATAACACACTCACCTAATAATGTTCGTGCACATCCCCTACCTCATTAATTTTGTTATGTTGCAACTTGCATATATTATATATAAATCTATTTAGAAAAAAAATTAACCCGCCCACTACGGCACACCCCCCAAACCCTAATTATTTTTTTTAACAATTTTATCATATTATATATATATATATCAATAATTTAACATTATATATATAATAACTTATTATATATTAACAAAAAAATAACTATTCACCCAATGATGTTCACACACCCCCAACCTCATTATTTTTTTTAAATACGATGGAACTTGCATATATTATATATACTATATATACATATATAAATCTATTTATAAAAAAATTAACTCACCCATTACTGTGCACCCCCAACCTATCATTATTTATTTGCACATAATATATATAGATTCACATATATAAATCTATTTAGAAAAAAACATATTCTCTCACTGTAAAATGTCAATAAAATATAAAATAAACGTTTTTACAAAAAAATGTTTAAAATTTAATAAAAATACATGTAAAAAACACGCGTTTAAAAAAAATTAAAAATCGTTTAAAAAAATGTTTTAAATTAAAAAAATGCTTAAAAATACTTTTCATAAATAAGTTAAAAAAATAAATGTAAAAAACGTTTTAAATAAATGATAAAAAAACGTTTAAATAATAACGCTTTAAACCCATCCACTGCTGACACCCTTCAATTCTCTACACCATTGGAAATATGATTGGGCGGTATCTATGTTTGGATTATTGAACTAAATCCGCGTCACATCTGATTTGTCTACGGATCTGTGTTGAGGTCGATGTTGCTAGACCCCCAGTGTGTTAATTTTGGATTATTGATGGGAAGGAGTTTTGCTGGATGCAAAAGGTTGTCTTCAAATCGTGGATGTAATTCTATGTCAACTGTAGGCGGTTTGGGCATATGGAGGCTGTTTGTCGCAGAGGAAGGATGAATGTTTCCTCACAGGTGGTGGAAAGACAGAGTGGGGATGAATGTGATAATCATGACGTCGAGACGCCGACTCAGGCGATGGTGAAGGATGGACTTGGGGTAGCTCTACCTAAATATGGATGCGTGAACGGGGGTATGAGTGCCCCTGTGGAGTTTGATGTGTGTATCAATTCTAAAGGATCATCTGGGAAGGGAGCCCAGTTGCAATCTTCTGGCACTATAGATGCAATGGTTGAAGAGCCACCTGATGGAACTGTGGAGAGGGATATGAGGCAAACTATTCTCGCTGTTGTGCCGAGTATTGCATGTGGTATGAAGACGATGCAGGCGCCTTTGAACCCAATAGTATTGCATGTCTTTAACAGACTGAAGGGTGACCTTGGAATTGAGTCTCGATCTACAATGGAAGGTAGTATGGGTCATCTGCAGTTCAATGCAGATGGTGATTCTGAGGTTATGAACATGGGTCCTCATAGCTCTGGTGGAGTCATGACCTACAATCGCTTTGGCAGTCTTGCATATGAGGAGATGACACTAGTGATGGAAGGTCCCCAATTGATTGATGATGTTGTTCCACAGGCTGTAGTCCCCAATCAAGGAGGAGTTGTGGAGGCGGCAATGGAGAAGGAGTCTTCTGCTGGTCCTGGTAAATCTCAATGTGTGGAGCACCCACAATTCTTAGCAATGATCGATACTAATGGTCACTTTGAGCAAGAGCGGGGAGTGAATGATGGTTACCAGGAGGTGTGAATCTCTAGAAAATGGGGGTCACCTCTGATAATAAAAAGTAGAATGCTGGTGTAGGGTTCGAACCTCTTATAGTGATATTGTTCAGGGTGGAAAAAAGATTTTTCTAAGGAATGAGGAAGTAACGACCGCTCCACCAAGAACAAGGAAAAGGAAAGACTACTCTTATATTCCGAAGCCGATGTCTACCAGATCATCTGTCTCCAAAGGAAAAGCTACACAGTCTTTTGAGAAGTTTCTATATTTGGAAAAGTTAAACTTCAGAAGGAAGTATGTCAAGACACTGAAGCATTATGAAAGCTCATAATGGGAATTATCTACTGCAGATGAGGATCATGGTTATGGCGACGAGTATGGTTTTTATGAAATGTAGTTGTTTTTTTGGCTTGTGATACTTTCTTACTGTACTTTTCTTTTATTTTAATAAATGGTCAGAGACTTTGTTTCTGGCTGATCTTTCCTAGTAAAAATATTTAAATAAAAATAATAATAAATGTTTAAAAAAATTATAAATAAGTTAAAAAAATAAATGTAAAAAAATGTTTTAAAAAAATGTAAAAAAAATGTTTAAATAAAAATACTTTAAACTCACCCACTACTGCGCACCCCCAACCCCTCATTATTTTTTTTATAATTTTCTCATAATATATATAGATTCACATATATAAATATATTTATATAAACAAATAACATATCCACCCATTGTAAAATGTTAATAAAAAAAATAAAATACACATTTTTACAAAAACCATGTTAAACATTTAAAAAAAATACATCTAAAAAACATGAGTTTAAAAATAAATATAAAAAATCATTTTAAATAAATGTAAAAAAATGGAAAAATAAAAATGTTTAAAAAAAGTTTTTAAACAAACATTTATTTTGAAAATAATAAAATTCCACCATGGCCCAACTTGAAAAAGCTCGGCCCAACCCGAATAGTGGTTAGTGGCCTGATTTTTTGTTGGGCCGGGCCGGACCGAATCGAAATTACACCCTTAGTTAAAACCCATGAAATCAGAAATCGAATCTATGTATATTAATCAATTTTGGAACTTTGTGGATGCACCTAAAGGGGTGAGACCCATAGGTTGCAAGTGAGTTTTCCATAAGAAAAATGAAATCAATAGTAGAGTGTATTCCTATAAATCATGACTGATGGCAAAGGGTTACAAAAAAAATCATGGTATTGAATATGAAGAAACATTTTCACCTATTGTAATGATAAAGTACATTCAGATATTTCTTGTCATAATATCTCATTTTGATTATGATATGTATCAAATGGATGCTAAAACCACTTTACTAAAAAATAATTTATTTGAATATGTGTATATGAAATAGCCTGAAGGTTTTTAAGTGCCTTATGAGTCTGTTAAGGTATGAAAGTTACAATGGTTCATTTATGGATTGAAAGAAGACTCTCAGAGTTGGAATATTTGATTTAATGATGAAATCAATGATTTTGGTTTCATAAAAAATATGGATTATTCCTATGTATATAAGTATATTAATGGAAGTGTAATAGTATTTATGATATTGTATGTGGATGAAAAAATTCTTATCGAAAGTGATGTCCCAACTTTACATTTTGTAAAGATTTTGTTGGGAAAATGATTCTCTATAAAATATATGGGTGGAGAAGCCTGTATATTGGGTATTAATATCTATATAGATAGTTATAAGAGGTTGTTTGGACTGATTTGGGACATATATGTAATAAACCACCTTTCTAGAAGTAAGAACCGATTAAAATTTTTCTAAGACTCATGTAACTTGCCTTAACGAAGGTGTTCAGGGGTAAAAGGCATATTAGAGACATTCCAAGAGGAGCTAAGGCTACTACATGTTGTTATAGTCATCATCCTCTAGAATGTACAGAGCCATCAGCTAGCCTCTATCCATAGCTAGCTGGTGGCCTAGGTGAAACTAACCGGTGACCACCTAGGTAGATTTTTTTATTAGGGGAAACCTTGAAATTTTATCAAGGGCACCCCCTATTCCCCCTCAATATTTTGGTTCCCTTATAGACTAGAGACATCCATGGGGTACCCCCTTCTCTTTCCATTCCTCCTTGAATGATATCCTTTGATCTCTAACTATTTTGGTTGTTATCGGTGTAGAAACCCTAACTATAGTAACCCCGAATCTATGTCTACTTTATTAGATTGATATAAGATACAAAGGATATAATCTTGAAGGACTGATCAGTTTATTAGTCTTGAAAATCTATATATAAACATGATTCCCATATTACATTGGAAATATAAAATATATCTCATAAAAACATTTTTACATCCTTGATACTATTCATAATACCATTATTTATATCTTGGGGAAAGGAAAACAAATAAAGAGTGAGCTCAAATGCTCAGTAAGAGTTACATACAATAAAATCTATCATGAATCAATATGGAATAATCATTTTGTAAAGATAAATAATTGAAAACACAGGACATTTAATCAGAAAATTGAGCATGAAATGCATCCATGGATAATAACAATGCAGTAATCTCATGGATTATAATAACTTAATTCTCAATTAAGGAAATTATTAGTATTGGAAATGATTATTTTAGATATCATGATATCTTTACCATCAAATACTTCTAATATAGTTTAATCTATGGTTATGTATACACCAGAAACCCATTTAATTTGGCCAACTGATTTATCTGACGAGACATGTCGATGCATCGAGGGGATATTTATAACCCGACCCTACCCATCAATGCATTTACAATGCATTACTTATATATATTAATTGATCAATTAGATTCATAAAAAATATTCCTTATCAAAAAATACCCATATTGAGTAAAGAATATATATTTTCAAGTTTTTACCCAATCAATCAAATAACTTTAATAGTAAAACAACATATGTAGAAATGATATAAAATTTAAGAAATAAGAATATACATGATGGATATTTAATAGAAATGTAATGTCCAATTAAAAATTATCACAATAATTTTAATGTTTCAAGATAAATTTAATGACCGCAAAATTAATGAAAGATAACTTTCAATTCATCAGAAATATAGGTTTTTTGGTAAAATCATGAATTTTAGAAATTGGAAGTAGAATATTAAAATAATATTTCATTAAATAGTTTTATTTTAAAAACTATTTAAAACTTTTAGAATAATCTAAATAACATAAAATGGTTATGGTGGTGGGAAAATCCATTGAAACTGTATACGGTAAAAAAACATTCCCTTTGAATTTTTGTAAAGAAAGTCGAAATGACCCTTTCGAAAAAAATCAGAAAGATTCCTTTAAAAAAATTTAAAAGTAAAGGATAAATTAAAATTTACTTAATAAAATAAAAGTAATTTTGTATTTTTTTTGAAAAATATGGATATAGAAGAAAGATATATCCGATTAAAAAGAGAAATAAGATCATATTTTCTTTTAAATATTTCTCTTGAAAGAGTGACTTGAATTGAAACATTAATCATAATTAAGAAATATATATTAATTTTGAATACCTCAAAGGGGTATTATATACACCACATAAAATTAAATAGGTTTATAATACAAAATATGTCTCAATGGAGTGGAAATTGAGACGAAATCTCTTACCTTAAGGCCAACTTGCCGCACAGGTGCTCTAACCACATATATAATAAATTTGAATTTATTATACTTACATACTAGAACCATATTCACATCTATAATGTCATATATTATCGATTTATAACATTTTATCACCTGTTTGTTAGTAATATTTTATTATTATCATTATTTTGGGTGTTAAATATTTTATTTTTCATGTATGTTTTGATTCGGTAGTCTCGGTACTTGCATCTTGATCATGGTTACATTATCCCTATAATGTTTTTCAATATATAAATGTAATATATATTCAATATATAAATATAATATATATTCAATATATAAATATAATATATATTCAATATATAAATATCATATATATTCAATATATATATATAGAGAGAGATTCATCCATAAAATATAGATATATAAAAATTAATTACACCGTTCATGGAGACGGTAGGTCATACGTACGCATGGATGCTATTTTCACTTTTCGACGAATGTAACGAAAGAAAGATAAATAACAATTCACCTTTATAGAATTATTATTATATCATATATATCATACATATTCATTAAATATATCCTTATTACCATCTATGTAAATCAAAAATGAAAAATGAATCACATCGCTTCATGGAGGTGGTAACCCACACGTACACACGAGAAACATTATTGTTTTCTAATGGATTGGAAGGTAAGAAGGTATATATGATATTATAATTATGTAATAATAATTATGTAATAAATATCATATATATTAATTATTTATATCTTTATAACAATCCATGTGAGGTGGTAATGGAAAACAAATTACATCAGTTTGTGAGGCAGTAGTTCACCGTACACACGAGCGATGGTTTTGTTTTCCATTTGATGGAGAATGAGATAGTTAAATATTATGAAATAAATATAATAACATCTAAGTATATGATAGATAATAGTTTTATTATATTTTAGTGGTTATTACAGAATATAAGGTGGTAAAAGAAGAATAAAATGAAAGTTCTTGGTGAAGATGATTACCTCTTCTTCGAAAGAGTTCCTTTAGACCTCCTCTTAAGGGACCTAAGGTTGGTATTTTGGGAAGACCAATACTAGTAGAACTTGTAAAATTATTTTTTAAGAGTATTTGATAGTATTTGGTTTATCTATATGTTTCAAATTTATGTAAATAAAAGAGATAAGGGGTGTCATTTTATAAGTAAGGGGATGAGCATTCTTGGAATTTTTAAAGTATTAAATTAATATAACTTATTTTTCATCTCCAAATGGATCAAAATTGATATAAATAAAATATAATATTATGATGAATCTAAATAATCTCATATAATAAAATTTGGATAAGTTTTAGTTGTGTTTTTACCCTTATTATTTAGTTTTAACCCCCAATCAACCCTTTTGTCAATTACCACAATATTAAAGTTTTCTACACTTTAAGGGTCAAGAATGTTACTAAAAGAGGAAAAACAACCCATAAATGTACCGTGGATTATTTTTTTCAACCATATCACATTCACTTGACCAAATATAGGTTTTGAATTATTTTTAAATCATTTAATAAAATATTATTTATTATTAAATACCATTAATGTCATTTTTGACACTTTTCATTTAATTTGGTTCTAAATACATCAAGAAAAATATGGAATTAAAATATAACCATTTCACATATCCCTAAAATGTACTATGTATCTATAAAATTCATAGAACATGACAATTCATCCAATTTTTATTAATTTCAATATTTTTAAAATTATTTATTTTATTTTTCTATAAATTGAATAAATATTGTGTTAGAGCTGTGTAAGAATTTAAACTAATTATTAAACCATTAAAATTAAAAATAAATTATAATTATAAAAAAATTAATTTATATCTTAAATTAACATTTAAAACCAAACATAAACTCCTTTTATCATTATGGAAAAATATTAGAGATATTAAAAGCAAGAAAATGATATTTTTGAATTTATACTTTACTTAAATATTATAAAGGTAAAAATCAAATCTAAATGGAAAAAGGTTATATTTTCAAAGTTTGGATGATTATAGATGAAATAGACTCATCTAATTAAATAAATTCAAGTTTTAGATATATTTTTAATGCCTTATTAGATTATTTTTAACCTTAATTACCCAATTTACCCTTTACTGAGGTGATAAATTTTACTATAATTACTATTCATAATGACTAAAAATAAAATAAAAATATTTAATAAATTTAAAACCTCATGATTCCAAATATG
Organism: Viscum album; assembly: GCA_963277665.1. Classification (NCBI taxonomy): domain Eukaryota; kingdom Viridiplantae; phylum Streptophyta; class Magnoliopsida; order Santalales; family Viscaceae; genus Viscum; species Viscum album. The sequence continues at coordinate 1,120,226,884 of OY728125.1, read as the reverse complement.
TAATTTATTTTATAAAATTCAATCCACATAAGTGACATAAAATTCAAAACACAATGAAAAATATATTTTTTAGAAAAATGCATTTTTAAGTCTAAACATGAATTTATACTAAAATCTGGTATAATAATGATTAAAATGTAATTAATTATATTATTTACAATTAAAGGTCTATTATGTTCATTTATGATTTAATTCAAATCATTATGGGAATTTTTCTATTAAAAGAAATGATAGTTTTACAAAAAATAATATTTTTTACTATTCATTAAAAAAATCAATATTTTCAGAAAAATACCAAAATTTTAAACATAAGATAATATTGATGTGATTAATTCAAAAATTATTTATTTTTAACATAATAATATTTTAATATGTTTTCATAGTTTGTTTAAACTCAGTGTTGCGTGGAAAACAAGCTATCAAAGAAGTTTATTTAAAGAGAAATATATAACAAAATCTCAGGCTATTATATTCTAACCCACTTATAATATTTTTTCCCTTGACATTACCTCACTTTGATACAAAAAACTGAGGATACTTCTGCCTCATCACATCTATAGGTTTTGACATAGCATCTTCAATTTTATGATCTCACCATAAAACTTTGATCAAATAAGTGGTCTTGTTTCTAAGCACTTTTTCTCTAAGATCCAAAATTTACACCGATTCCTCATAAGAGATATATTAATCCAAAAGTATGACCTATGAGTTTAGTACATGTGAAGGGTCATGTATGTGCTTCCTTTATGGGGATACATGTAACGCAACATGAACTTGAGAGAGATTCGATGGAAGCACCGAGTGATAAGATACCGTCCTGATACAATCAAGAATTTCAAAGGGACTGATATATCTAGGGCTTAACTTTCCCTTATTTTCAAATATCATAACTTTATTGTAAGTACATATTCATAATAATACCTTATTTCCAACTTCAAACTCTAGATCTTATTGATGATTATTACCATAACTTTTTTGTCGACTCTGAGCTACCCTTATGTGTTGTTGAATATATCTTACCATCTCTTCCATTTTCTCAACTAGATTATTTCTCTAAATTCATCCCAACATATTAGAGTTCTACATTTCCTTCCATATAAGTCTTTATAAGGATCCATCTGAATTCTCATGTGAAAGCTATTATTATAAGAAAATTTTACCAAAGGAAGGTGTTGATCCTAACCACATTTGAAATCCATAGATAAAGCTCTAAAAATGTATTATAGAGTTTTAACGGTCCTCTAAGAATTACCATATATTTTAGGATGATAAGCATTAATAAAAATCAACCATGTATCCAGATCCCCCTAAAGGATTCTCTTAAACTTTGAGGTAAAATTTGGATCCCATACAGATACAATTGAGAATGGTACTCCATAAAATCTCACAACTTATTGTATAACTAAGTAATACGATCAAGAGAGAACTCTTCTATAATAGTGATTAAATGCATTGATTTCACAAGGCTATAAACTACCACCCAAACATCATTGTTCCCTTTAGATGTTTTTAGGAGTATGATGATGAAATCCCTGGTAATGATTTTCCATTCCCATTCTGATATGGGTATTGGTTATTACATCCCCTTAGAATTCTATCCCTCATCTTTAACTTTCTAACACACCAGGAATAATGACACATACTCTACAATATCCCTTTTCATGTTATCCCACCATAAATATTATTTCATATTTCTATACATCTTCATACTTCTAGGATGAATAAATAATGATGAACTATGAGCTTCATCCAATAGTTCATTCTTCAATTCTTATATTGACGGGACACATACTCAGTTCCTGAACCTTATCATACCAACATGATCATAGTTGAACTTAGGGAAATTCCTCACTTTATACTTTAATTACAAATTTTATTTCTAAACCTTCTTAATCCTCTCATGGATGGATGGTTGAACATTCATATAAGAACTATAAGATCTATCCCATTTCCATAATATTTCAAGATCCAACTTCTGTAAGTCCATAATTATTGGATCTATTTAAATCCTAATCATGAAAAAACTATCATGATATTTTTGAATCATAGAATCATCCACCTTGTTCATATTCCTAGGGTGGTAATGTATTGATCAGTCATAATCTTTGATCAAATCCAACCATCTTATCTAGTGCATATTCAACTATTTCTATGTAAATATATACTTTAAAATTTCATGATCAACATATATATCACATATTTCACCATACAGATAATTTATCCATATCTTTAATGAAAAAATTATGACTTCCAGATCTAAATCATGATTTGGGTAATTCTACTCATGATTTTTCAATCAATGGGAGGTATAATCTATCACTTTATTAATCTGCATGAGGATTCATCCCAATCCCTTATTTGGTGCATCACTATAGATCACAAACCCTTCTCCACTATAGGGTAATGTAAGTACAGGTGCGTTGATCAACCTTATAATCAATTCTTTGAAACTCTCCTCACATTCATCTATCTATAATAACTTATCCCCCTTCTAAGTCAACTTGGTGAGTGGATTAGATAGTTGTGAGAAATATATCACAATGCATTGATAGTATTCATCCAACCCAAAAAAACTATGGATTTTAGTTACCATGGTTGATCTAGGACATTATTTAATAATTTATGTCTTTGAAGGGTCCATCGATATACCGTCTCTTGAAATTATATGACCCAACAATGAGACTTTTTGTATCCAAAATTCATATTTTCTAAATTTGGTATATAACATATCCTTCTTTTGGGTCTTCAAAATGATCCTAAAATGTTCTTTATGATCATCCTTTCTCTTTGAGTATATAATAATATCATCTATAAAACCACCAAAAATTGATCAAGCTAATCTCTAAGGACGATATTCATTAAATCCATGAAGATAATAGGGGCATTGGTAAGTCCAAATGGCGTCACTATAAATTCATAAGGACCACACCTCTTACAAAAGGCTTTCTTGGGTATATCCTCCTTCTTGACACTTAGTTGATGATATCTAAATCAAATATAAATATTTGAAAAATATTTATCTCTTCATAATTGATTAGACAAATCATCAATATGATATAGAAAACACTTATTATTTATCATTATATTGTTAAGTTTTTGGTAATCAATGTAGATCCTCATTGATCCATATAGATTCTCATGGATTTTCTAGATTCTCATGGATTTTCTAGATCCCCATAGTGAAGCACTTGTCCGAATGAACCCCTTATCTAGATTCTCATGGGTTTTATTCTTTAATTCCAATAACTCAAACATGGTTATTCTATATGGAGTCTTTTAAATAGGTCTAGTACTAGGTATGAGTTCTATTAAAAAATCAAATTCACAATTTGGGGGAGGACTATAGAACTCTTCCATAAAAACATCAACAAACTCCCATAAAATATGAACATCTTCAATGTTGAGTTTATCCCCATACATTTGAGATATATATCCTATATTAATATGTAGTAATACCCATATAATAGAAGAAATTTTCATTAGTATTTCAGGTTCATATTCACATATATAGACTATCGTAGGATGATTAGGAATATTGAATGTAACTTCCCTTCTTCAATAGTTGATATGGGATTTATACTGATAGAGTCAATACATTCCCAAGATTACATCAAATTTAACTATAGGAAGAATAACAAGATTCGCAGGATGTACATTCCCACAAAATTCTATCATATAGGAGCTATAGACTTGAGATGAAATCATTCTACCATTAAGAGTTTTCACTGCCAGCTCAACATGTAATAATTGAGGTGGTGATTTGATACCCTTAAAAAATTCTTCAGATATAAATGAGTGGTTAGAAATTGAATCAAATAAAACATTTTCAATTTAAGAGTGGATGATAAGTGTACCTTTCATCACATCACTAGGAACTTATACTTTGTCTGTAGTAATTCCATATTCTTGGATTTCACCCCTTGGATTCTTCTTTGGTAAGTTCCCTTGATGCTTGGGGAGCTAGTTTGAATAATGGCCCATATATTTACAATTGGTTGACTAAAAATTAAATTTTTATTATTAAAAAAAATATACAAGGTTACTCCCAACTCAAGGATGGTGGAAATGATATATACTAAGGGAATCACCCTTTACAATAAGCATATAGTCATCTGGTAAATACCCCAAACTATTATAAAGGATAAGGTCTCTCTTGGAATCCCATGGTTAGATAGTTCATCAACTGTAAAATTACCTTCTCTTTAGGTGTGGGTAACATGAATACCCTGGTTGACAAAAATTCTGCACTTCGTGATAAAGTAATCCAACTCCCATGGAGATCTATCATTTCTATAAAGTAACCCCACCAACATAGCACAATTAGACTCAAATTCTACAATATGAATAATATAGAGCCTACACAGTATAAGATCAATATCTATTACTCTTGACTCTACCCCAATGGAATCACCTAACTCGTAAAATGAATTAAAGTTGAGAATAACTGAACCCATATTGTCTCACACCAGTCCACCCCATTTCATTTCTCTATAATTACACAAGCCATCCACATTCATTTTTATCCATGTGATAGGTGAATTCCATTTGACCCATCTACCCTGATTGCCTCGACCACCTTCCATGTTGAATCAAAGCCTTGGTAGAAAAAATCTTAACGTTAGAGAAGACAACCCACCATTGATTAGCACACCCAGTTCCACAACCATCACCTCCACCCAAACCTGAAGGAAAATAAAGGATAACCATTTTCTATCCCTTACCTTATTCAAGGTTTCCCCAAAGGGACCAACACATAGCTAAAAAGGCTACTACTCGAATATTCACCTACACCCCTTGCTAACCAGCACCCTGAAACTAGGCCTCGATAGTCTTCTGTATAGTATACCCACACCCTTGGATATTCACACCATGCCACATGAAATCCCATACCCCATTTTATAGCTCTCCTTCAAAAAATAAGTTCTATGTTGATTCCTAATGTAGTGTAGCACAACAATGACATCTAGAATCCAAGACTAGACCCTTCTTCTGAACATTATCATCTGTAGGGAGTGCCATATTCCTTATTCTTCACATCAAAAAGTTCATATTCACCAGAATAGCTTTGCACTATATCTTGTATTCCCATACATATATACCACTTCTAGCATGCATTGATTTTATAAAACCCCAACTAATGAATTACCTTGAAGTTGATCTCGAGAAAATACACCTGTTAGTTTCATCAACTAGACAAATATTATCACATATGTTCTTTTTCTCATGGTTAAGAATGGAATTGATAAAATCCATAAACCTATTGGCCTCCCTAAGTGAAATGTTTGGATCTAGACACCCCCGAAATAATAAAGTTTCTCCAACCTGGATCATCTTCCAAATATTTAAATCCCCATGACCAACAACCCATATAGTTTTTTCCTCATATTCTCCAAATAAGCTATAATGTATTATAATAGGCTTAGTAGTATTCTAGTTATCTCTGACCAGACCACCCATTCTTCTCCACATTTGTCTCTTATAAAATTTTCCCATAAGGAGTTCCCTTCAATGACATCCCATTCCAATCTTTCCTGCATGGTATGAATGGTTTCCAAAACACTACGAAGAAGCATTCCACCTTTTTCAATTAGTATTTATAGTCATTTCCACGATTCCTAGTGGCATCGTCCACTCTGATTCACATCCCATAATACTTTCATCATTATATTCTCCATTTTTTCAATAATCCCATTTAGAAGTTTAATAATAGAAAGAAAATACATTAACACATATGTAGGGACACTATTAATCAATGTAATTTTCCCACCAAATAAGAGTAATTTATTCTTCCAATTACAGAACCACTCTATTATCCAGTTCATGATCCCATAAAATAACGCCTTTTTGATTCTACCATTCAAAATTGGGGCTCCAATATACTCTATTGGGAGTTTCTACCTATGCATGCCAATTTTATCTTGAATCATATTATCGCAACTTTTTGAACATATATTAGAAATAAACATACTACTCTTCTTGTGATTGACACACTTCCCACTCAAATTTCTATATATATATTCATGATTTTGATGAAACTATTAATTTATCTTTTCCCACCATTGAATAAAATAACATATCATCATCTAATATTAGGTAAGACACCAAGCCATTAACAAACCTATTTATAAATGGAATAATCCTCCCTTCATCTAGGATTTGTTTGATGTTTCTTGTAAGCACCTCTTAATCCAAAATAAAGAGGCTGGGAGACAATGGGCCACCTTGCCTTATGCATCATACAAATTTGAAGAAGCTAAAAAACCTTCCCATTAAGAATATTGTAAGCCACAAGGATGCATAAAATCTAAAGTGAAGATTGAAAAACCATTCATGAAGGCCAAATTTTATCATGTCCCTATTAATAAAGCTCCATTATAATCTTTTATAAGCCTTATCCACACCCACCTTGATCATAACACTGGATCCAAGCATTCTTTTATTCAAATCCTCCACCATTTATTTTTCAATGACAATAACCCCCTGGATACTTCTTCTATGAAAAATCAATGTTTCTCCTCCGATATCAATATTGGGATAATATAGCACAATCTTATATTGATTAAATTGTCAAGGATTTTGTAATAAAAATTTTTATAAGAAAATCGGCCAATATTGATTCAAGGAAGCGAGGTATTTAACTTTTAGAATAAGAATAACCTTGGATGAACACACCAACCTAGTCATATATATAGCTCTAAAGAAGTCTTACACTACCTCACCGACATGAACCTTGAAAATATCCCATGTTTCCATATATAATTCTCCTAGAAAACCATCTGGTCCAGATGAACTTTCATGATTCAAACCGAACATAAAATCTTTGATCTCTTCATCTTCTGGAATGGCTGCTAACATCCAATTATCTCCATCATCCACCAATATTGGAATAAAACTCATGAATAGATATTCCTTTAGAACCAATGTCTTCCTATCTCTATTTCATTCGGTTGGACTAGCCAGTAGGTTTTCAAAAAACTCTAAAGTCAGCTTCCCTGCTACTCAAACATCTACAGTGAATGAACCATTCTCAAGTTGTAGGTTAATAATTTTTGAAATTTTCTTCTTCTTTAGGAATGCCTAAAAATAAGTAGTATTTTTACCCCCTCCTTGAACCATATAGCTCTTTATTTTTCCATGCACACCCTCTCTATCTCTATGAGTTTTTTAGCCAATAAGTTTTTCTTCTCAATCAAAGAAACAAACAAGCCACCATTCAAACTAGCTTACAAAAACTCCTCCATAAATTTCATGTCCTAATTTAACACCTATAGTATGAAGTACACATCCTATCTATTATAAAAATACTCCTAAATATCCTTCTTAAGGCTATACAACCACTGCACATGCCCCACCCACATGACAACCTCTCTGGTTGTTCCCATGATCTCCAAACCATATACAAAAAGCCATCCAAGTGATGAAAATTAGTATAATAAAAGAAAATTTTGTACCAATGATCCTCCTTATTAAGATTCATCTAGATAAGAGAGTGATCTAAAATGGATATGATGAGATGAGCGTCCGAGGTCTTCGTAAACGAATCCATCCCTTGGAGATTGGATAGACACCAGTCAAGCATGTTCTAGATTCTCCTATTCCCTTTACGGTTGTTACACTATGTATATTTAATCCTAAATAATCCCATATCCATGAGAAACTTAGAATCCATAAATTCATTGAAATATTTCATTGATTTACTCTAAAAGGCTTCCCCTCCTTGTTTCTCTGAAGGCTCAACAATGGTGTTGAAATCGCCCCTGATGAACCATGGGAGGGTGACTAGTTGAAACATGAAAAGGTGGTATCAAAGTGTATTTCTATTAGAGGCCTCACATTTCTCATATAAAAATGAGAAGCAAATATCATTGCCTCCTGTGATTATTTTTGTGGTAATATGTTGGTAAGAACCATCCACACATTCGACTAATATGCCTTATTTCCAAAAAAACCCAGATATGCATATTGTTTGGATATGCATGCATAAAGTTCACAAAACCCATGCTCCTAGTGAAGTATGAGATATGATTGATACCTTGATTCAGTTCAAGAACAAATACAATATGGGAATGAATTTTTAGAGACTTAGTGGAAATAATTTTTGTCTTCACTTGCACACCGAAGCCCATAGCATTTCATATTAGAAGAGAAATCATTGAATGACGTGTGAGACAGAATTGCGGCCTAGGGTAACCATCTTCAAATCTAAACAAATGGATGATGACTTTATCAATCTATATTGGGTGATGCACCCACCATTCACCAAAGAAGGAATAATTTTCACTCCTTTCCTATCCCTAACACATGAATAAACCCACTCCTTCAGATCTTATTCCACATCCCATAAAACAAAAAATATTTTTGAATATCAAGATGATTGATGTTGAGACACCAGTATCACCCCATATAGAAACAGTGAAATGATGAGTATCCTATCCAATGAGCTTTGAGAGGAAAATATCTCCACCAAACCCCCCTACAGTAACACTTTTTTGATACATTAGTCTTCTGAAACAAACTAGCCACATGAATCTGAAACACTGAAACTAAGATGAGTGACTAATGAATATATGGAAGCATGAGGTGACATAATTATAGGATTTATAGGAGAATAGTCCTCGTGGTTCTCTGAATTATTACTTAGAGGCACAAATTAGGTGATAGGTGCTGCAGGATATGTAACAGCCAATCAACCAGAGTAGGTGTTAGGCATGTGAGTCACCCCCCCACTTTTAAAAGTCCCACTTATTTTTGAAAAACATAATCCATGCTCGATGGGTGGATGAGATCCACTAGAGTCACCTCCATCACCTTCAGAACACCAATCTTAGGGACCTCCGAAGCCATCACACTATTTAAGAAGGAGGAAACACTAAGGTTTTATCCACCAATAGGGTTAAACACCTTGATTCGGATCTTTCTTTTCTTGAAAAATTCCACCGAGTGCCCCTAGGGACGTATTCCATGAAAAATTTGTACAGGGCCTAGTAAAACACATGCTGCCACCACGAGAAGCCTTCACCAACCCTGATCAAAACTCATGATGAAATATGAAAATATAGATATATTTCCACACAAATGTGAGGGAATGATGAATAAACAAGACTATGAGTATCTTAATCTGAGAAAAGAAGCTTCTCAACACATTTCCCACCAACTATAGAATGGAGGGAATCTAAAGGGGAAGTGGGAGACCAGATAACCTAACCCACAAGAACTCTATACTCAACTATTTCTTGAAGTGTGAATCCCAGGACCACTGTGAAAGAAAGAAATGGCTAAAACAGAAACAACAGTCCTATCTAGACCATGCCTTTATAAAACCATACCTGGAAGAAAAATGAATACATAAGGTGGATATGGATAGAATTGAGACTACCATAGTCTAAACAAGTCCCCATGAGTTCATGAATGAACTGAAGAATTAATAGAAGGTTTATTTTGGCCAAATATCACCACCAATGAAAGGTCATGAAAAGATGAAGCCCCAACGAGATCTTCCACTGAAATGTCCACCGCAGGACAACCTTCAAACCTATTTGAGAACCAGGGAGCAAGCCTAATGGTTGGTATGTAAGGAAAGTGATCCATAGTGGAAGGATCTAATAGACCAATGAGTGCCTCTTTGAATGTCTACTCTCCCAAGGGACCCGAGGGTGAGTCACCACTACCCATAGGAACCAAGGGAAGATTCATTGCCACCAGAGACACCAAGGAAGATGTCAGATAAGGGAGGGATGTGCATGGTATGAGAATTGTGATCTATTAAAGGTATATCATCCTTGCATATAATTGGATATATTTATAGTTAAAGCACCAGATATCAATGGTTTCTTTATTTTACTTATATTAATTAACCATATGAACCTTATCTCCACACTTTTAACAAACTCCCATACCCTTCAATCATTTTCCAAGATATTTCTTTCCCCAATTTTTACATTATGGGGATTGCTTCATTCTCTTCTTATTCTTTGATGTGTTCCTTTTTTCTTAGTGGTTATCCGAACTATTCTTCTCTTGATTTCCCTTGAAGATATAGAATCTATAAAATTCTTTCTCCATCCTAATGGAACATGATACTATATCATCATATAATAAACACATTTGATAAATTAGTTCCCTTTATACATTTAAATTAATACCATCCAAGAAATGGTCAATCTTGCTTTTCAGATCATGTATATAGTCCGAATCATGCTTGGCTAATCTTGCAAACTTATCCTCATACACTGCCACACTTTTTTCTTCTTATTTAAAGTGAATAAATTCCTCTCTATTTCATCTCAATATTCTCAAGGAAAGTTTTTCTATAAGAAAATCACTTTTAAGGTTCACCATTCGATGATTTATATTTCTTACACCTATTTAGCATCCTGGATCAATGGCCACTATTAATCTACATCTCATTTTAAACAATACACTATAAGAATAACCTTTTCATTTTAGTTACATCCCAAAGTGAGGAATATCTTTTCAAGAGACTTAATCCATTTCTCAAATACCAATAGATTAGTGGTTCTATTAAAATATGAAGTATTTTGTCACATGAAGTGATCCAACATAGAAGAATCACACCGTAGAACAATAGGTTTCTCTATTTGGGCAAGGTTATTCATTATAACCTAAGTAAGATGCCCCAATATGGTCATGATTTGCTCAATTCCAATACTAACTATATTTTATTGTTTAATAGGGAAATACCTACACTTTTTATGAGTATTAATTCCTTTTATTACATTAGTTGATATCATTAAATAATGGAACACACCGAATTAGCTCCTAATTATCATGAATATTGAGTCATAAAATAAAATCCCTCTAAGGATAGAAAGTTTCATATACTATAAGGGATTATCATAATTATCATGTTAGATATGTTTGTTTAAAATCTAGTTCTCAAGGTTTCTAATAAACTTCCTTGAATACCAACTGTAGATGTCCCAACTCCAGTATCCTAGAGCTGGTGTCTACTTTATTAAATTGATACAAGATATAAAGGACCTCATCTTGAAGGACTGATCATTTTAGTAGTCTTAAAGAACCAAATACATACATGATTACCATATTACATTGGAGATATAAAATAAAAATAATAAAAACATTATTTCATCCTTGATATTATTTATAATATCCTTATTCATATCTCAGGGAAAGGAAAACAAATAAAGAGTAATCTCAAATGCCCAATAAGAGTTATGTACAACATAAGCTATCATGAATCAATAAGTCATAATCAATATGGAAAGGTAAATAACTGAAAACAAATGCCATTTAATAAATAACTTGAGCCCAAAATGCATCCATGGATAATATCAATATAGTAATGTCATGGATAATAATACCAAAATTCTCAACGAAGGAAATTTATAATATTAGATGTCATGATTTAAAATATCATGATATTTATACCATCAAATCCTTTTTCCAAGATAGTTTAATCGATGGGTTAATATGCACCAAAAACCCATTTAATTTGTCCAATTGATTTGTCTCATGAGACCTATCGATGCATCAAGGAGCTATCAATAATCATGCCCCACCCTTCACTATATTTCCAATGCATTCCTCATACATTGAATGATTAATTCAATTTATAAACAATATATCTTATAAATAAATATCCACATTGAGTAAAGAATATGGATTTATCAAGGTTTTCTGAAGTCATTCAAATAACTTTCATAGTAAAACACTATATGTATAAATTATATACAGTTTAATAAATAATAATATTCATGATATATTTTTATGATAAAAGTAATTTATAATGAAAAATGATCATAATAAAGTTAATGTTTCAAGAGAAAGTTAATGATCACAAAATTAATGAAAGGCGACTTTAAATTCATCAAAAATATAGGTTTTGTAGTAAAATCAAGACTTTTGGAAAATATAAATGAAATATTAAAATAATATTTAATTAAATAGTTTTATTTTCAAAAATATAGAAAACTTATGGTAGAATCTAAAGAGAATAAAATGATTATGGTGACAAGAAATTATTTTAACATCATATACGTTAAAAAACATTCCTTTTGAATTTTTATAAAGAAATTTTGAAAATCACCCTATCATAAAACAATAGAAATATTCATTCTAAACCTAAATTTCCAAAGGATTGAATAACAACTGAGAAGGTGGGGGGGGGTGGTTAATTAGTTGTTCACTTTTTATAAGTTTCAAAACATTTAGTAACTTAACCCCAACAACATGTTAAGATTTATTTCTTTATCAACTTTTAGTAAATACTCATGCATGAAAAAGTAAGAAATAAAGTTAAGTGCACAAGATTTATAAGGTTTTACCTCAATGTGAGAACCTACATCCTTTCCATAGCCACTCCCACGGGTTTATAAAAATCCACTATTAAGAAGAAGTGAATACAACTTGTGCCAACTTCTATTAGAAACCTTCTATCTCCCGATAGGAATGATTATACTAACTCATGTCCGTTTACAATGTTTTCTTATAAAATAATTGATCCAAACAAAATAATAAATACTTTTTTGAATTTTCTCCAAAATTGATTAGTCTGAATCCTCAATCTAATTTGGTTGGATCTGATTATCTCAATATGATAATGCTGGATCTGATTCTATGAATATGATAATTCTAGATCTAATTATCTGAATATGGTAATGCTGGATCTGATTCTCTCAGTATGGTAATACTGGATCCAATTCTCTTAAAATAAGGACACTGGAGCCGATTTTCTCAGTACGATAATGCTAAATCTGATTATCTCAAAACAATGATACTGGATCCGATTTTGTTAGTATGATAATGCTGGATCTAATTCTCCCAAAACAGTAAAGCTGGATCCAATTTTATGAAAACTATAAACTCACTCTCAATCTGAAAAACTCAAACTCTGATAGAATTCTCAATTCAATTCTTCTTCAATCAGATGAGAACTTTCACTTTTGAATTCTCAAGTGCTCTACTTTTTTCTTGTGTGTGAAAGTTTCGAATGAACAAATGATATGAGTAAGTATTTATAGGATACTCAAAAAACAAAGGTGAGAAACATGGAAACATTCCCCGCTTCCTCAAATCTCAAAATCTATGAAAATATTTCGAATTTAAAACTCCAACTTTGGATTCTTCAAAACTCCTTATATTTCTCTGAGATTTACACAAAATTGAAATTCAAGTTTTAACACTTCAATTCATCATACCTTTATCATTTCATTATTATCTCTTTCTTTCTTAACTTCATTACGATCTATTTATTTCTCAAATCATTATGATCTTTTTCTTTCTCAGATCATTATGATATATTTCTTTCTCAGTTCATTACAATATGTTTCTTTATCAGCTCATTATGATATTTTTATTTCTCATCTCATTACAATTTGTTTCTTTCTCAATACGATTTTCCCATCACAAAAATCCCAATATGAAAACATGAGTATGAAAAGCTGAGTACAAAAATATGAGTATGAAAATATCAGTATGAAAATTGTAGTACGATTTCCCAGTAAAAAATATCAATAAGAAAATCCTAGTACAAAAATATCAGAACAAAAATGTGAGTACGAAAACCTGAGTACGAAAATATGAGTTCAAAAATCTGAGTGCAAAAAATTGAGTACGAAAATCTGAGTATGAAAATATGAGAACGAAAATCTGAGTATGAAAATTTGAGTAGAAAATTATGAGTATGATTTTCCCAGTATGATTTGTTTCTTCCTCAAGCTCAACAATATCTTTTTCTTTCTCATCTCATTACAATATAATTCCCATTATCATGGAAATATCATTTTGCAACTCCGAAATTATTCAAACCTCTCCACCATTTCTTCAAAATATTTTATCATGATAGTTTTCATGATTCGTGAGAACTTCTTGATTAGAAAAGCATCGTTAGATTTTTTTAGAAAGTATGAAAACTTTATAACTCCTGACATCACTTTCTTCTTTCAAAACTCTTCAGCAACTTTAATCTTTCTATGATTCTTTTGAATTTGATTATTTTTAATGTCACGCCGATAGAACTGAATATGATAAATTATCTGATCAAAAACTTCATCTTCTTAGCTTCTTTTATGTCTAGTGCAACTCAATATGAAAACCTTGGTCCAGAAACTTGTGTCAAGAAAATAACATCATTATGATGGACTGGGTCTGATTCCTTTAAAATAAAACATTTTTTACAAAGAGAGTTAGTTGTCAACAAATAAAAAACTTTGTTAAAACAAAACACTAACAATTTTCTTTAATCTCTCTTTTGGATTTGTTGACAACCCTCATTAACAACTTTTCCAACTCTTAGAATTTTTTTTACAATTCAACTTTTGTAAACAACTCAAGTTTTTTTGACTTTTATCAAAACATATATTTTCTCAAAAAGTGTAACATCCCAATTAAGTAAATAATTATGGATTTTTATATCTATTTCTATTTATGAATTAGACAGTGTTTTAGAGGCTTAAAATGAAAATAAATCCAATCTTAAGCCTAAAATTCTCTAATATTTTTAAAAGATTATTTTACCACCTTTTGATGGAGAACCATTTTTAAATATATCTTTTGATGATTTTATAAGATCTATTTGTCAAAATAAACTTATTCTTTAGTATTGAGATATTGAAATTTACTTTGGATAAATTTTTGGTATTTTTCTGACAATGTTCATTTTTTTTATGAATAGTGAAAAATACTGCATTTTACTTCAAAACTGCTTTTTCATATAATTTAATTATATGGATAGATTGTCCTTTTAATTTATTTTAAAGTTTAATTAGAATATATTTTTACCATTTAATCCAATTTTTTTCATTTTAATTAATTTTACTTTGTAATTGTGCATAAACAAGTGTCAAACTTTTGATAGATATTGTTTCTAAAAAACCCGCTATTTGTTTTGACAATGGGAATTATTTTTAAATTAATTACTATAATTTCTATGTTTGGAATTTGGTAAAATTGATTCCTTATTTGGAATCATAAGGTCCAAATTATGTAATTAAGGATCTTTTGTTTTTGGACATTATGAATAGCAACGACGATAATTATCTTTAATTATCGTGATTAATTAGTAATCGGGTATTTAAGGGTAATAAAATAATATCATAATAATATAAAATGACCCCAAAATGTGTCATAATTATCCTGGTTTTGTCATTTCCTACCATGGGATGCCTTGTTCCAACTTTGGGACCCCATGGAATCACTTTTGTGTGATAGTGACATTTTATCTTTTTATTTTTAAAGAAAGTTAAATATAACAAAAGTATGTAACACCTAAGTAAAACAATTTTAATTTTGTCTAAATAAATTATCTCTTAGACTATAAATAGTAATTGTAAATATAAAAATATTTCTTATATCATGGTATTTTTTTTATAATTTTTAGACATTAAATAAATAAATTTATTTATGACACCATGATGATGTAGTGATTACCTCATTAATGAACGATATAAATAAAATGAAAGGATAATGTAAAATCTAAAACTTAAACTTGTCAAAAACCTATTTTATGGGTGGATATCGAACCCTTATCACATTATCCTAGAAATATATCATTTTGGGACCTTTAAAATTCGAAACTCATTTTATAATAAAGTAACATTTCATGACTTTCCAAGAGTGCCCCTCCTCCCTCTTATAAAAGGCCCCCCACCTCTACCCCCTTACCCAAACCTATCAAGACATTGGATCGGCCAAACTCTGATCATTTTATCTCTACACATCCCTCTATTCATCATAGAATCCTTACCTTAGGCAGAAAGCTCTTAAAGAAACCCTTTTGGTTCAAACCAAGGGGAGTTACCCGATTTAAAGGCAATGTCTTCTCTTATGTCCTTTTGTTTTATTTTGCTTCTCCAACCCCATAAAACCTTTTTATTACTATTTTTTGTAACAAAACCACTATATTAAATATACTAGGATGTTTTTATGAGAATTATTTGATTTACACTTGCACACACCTCTGTCTAATGGTTAAAGAACATACTGTTTCTGTGAGTGGAGAATTACTGCCTCACGAAACGATGATTGTTCAATCTTCTTTTAACATCTCTCATGGTGACCATTAAAATTTCACTATATTTATATATGATATATATTATGTTTATATTTTCCTTATGATTCTGTATTTTTCATTTATGGCATTCCTTTATGGTCTCCATTATGGGTAAACGCGATAATTTTATTTTAGGAAGTGCGGACTACCGCCCCCTCAAAGTGATTTGATTCATTAATGCCATATGTGGGACATATAAAAGATGGAGTTAATGGTATTAAATATTATATCATACTTGAATTATAATATACCTTTATATAATTATTATTTCATTCCATTAAATACGAAATAGAAATGAAAGTAGCATTCATGCATACGTACGACTTACCGTCTCCATGAACGGTGCATTTCATTTCTTACCTCTAAATGTTATGTAATATTATAAATGCATATATATACTGGATATATATGATATATATGATATCTAAATCAATAATATAATTCTGGATATAAATTATATTTTACCACATGAACAACTTGTAATTATAAGAAGTTTATTTTTGACTCAAATATCAAAGATCGAAAAAACGACGGTTATTAACTTAAATAATTACATAATGTTCATAACATGGTAATAAGTGATATAAAACGAATAATAAACTTGAAAAAGGTTCTTAATCAAGTAGAAATTAACTCTAGTTTATTATTCAGGAGATTAAAGAACGATCGAGTCAAGTCAGACATGAGGTAAGGGACTTCGTCTCAATCTCCTGTCATTGAGGCATATTTTGTTTTATACACTACTTTATTTTATACGGTGTATAAACACCTTTGACTTTTAATTTTATTCAAAAGGAATATTTTTATATGAAGCCTTTTACTAAACAGCAAAAGGGAATGTTTTTGTCTTACGTATGCCGCGACAATGACTTCTCCGCCGCCATGACCATTATTTGAGTTTCGACTTCCTCTACAAGCCATAACTTTTTTTAAAATGAAAAATAAATACCATGTTTTAATTTTATTTTATTTTGGTATTGAAAATGGTTTTGATAATGTTTTGATTATATCAATGTGTTTTATTGATATCTTATGATTGAAATGTGGAAATTTTATGTTTTCTTTATGCATGTTTTATGTGATATGATTATGTTATGGTTCTTGGGGATTTTTTATGAAGACGGGTGGTTCCATGATAAAATAAGGGCGGGTGAGCCCATGATAGCTCTCCAATGCATTGGGTAATGCGAAGGAGTTAAACGCTAAGGTTTCTTCGAAGAGATTTAGGGAATATACTGTAATGGGTATTCCGAACATAACCATGAGGGTTACTCCCTACAATAAGAATATTATGAATGCCTCAAGTTACCTTTATGTATTATGTTTTCTATGAGTTATTCATAAATCTTATGATTTCATGAGGTAAGTTAAAGTGCTTATATTCTATGAATAAAGTATGATTTCATTGATTCTTATGTATACATGGACTAATGTTTACTTTCTGTACTTCTATATCCCTTACTGAGCTTTTTATGCTCATCCCAAGTTTTTGAAATGTTTTTCACAGGTCAAGGGAAAGGTACATGATGTGATGATAGTGTTGAGTAAGTGTCAAGAAATAATCCATGTTTTATTTTAAATATGTTTTCTTGATGGGAGAAAATGAATACTGTCTTTTATGTAACCACCTTGTTTAAATGTGGAATGCAATGCATGATTTATGATCTAATTCTCTAAAAGTCTAAACCTGAAAAGATCCTCAATGTGTATTCTTTTAATAACTCAAGATTAAGTAATTTTTAAGGCTAGGGCCTTATTTTTGGTATTAGAGGTCGGTTTAGATAACTTTAGGAGTTAGAATTCTATTAAATGAGTATCCAAAAATATTTTTTTTGGTAAAATTGAAATGATATAGCATTTGAAGATTACCATGTTGCTTCATATAAGACATATTTTTTTCAGAATGGTTTTCCGCAGAGAAAACAGGGAAGCAGTGCTAGGAAGGCATACAGAAGGAAATTACCTTCCAAATCAGCATCCTGAGATGGTCAGGATTGGAACTGAATAGTTTTTTGCAGTAATGGCGTAGTTTACTCAAGAGATAAATAGTGGTGGTATCCATGCACAAGATCAGCCAGATCAACCGTATAGGAACATGTCAGTGGTGGAACATTTAATGAGGCAACATCCCCCATCATTCAGAGGATCATCTGACCCTGTGTTAGCTGAAGGGTGGATTAAAGCACTGGAGAAGATTTTCGATGTCATGGGGTGTTCATACAATCAAAAGGTTTGTCTTGATGTTTACCGTTTGGAGGGTGAAGCAGATTAGTGGTGGTCGATGGTTAAAAATATCAGGGGTGCTGATGAGATTGATGATCTTGACTGGGATGATTTCAAAGGTATGTTTCTTGAGAAATATTTTTCTAAGGCTGTTTGACTTAGGATGGAAAAACAATTCTCATAATTGAGGCAAGAGGACGACTCAATGGCTGCTTATGAAGAAAGGTTCACTCGATTGGAAAGGTATGCTCCAAATTTTATCCGAGACCTTGATAGTAAAATAAATCGTTTTTACTCAGGATTAAAGCCAAAATATCGAAGGGATTTAGCTTCTCATGAGTTCAAGAGTTATGAAAATCTTTTTTGATGTGATGAGAAGGTGAAATTGAAGTTTGATGATGATCAAGTGTTCTATAAAAACCAACAGAGGAAGAGACCAAGGTGGTAGGAGAAAGGGAAGAATCCTTAAAAAAGGTCTGATAGTAAGAAAACTAAGTTTTCAGTTTGTGATAAATGTGGTAAAAATCATGCTGGGGAATGTATTTTGAATTCTGGTAAGTGCTACCGATGTGGTAAGATGGGACATAAGGCTCATGATTTCACTGAAAAAGATCAGGGTGATGGTAAGGCCAAATTTTATTTACAGTTAGTGAAATGTTTCAAGTGCAATGATATGAGTCATTATGCAAACGAGTGTTCTACAAAGAGCTCAAATGATGGGAAGCAGTCAGACTATAAGCAGAAAGGTGTGGTGAAATCCTTTGCAACTACTTCAGCAGATGTCGGGCCATCAAATGAAGTGGTATCAGGTACTTTGTTTGTTTTTTCAGATTATGCCAATGTGTTGTTTGATTCGGGGTCTACACATTCTTTCATCTCTGAAAAATTTTCTATTAAATTGGGAATTCCATCTCAAGAAATGACTCCTAAACTTGTGGTAAAAACACCTAGGGGAAATGTTGAGGCAAAAAGAATTTATAAGAATCTTCCTATCCATATCCGTGGAAAGAACCTACTTGCAAACCTTATTGTTTTACCTATAGTAGAGTTTGATGTTATCCTGGGTATGGATTGGCTCTCTGTTTACCATGCTAAGATTGATTGTAGAGATAAAGAAGTTTCTTTTCAGAAAGACTTTCAGTTTGTGTACAAGAATGAACCCTTACTGTTGATAACATATCAAGAGGTTGAGAAACTTGTAAAATATTAAAATGAATGTTACCTTGCACATATTTTTGAAAACAAAGGAACCATTCAGATTAATGATGTGCCAGTGGTAAATGAGTATCTTGATGTTTTTCCTAACAAGTTTCCTGGAATAATATTAGATCGGGAAGTTGAATTTACTATTGACTTAGTTCCTGATGCTAAGCCAATTTCAAAACCCCCTTATCGAATGGCTCAAATTGAACTTTTAGAGTTGAAGGAGAAATTGAAAGATTTATTAGTGAAAGGTTTCGTTCGACCTAGAACATCACCATGGGGTGCTCCTGTCTTATTTATTAAAAAGAAATATGGTTCAATGAGACTTTTCATTGATTATAGAGCCTTGAATAACATCACTGTTAAGAACAAATATCCTTTGCCTCATATCGATGATTTGTTTGATCAGCTCCAGGGAGCTTAGTATTTTTCAAAGATTGACCTGAGATCGGGGTACCATCAGTTGAAGGTAAAGGAAGCATATATTCCAAAGACTGCGTTTTATAAAAGATATGGACATTATGAATTTGTAGTAATGCCTTTTGGGTTAACCAATTCACCTGCTGTATTCATGGACCTTATGAATATAATTTTCCATGAGTTCTTGGATAAGTTTATGGTTGTTTTCATTGATGATATTTTTGTGTTTTCTAAAAGTAAAGAGGAGTATGAAAGTCATTTAAGGGTTATTTTGAAAACCTTAAAAGAAAAGAAATTGTATGGGAAATTCAGCAAGTGTGAGTTTTGGTTGCAAAAAATTTCTTTCCTGGGTCACATTGTTTCTAAAGATGAAATAATTGTTGATCCTACAAAAACAAAGGTTGTTGAAGAATGGCCAAGACCCACAAATGTAACCGAGATTCGTAGTTTTCTTGGTTTGGAAGGCTATTACTGAAGGTTTTTTAAATTTTTTTCACGGTTATCTAGTCCAATGACTAAGCTAACTCAAAAGGGTGTTAAGTTTATCTGGACAAAAGAATGTGATGATTGTTTTCAGGAATTGAAAAGAATATTGGTGAATGCTCTAGTTTTGGAACTACCTTCCAGGAATGGTGACTTTGTTATCTACAGTGATGCTTCATTGAAAGGACTTGGTTGCGTCCTAATGCAGAATGATCAGGTAATTTCTTATGCTTCACGTCGGTTTAAAACTCATGAGGTAAATTACCCTACACATGATTTGGAATTAGCTGCTATTGTTTTCACTTTAAAAATTTAGAGGCATCATTTGTATGGTGTAAAGTGTGAAATATATACTGATCACAAAAGTTTAAAGTATATATTCACCTAGAAATAATTGAACATGAGACATAGGAGATGTCTAGAATTAATCAAGGATTATGATTGTAAAATTCATTTCCATCTGGGAAAAGCAAATAAAGTGGCTGATGCTTTGAGTCAAAAAAGTAATGCTTTATTAACCATGTTACATTTGGAATGTGATCCTTTGGTTAAGGATTTGATGAAATTTGGCATAGAAGTTGTTGGTGCAGGATGTTCTTCTGTTTTGTTTCAGGTATCAGTGAAATCTTCTCTATCAGACAGAATTAAGCAAGCTTAGAAGCAAGACAGTGAGTTGCAGAAAAAGGTAGAGCTGGTTCAGAAGGGTATGTTACCTGAATTAAAGATTGATAATGATTGTGTTTTGAGATTTGGGAAGATATTGTGTGTGCCTTGTGATTCACAGTTGAAGAGAGAGTTGTTACGTGAAGCTCATAGTTCTCCATTTTCAGTTCATCCTAGCAGTACTAAGATGCATAAAGATCTTCGGGAGTATTACTGGTGGGATGGAATGAAAAGATATATTTCTAATTTTACTGTGTAGTGTTTGACTTGTCAACAGGTTAAAGCAGAGTGGTAGTTACCAAAAGGGATGCTTCAGCCTTTACCAGTGCCAGAGTGGAAATGGGAGAATATATCCATGGACTTCGTTGTGGGGTTGCCGAAGACACCTCGAGGTAATAATGCAATCTGGGTTATTATTGATTACTTGACTAAATATTCTCATTTTCTTGCTATACGAGATACTTTTTATCTAGATCAACTTTCTCGTTTGTATCTTAAAGAGATAGCCAGGTTACACGGAGTTCCCCTCTCCATTGTATCTGATCGTGATCCCAGGTTTACTTCTAACTTTTGGAAAGGCATTCAGAAGTCGTTGGGTACTGAACTAAATTTTAGTACAGCTTTTCATCCTCAATCAGATGGGTAGTCAGAACGAACAATTCAGACTTTGGAGGATATCCTACGTGCTTGTTCAATGGATTATCAGGGAAGTTGGGACCAACATCTTTCTTTGGTTGAGTTTTCTTATAATAACAGTTTTCATTTCAGTATACAGATGGAACCATTTGAGGAAATATATGGGAAGCGGTGTCGAACTCTAGCTTTTTGGGATGAAGTGGGTGAAAGGAAGTTGATGGGACCAGAATTGGTAGAAGAGTTGGTAGAAAAAGTTCATCTGATACAGAAACACATGAGAACAGCTCAGAGCAGGCAGAAAAGTTATGCGGACAACAGGAGGAAGGATTTCTCTTTTTAGGTAGGTGATCATGTCTTCCTCAAAGTTTCACCATGGAAAAGTGTGATGCGATTTGGTATAAAAGGAAAGCTGAGTCCAAGGTTCATTGGACCATATGAAATTTTGGAGAGTGTTGGATCAGTTTCATACAGAGTGGCTTTACCTCCGAGTTTATCTCAGGTACACAATGTTTTTCATGTTTCAATGTTAAGGAAGTACATGCCAGATCCATCTCATGTTTTGAGTCTAGAGGTAGTTCAGTTGGAAGAGAATCTATCTCACGAGGAACAACCAGTTCAGATTCTTGACCACATGGAGCAAGTATTACGGAATAAGGTGATTCATCAAGTAAAGGTTTTGTGGAAAAACCACATGATTGAAGAGGCAACATGGGAATCTGAAAATTCAATGAGGGATAAATACCCCCACTTATTCGATAAGTAAATAAATTGCGGGGACACAATTTTCTAAAGGGGGGAAGGATGTAATATCCCAAGTAAAGAATTATGTATTTTCATATCTATGTCTATTTATTAATTATATAGTGTTTTAGAGGCTTAAAATGATAATAAATCAAATCTTAAGCATATAATTCTCTAATATTTTTAAAAGATTGTTTTACCGCCTTTTGATGGAGAACCATTTTTAAATCTATCTTTTGACAATTTTATAAGCTCTATTTGTCAAAATAAACTTATTATTTTTTATTGGGACATTGAAATTTACTTTGGATAATTTTTTGCTATTTTTCTGACAATGTTCATTTTTTATGAATAGTGAAAAATACTGCATTTTACTTCAAAACTGCTTTTTCATCTAATTTAATTATATAGATAGATTGTACTTTTAATTGGGTTTAAAGTTTAATTAGAATATATTTTTACCATTTAATCCAATGTTGGTCATTTTAATTAATTTTACTTTGTAATTTTGCATAAACAAGTGTCAAACTTTTGATAGATATTGTTTCTAAAAAACCCGCTATTTGTTTTGAAAACGGGAATTATTTTTAAATTAATTTATACAATTTTTATGTTTGGAATTTGGTAAAATAGATTCCATATTTGGAATCCAAAGGTCCAAATTATGTAATTAAGACTCTTGTTTTTGGACATTATGAATAGAAACGATGATAATTATCTTTAATTATCGTGATTAATTAGTAATCAGGTAGTTAAAGGTAATAAAATAATATCATAATAATATAAAATGACTCCAACATGTGTCCTAATTATACTGGTTGTATCATGGAATACCATGGGATGTCTTGTTCCAACTTTGGGACCCCATGGAATCACTTTTGTGTGATAGTGACATTTTATCTTTTTATTTTTAAAGAAAGTTAAATATAACAAAAGTATGTAACACCTAAGTAAAACAATTTTAATTTTGTCTACATAAATGATCTATTAGACTATAAATATTCATTGAAAATATAAAATTATTTCCTACATCATGGTATTTTTTTTATAATTTTTATGCATTAAATAAATAAATTTATTTATGACACCATGATGATGCAATGATTACCTCATTAATGAACGATTTAAATAAAATGAAAATATAATGTAAAATCTAAGACTTACACTTGTCAAAAACCTATTGTATGGGTGGAAATCGAACCCTTATCCCCTTATCCTCTAAATATATCATTGTGGGACCTTTAAAATCCGAAAATCATTTTATAATAAAGTAACATTTCATGACTTTCCAAGAGTGCCCCTCCTCCCTCTTATAAAAGGCCCCCCACCTCTACCCCCTTATCCACAGCTCCCAAGCCATTGGATCGGCCAAAATCTGATAATTGTATCTCTACACATCCCTCTATTCATCATAGAAGCCTTAACTTAGGCAGAAATCTATTAAAGAAACCCTTTTAGTTCAAACCAAGGGGAGTTACCCGATTTAAAGGCAATGTCTTCTCTTATGTCCTTTTGTTTTATTTTGCTTCTCCAACCCCATAAACCATTTTTATTACTCTTTTTTGTAACAAAACAAATATATTAAATATACTAGGATGTTTTTATGAGAATTATTTGATTTACACTTACACACACCTCCGTCTAATGGTTAAAGAACATACTGTTTCTGTGAGTGGAGAATTACTGCCTCACGAAACGATGATTATTCAATATTCTTTTAACACCTCTCATAGTGGCCATTAAGATGGAACTATATTTATATATGATACATATTATGTTTATATTTTACTTATGCTTCTTTATTTTTAATTTATGGCATTTTTATGGTTTCCATTATGGGTAAACGCGATAATTTCATTTTAGGAAGTGCGGACTACCACCCCCTCAAAGTGATTTGATTCGTTAATGCCATATATGGGACATATAAAGGATGAAGTTAATGGTATTACATATTATATCATACTTGAATTATAATATACCTTTATATCATTATTATTTCATTCCATTAAATACGAAATAGAAATGAAAGTAGCGTTCATGCATACGTACGTCTTACCGTCTCCATGAACGGTGCATTTCATTTCTTACCTCTAAATATTATGTAATATTATAAATGAATGTACATACTGGATATATATGATATATATGATATATACATCAATAAAATAATTCTTTATATAAAGTATATTTTACCACATGAACAACTTGTAATTATAAGAAGTTTATTTTTGACTCAAGTACCAAAGATCGACAAAACGACGATTATTAAATTAAATAATTAAATAATGTTCATAACATGGTAATAAGTGATATAAAAGAAATAATGAACTTGAAAAAGGTTCTTAAGAAAGTAGAAATTAACTCTAGTTTATTATTCAGGAGATTAAAGAACGATCGAGTCAAGTCGGACACGAGGTAAGGGACTTCGTCTCAATCTCCTTTCATTGAGGCATATTTTGTTTTATACACAACTTTCTTTTATACGGTGTATAAACCCCTTTGACTTTTAGTTTTATTCAAAAGGAATATTTTTATACGAAGTGTTTTACTAAATGATAAAAGGGAATGTTTTTGTCTTACGTATGCGGCGACAACGACTTCTCCACCGCCGTGACCATTATTTGAGTTTTGACTTCCTCTACAAGCCATAACTTTTTTTAAAATGAAAAATAAATAACATGTTTTAATTTTCTTTTATTTTTTTATTGAAAATGGTTTTGATAATGTTTTTATTATATCAATGTGTTTTATTTATATCTTGTGATTGAAATGTGGAAATGTTATGTTTCATTTATGCATGTTTTATGTGATACGATTATGTTATGGTTCTTGGGCATTGTTTATGAAGACGGGTTGTTCTGTGATAAAATAAGGGTGGGTGAGCCCATGATAGCTCTCCAATGCATTGGGTAACATGAAAGAGTTAAATTCTAAGGTTTCTCCAAAGATATTTAGGGAATATACTGTAATAGGTATTCCAAACGTAACCATGAGGGTTACTCCCTAGGTAAGAATGTTATGAATGCCTCAAATTACCTTTATGTCTTATGTTTTCTACGAGTTATTAATAAATCTTATGATTTCATGAGGTAATTTAAAGTGATTATATTCTATTAATAAAGTATGATTTCATTGATTCTTATGTATACATGGACTATTTCTTACTTTCCGTACTTCTATATCCCTTACTGAGCTTTTTATGCTCATCCCAAGTTTTTGAAATGTTTTTCACAGGTCAAGGGAAAGGTACATGATGTGATGATAGTGTTGAGGAAGTGTCAAGAAAGAATCCATGTTTTATTTTAAATATTTTTCCTTGATGGGAGAAAATGAATACTGTCTTTTATGTAACCACCTTCTTTAAATGTGGAATGCAATGCATGATTTATGATCTAATTCTCTAAAACTCTAAACATGAAAAGATACTCAATGTGTATTCTTGTAATAAATCAAGATTAAGTAATGTTTAAGGCTGGGGTCTTATAAAAAGAGAGTTTCCTAACCACACACTACTAGATAAAGTAATATTTTTATGGAATTCCACCCCTTGGTGCAAGCAAGTTTTGTGGCCATGTAAAGATAAAATCACCCTCACTTTTATCTTTTCCTCTCAATTTTCTTTTTCTCCCCCCCATTATATGATAACCAAAACTTTAGATTCATTTAATAAGATAAGTAAAAACTTATTACAAAGTAAAAGTTGTAACAATCTCTCCTCCATTGTCAATATAATCCAAAACACAGTGGAGGTTCTTTGTTATGAGGTTTAGGAAGACATTGGAGGAGGCTGAACATGAGGTTACAACCTCAATTCCATAAACCTTTCTTTAGACATTGCTTTTGTTAAGATATCAACAATAAAATACTTTTTTTAAATGCATTCTAGTAAAAAATCTTCAAAAACAACTTTATCTTTTATAAATTGAAACTTTATATCAATGTAATTTGATCTTGAATATTGTATAGGATTCTTAGAAAGATCAATTTCACTCTGATTATCACAAAGTATATTCAATGGTTTAGAAACTTTTACTTTCAAATCTTCCAGTTGAACCTTAATCCATAACATTTGAGTACAAACTTGAGTGGCATCAACATATTCCGATTCTAATGTTCTCAAAGTTAATAAAATTTGTTTCTTACTATTCCAACTCACAGAACATTCACCAAAGAATTTTTTTTCCTCCTGAGGTTGATTTTCTATCATTACAATCTTCAGCCCAATCGACAGTATGACCATGAAACTTTATTTCACTGTTTCTTTTGTATAATAATCCATGTGAAGTTTTTCCTTTGATATATCTCAGAATTATTTTTGCTGCCAACATATGTGATTCTTTAAGATTACTTTTATACGTGGCACACAAAGTTACAACATAAAAAATATCAGGCCTTGAAGCTATAAGGTAAAGAATACTTCCTATCAGCTTCCAAAAGTCTTTCCAATTAACACTTGTTTCAGATTCATCTTTTCTCAACTTTGTGATCACTGAAATAGGATCTAAAACTTCTTTAAATTCTTCTATCCCAAACTTCTTTAACAATTCCCTATCATACATTTCTTGGGATAAGAAAATGATTTTTTTTGAACTCATAAGACAAAGAAGAAAGTTAATTATACCAACATTGACATTTCAAAATTATTCTTCATTTCCTTAGAAAATGTTTTACAAATATCTTCTCTATCCCCAAAAAAATTATATCATCCACATAAACAATTACAATTAGAGTTCCAAAGTCAACATATTTCACATAAAAGTTTCTATCAACTTTTCATTTAGAAAAGTTCAACATTATTAAACAATTTCAAGATTATAATACCATGAACATGGTACTTGTTTCAGACCATAAAAATATTTCTTCAATTTACAAACTTTGTTTTCATTCTAATCAAATAGAAATCCACAAGGTTGTTTAATGTAAACTTCTTCCTCAATATCGACATTTAAAAAAGATGACTTTACATCCATCTGATAAACTTTGTAATTATGATGAGAAGCCACTGAAAGAAAGATTTAAATAGTTTCTAACCTTGTAACGGGGGAAAAAGTTTCATCAAAATCCACACCATCCACCTATGTATATCCTTTACAAAAAAATCTTGGATTTGTTTCTTGAAACTTCTCTATGTTCATTTAACTTATTTCTATAAACCCACTTGGTTCCGATAAATTTTTTATTTTTTGGCCATGGAATAAGTCCCCATGTTTCATTATTTTTAAATTTAATCCAATTATTTATTCATAGCATCCAACCATTATTTGTTTTGAATAGATTCTGAAATTGATTCCAGTTTAACTTTTGAGATAAGTGAATTTTGATGATCTAATATCAATATTCTTCTTGTCTGAACCGAATAATTCTGATTCCAAATAATGTTTTTAGATTCAATTTGTTTTTGTAAGGTATGAAATTTCAAAGTTTCTTTCCCAGATGAAATTTCCTCATCACACGATTATTTTGAGTCTTGATAAGGATGTTTTGAATTACTTTCTCCATTTTTGGAATTCTCTAGTTTATCCTCCTTAGTATTCTCAACAACTTTTTTAAAGTAACTTTGATTTTCAATTACCTTCGCATCATATGATTCCACCAACTTTTTTAAATGTTTTTTCCAACATTTGAAACTTCTTCCATTTAGTGAATAATCCATAAAAGTTTCTTCCTCATTTTTCTCATTAAACTTTCCCAAATCTAGATTTTTGATTTTGTGAAAACATGGACTTCTAAAAATGTTAAAGTATTTCATTAAAGGTGTTTTGTTATACCAATTTTCAGAAGGAGTCATGTTAGTTTATAGTCTCAATAAGAATATATTTTGAACATGTACAACAGTACTAAAAGTTTCTCTCTAATATAATTTTGAAAGTTTGTATTCAGCTAATGTACTTCTTCCCATTTTCACTAAGCCTCTATTTTTTCTTTCTGCTACTCCATTTTGTTATGGAGTATAAGGATCAATATACTAATGTTTGATATCATGATTTCTTAGATAATTTTCAAAAGTATTTCTTGTGAATCTGATGCCATTACCTGTTCTTAACTTCTTTATGGATACCCCCATTTCTTTCTCAACATCCTTTTTGAATAATTTAAACATCTCAATAGCCTCTAACTTGTGATTCATAAACACGATGTTTGTCATCCAAGTTAAATCATCAATAAAATTCATAAATTATAAATCTTTTTTTGTTGATTTATGTCTCATCAACCCACATAAATCAAAATGAATAATCTCAAGTAGTATGGTAGATTTAATCTCAATTCTCTTATGACTTTTGTTAATCATCTTTTTTAGGAAAGTAATACAAACATCTTCATCTCTTCTTTTTAATTATGGAAAATTCTGAACAACGTCAACTTTAGAAAGTTTATTCATTTTTTTCCGCCCAAGGTGTCCAAGTCTTCGGTGCCATAATTTGTTTTCATCTTTAGCACTCAAGTAATAGGAGTTATTAAATTCTCCTATTTAGAAGAGATTCCCACTAGTTCTTTCTCCTTTTGTAATGAATTTTCCATATTTTACACTTTGGATGATATAAAAATATTTTATAAAAAAACTTCTTTTCCATCATCAAAAATTTGACTTACACTAAGTAAGTTATGTTTTATCCCATCAACAAATAATCATTCCTTAGACTTCAACTTTTTGGCTTCAATCTCAACCGTTCTGATTCCTCTGATTTTTAAGGAACTATCATTAAAAAAGGTAACTACTCCTCCATAATGACTTTCAACATGTTTTAATATTTTTATATAACCTCTCATATATAAAGAGAAACCACTATCAAGTATCCATGGTTTTTTCTTTTTTACTTGCTTTCAAAGCTGTTTCAACAACAAGATCTATTTTCTCAACTTTTTTTTTCAGATTTCTTTTCTTTTCTATCATAATAAACTTATTCTGGAAGAAGTGTCAAACATATTTTGACATGATGACCATCCTGATCACATTTTCCACAAAATTATTCCAAAAATTCAAATTTATTTCTTACAGGAAAGTTTCTAACATCTTGAGAATTATCTTTTTCAACTTTCTATAAGTTAGGAAAGTTTCTCATTCTACTTTCACTATTTCTTCCAATTTTCTCAAACCTTCTTTTGGGTAAGGATAAGTTGTGCCAAAAATTATAATCCCTATACCCATAGATTCCACAACACCAAAAATAAGCATCAAATCTTTATTTTCTATTAAAATAAGATCTTTCTCTATTGAAACTTTATTGAGGTTGGTAACTTCTTTCAGCTCTAACATATTCAGGATGTGAATCATCTTTTCTTTTGAGATAGTTTTCTACTTTTATAGATTTTATAGGTTTCTCACATCCTTCTTCCACCCAATATTTCCCAATAATTTTTATAGAACCTAAAATGTTAAAATAATCAGATGAAACATTATTTTTGGTAAGAGAAGATTTCACCTGATTCTTGTATTGAGCCTTCTCAGCAACTTTAGAAGTCTCAACTTTTACTTTTGAAGCTTTATTGAAGTTTTCATTAATCTTCCTCAATGTGATTTTGGACTCAAGAAGTTTTGATTGAAGCTTTTTAACTTATTCTTCCTTAGTTTCTAGATTCTTACTAAGATCTTCAATCATCTTTCCCTATTCATCAATTCTAAGTTTGTAACTTAAAATCTCCTTGATGTATTCTTCCTCCTGCTTGATAACATCTTTTCTTCCATCATCAACTTCTATAAAATCTTTCATCATAACTCTAATTTCCTTCTTAAGATTTTTGTTTTTATTAAGACATGAAACAAATTTGTTTTTGAGCTAATACTCTCTATAAGATTCTTCACCACCTTCTTCACTCTCTAAGGAATCTTTTGTTTTCTCAACTTTTGCAATGAAGGTTATGAATTGTTCTAAACTTTCATCTTCAAAAGATTTTTTTTTCAGTTGATTCTAATTTGACTTTCTTACTCAACATACTTCTTTTGTTTCTAATAAAATTATTATTTTATATATTTAAATACTTTTTCTTATTTATCATTTTTGTTCCACTTCTTTCATCGAGGTTTTCCATTGAAATCATTATGATATTATTCAACTTTATTCTTGGGGAAATTCATAGAAAAGTTTCTGATTCCTCCACACTCAAAACATCTGAGAGGAATTTTACCTCCATAATTTCCTCTTCCTCTTTGATAGTTATTGAATATAAGAGACATGAATTTTTCATTCAACTCATCATCATATTTATCTTCAGAGTCATCAAGATCAAAATATTCAACATCTTGAATTTTAAACTTTATCATAACTTCAAAATCCATTTCATCTTTCATCTTCTTTTTAAACATTGTATCTTTCCTAATTTCATATGAAAAAATAGAGTTATGAAATTCATCAAGATATAAATCATCTTTATCTTCTAAAGAATAAATTTTAGAATCAAACATGTCTTGAAATTTTCTCATAAGTTTATTCACAATTATAGAATATTACAAGACATATTCAAATCCTTTGATGTTGCAAACAATTTCATTTTCTCTGGTGAAACATTCATCAATTGTTTCTTCATCTCTCATTCTGATGTCTTCATACTTACTACAAAAAATTTGTATATTTTCTTCATTAACTTTTGTATTCCATTCGAAAACACTTTCCAATTTATCCCACACATTTTTTTAAGTTTTGAGACTCATCACCTTCTGATGAACATTCTCTAATAAGTATATAAGGATTTTATTTCTATCCTTTCCATCAACTTCTATATTTCTATTATCATAAAATGTCATAAGAGCATCTTTCTCAATAGGTGGAAAACCAATAGTATTTGTATCAATAACTTTAAGGCCAAGAGATAAGAGATAACGAATCATCCTATTTCTCCATCCATAATAATTTTTTCCATCAAATATAGGAATTTATCTACTATTGATAGAATTGATATTATACATGATAAAGATTCAATAAGGGAACCTTCCCTTTGAGACTAATTTAAGTTCCAAAGGATCAAATAACAACTGAGAAGGGGTGGGGTGGGGGTTGAATAATTTGTTCCATTTTTATAAGTTTTCAAACATTTAGAAACTTAACCATGAAAACCTATTAAGATTTATTTCCTTATCAAATTTTAGTAAATACTCATGCATGAAAAATTAGGAAAGAAAGTAAAGTAAACAATATTTACAATGTAGCACCCCAAGATTCCATGGTACATTTCCCTTTGAATAATGCAATAGCTTGTGTTGTATGCAACTTGAAGTTTTAACACACCACGACCAATCAAACTAGCCGCTATGAATAACAATACCCACTTTTTAAAATTTTATAAATTTTATTTTTCAAAATGGAATTCATTTTTGGATTTAGAATATGAAAAATATCTTTGGGTGAATTTTTCGTATTTTTTTGAAAACTTTCAATTTTTGATGAATAGCGAAAAACACTGCGTTATTGGTTAAAACTGAATTTTTATTTAAATAATTAGTTATTTTATTTAAATTTATATTAGGTAAAAATAGATACATAATAACTATAAATGTTCAATGTAATTAATTGGAGTCATTTTATAATAATATTAGATATATAAAATTTTATTGACCTTTTTACCGTCTTTTACCCACCTTCTAGGCGCATTTGCAAATTTGCATTAAACGTAATTTTACCGATTCTGTGTATTGAATTTCAAAAATACGAGACACATGGTTGATATTAGTATGTAAAATTTGGTTCAATAAGATGAAAATAATTTTTGGGGAATAATAACTTTTGACTTTTATTTACCACAGTTAAAAGTAAATAGAGTAATTAAAGGTAAAAATGATATTATAATTACCCTAAAACATGTCCTAATTATATTGGATAAGTGTATTTAAACCAAAATCAACCTTAGGAATAAAATATGATCCTTTTTCTCCACTTTTATTAGATTAGGACTTTTATTATTATTTTATTTAAAGAAGAGTTAAAAGTGTTAAATTCAAATTTTCATAACTAAAACATTTTTAATATTGGGTTAAACATAAGATAAATTAGACTATAAATATTTATTAGAAAGTTAAAAATATTTCCTACATAATTTTATTTTATTTATAATTTTTATATATTAAATAATTAAATTTATTTATGACACAATTATGATGTAGTAATTACCTTATTAATGAAAGATTAAAATAATTGATATTATAAATATCAAAATAAATATAAATTGAGACTTTTGAGGAATTAAAATAATTTTATAGGTTAATATGATATGTTAGGGTTGATTAAATAATTTTTTTTCTAAGTTATAAAGTTTTCATGACTTTCACAAAAACAAAATACCAAATAGTGTCAAAATTGACATAAATGAGTTTTTAAAACAAATACTATATTATTAATTGATATAATATTTATAAAAATCTAAGGTTCACCCAAAAAACTTATATAATGTTAGATATATAAATAATAAACCACTTGGGGTTTTCTTGGATTTTTATAGTAAGTTTATTAACCATTTATTATAATAATATAAGAATACATGGTAAAAGTTAAACTATTTAACTAAGAGTTAAATCTAATAGATAAGGTTAATATGGTGACCTAAACCTATCTAAAACCTATTTTTTTAGATTTTTTATACCCATAACTACCTTATACTCTAAATAAATTATTTTTTAGCCATTATAAACCGAATATGATTATATAATAAAATAATATTTCAAGATTTTTCTAAAGTGACCCTCACCTCTCTTATAAAAGGGTACTTTCCCTTCTCTCAAAATCACACCTCCAAACACATTTGGCTTGGAAAAAACCTACTAAAATATCCTCAAAACTACCCTCACTTCTACATAGAGGCCTTACTTTGATAATAAATCCAACCTAAGGAGGCCTTTTGATCAATTCAAAAGGAAACACCCGAAGAAGAGGTAATAATTTCACCACCCCTTTCAAAGTTCTTTTATTCTTCCACTTCCTCTTTATTTGTTGTTTCTATATCAAAATAATAAATCCATTAATTTATACATACTATGATTTTATTATAAATATGGTATAACCATATTCATTATTCTATCCATCCTATGAATGACAATTCACCATACGTGCGTACGTACGACTTACCGTCTACACGTCATAGTGTAGTTTGTTGTTCAAACACTTCATTATTTGGATGGGTATAATAATCAGTATAACTGATGTAAATAATAGATATAAAATGTTAAATATTCTGTATATATGATATAAAATCTAATTACATACGATTTCACCATCAATAGAATTATATTGTCCCTCGTGCTTACGTATAGATTACCGTCTCCACGAACGTGATGAAATTCATTCCCCATCATAACCATTCAAGAATAATTTTAATTTTATAATTAAAAATAATTTTTAATAACTTAATATAATTATGGATATGAATCAAATACATCATATCCATGACAAAAATGGCTTACGTAACTAATCATATAAAGGGAAACAAATCAGTTAACACCCGAAACAATGATACCACTAAAATATTATTTACAAAACAATATTAGAAGATCATATATGATATCATATTTATGTATGTGGTTATTGAATAATTTAATAACATTTATTTTACTATTATACATGAGGTTAACTTACCCTCAACCAAGGAAAAGTACAAGGTAATGGCTAATTCTACAATCTCTTCATTATCTGAGGTTGTTTATACGCGAGTATCTACTGGGACCTCTTTATCATCCACATTCGTGTTTCTTAAAAATGTATTTCAAAACATTTTTACTATTTACTAGAATATAGGTTAAATTCATTTATACCCTTTTTTTACTTTTTATAAAATTTTTATAAAGGAATCTTTCCGTCGTTTTCCAAACAAGGTCCTTTACGATCTTTTCAACAAAATTAAGGAAAGAATGTTTTTTAACTTATACGATGAGTGTGGATATTTTAAGCAATTATAAAATCTTTGAATATTCCCTCACAATATTATAAGAACAATTTTAAAATAAATATTTTCTTTTATAATTATGTGACTTTTAAATGATTTCAAAATAGAAAGCAATATTTCTCTCAAATAGTTTTGATTTCATCTATGTCAACATCCTTTGATGGATTTTACACTTGTTTGAAGTTGATTTATTATGATACAAATATTCCATATTGTATTGAAGGTTTTGTGATATGTTTGACTATGGATGTGTTATTTTTATACCATTCATGGTTTATTGATAAAGTATTGACATTTCATATACTAGTTTTAATACGAATGTTTATGTTATGTTTCAACCTTTTCATATGAGGAATGCATTGGACTTAGTAAGTGACAGGTGGAGCCCACTATATCTCCTCGATGCATCGGTAGGTCTCATGATACAAACTAGTGTCTTGGAACAAGGCCTTGAAAAAATATTATTTGTAGTCTTGGCATGAGGCCTTAATTATGTGGTTATGAAGTATGGTATTATGCATTCCATCAATATGAAATTGGCTATTGATATTGCATGTAATTATTAGACTAGTAGAATATCTATGTGAATAAGTAAATGGAATTATTTGATTTATATTTTCCATATTATACTGAAATTTAAGTTTAAAAGGCTTATGATTTAGTTGTATACATTGCCTTAAATGCTTATGCTTATTTATAAAAGTTTTCGCTATATTTTTATCCTTACTGAGCATATGATCTCACCGCTTTCTATGTTTTATTTTTCCCATGATGTGAAGAAGTATATTATAACTGACCTTCAAGGATAGTTTAAGGGAGATTAATGTGTTCAAAGGAGACACAATGTTGTTGTTTTACATTTCATAATTTAATGTAAAACTTATGTATGTATCTAGTACTTCCAAGACTACTAAACTGACCAGTCTTTCGGGATTTGATTCCTTGTGATCATGCCAATTTTATGTAATAATGCACCGACTCTGGGTAACTGGTGTTGGGGCTTACAGTTGGTATCAGAGGAAGTTTAGTACAAACCTTGGAGGCTAGATTTAGAAAAACTCTGATTAGAGAACATTAACCTAAGATAGAGTTTGAGGATTAGTATAGAAGAACTTCCTAGAATTTTGGTAATGTGGAGATTTTGTGAGTTTTATAAGAAATACATCATTGTCTGGATACGAACAGGTAGAGGCGGCTATGACATAGATGTACCTAGGAGAGAAAACTCTGACAAGAAGTTTAGGGCTTGACCCGGGGTATCCTGGTACACGACAACGGGTCTTGTTGCACTCTTGGTTACGACACCCCCGGGGGATATTCTTAGGATAATTCACATTTTCCTTACAAACCGTTATAAAGGATTTTTGAGTATATACCTCCTCAAAGAAAACATTTTTATGATTATATATTATGTCCATAAAATGTTCAATTTATGTTAAGTGTTTTATAAGTTTGGAATTATGTATTGTGATTCATAAACTAATCTAGTGTATGCCATTGTTTAGAAATGGTGCCTAGTGGAAGGAATGAAAACCATATCAACGCACATAATCCATGTAGAGATTTCCCTCCTACTTAAGATAATTATAGTGGAGCTGGTGATGCAACTGGTGCTGATCAACTTATCACCATACTAGAACAACTCACTCAGGTTATGAATAACAACCTTACCTATATGGAGCACCCTGATCCACAATGCAGAGGATCAATGTTAGACCGCTTCATGAGGCAACAACCACCAAAATTAAATGGGACTAAAAATACATTTGTAGCTGAGCAATGGATAAGTTCCTTAGAGAAAATATTTCATGCTTTGGGGAGTAACAAAAGGGAAAAAGTTTTCATGGAAGTTTATCACCTCACGGGAGATGTAAATCAATGGTGGTCATTAATTTAAAACTCAAAGAAGGACGGAGAAGTATCAAATATAGAATGGAGGGAGTTTAAAGATATTTTATTTGAAAAATACTTTCTTCATGACCATCGAGAGGATATGGAAAGACGATTTCTAAGTCTGAGGCAAAATGAGGATAAGAATGTCGCAAAGTATGAGGCCAACTTTACAAGGTTAGCAAGACATGCAACAAATTATATACCTAAACCAAGGAGTAAGATTGATCGATTATTAGATGGGTTAAAACTATTTATCCATCAAGCATTAGTCTCACAATCCTTCTCATCATATGAAGATATTGTCTCATGTGATATCAAGACAGAAAAGGAATTCTATAATTCTTATGAATTTAAAGCAAAACAAGAAAAGAAGAGATCTGCTGAACACTCTGGAAATGGAAATAAAGGGAAGAAGGTAAAATTTTAATATCCATACTACAGTAAATGTGGGAAGAAACACCTCGGTACTTTCCTGAAGGGAATGAGAGTCCATTACAAGCATGGTGAAAAGGCCACCAAGCTCATGATTACAAGGGAAAGAAAGAGGATGTCAATGTTGAATGCTAAAATTTTAGAGAAATGGGGAATTATAAAAATGAATGTCCTAATCACCAAGGAAACTTACCTCAGAAAAGGCCAAGGGAGCAGGGAAAATCTTATACAATCACTACTGCTGAGTTTGAAGCTCTGGAAGATGTGGTGGAAGGTAATTTAATGGTTTCCTCAAGTTTATCCAATGCTTTATTTGATTCTGGATCATTTTATTGTTTCATATCTTCCTAGTTTTCTAAGAAAATTAGATATTTCCAATTTGATTTAGCAAGGGAGTTGTCAGTCAAAACTCCTAAGGGAAGTATCATTGCAATATAGTTTTATGAATCAGTTTCCATTAGGGTATATAAATGTTCTTTATCTGCTGATCTCATCGTCATAACCATGATTAAGTTTGTTATAATCCTTGATATGGATTGGATTTCGAACCATGATTCGAAAATTTATTCTAATAAGAAGGAGGTTACAATTTTCAATGATGGTATGGAGTACCTTATCTTTAGATCAGAAACATCACCACCATATTCTTATACAGATCCACTCCCAGTAGCTCTACTAAATTCAATTATTGGGTAGGAAGAGAGTGAAATAACTATGGGTGAGTAAGAGAATGTTCAAATAGAGGATGTACCTATTGTGCAAGAATATGTTGATGTGTTTCGAGAGGATTTACCTAGACATTCTCCAGAATGAGAAATTGAGTTTTCCATCGATTTAATTCCTGGTTCAAGACCCATATCGAAGACCCCTTATAGAATGGCCACTGTGGAATTAGTGGAACTAAATAAACAACTAGAGGAATTGAGTAATAAAGGATTTATTCTCCCTAGTGTTTCTCCATGGGGATCCCCTTTTATTTTGGTTAAAAATAAAGATGTATCCATGAGGTTGTGCATTGAATATAGGGATATCAATTATATAACAATAAATAACAAGTATCTCCTACCCCGCATTGGTGATTTATTTGATCAAATTCATGAAGATTGATATTTTTCAAAGATTGAAATTCAATCTGGATATCATTAGTTGTGTGTGAAGAAAGAAGACATTTCGAAAACAGCATTTTGAACCAGGTACCGGCATTACGAGTTTACAGTAATGCCTTTTGGACTGACTAATGCACCCTCTGTTTTCATGGATCTAATGAATAGAGTTTTCAAGGAATATCTTAATGAATTTATAGTAGTATTTATTTATGATATATTGGTATAATAAAAAAGCTACGAAGATCATGAAAATCACTTGTGCACTATTCTAAAAACCCTCAGAAGAAATGAATTATATAGAAAGTTTAGCAAGTGTGAATTTTGTCTTCAGTAAATTTCTTTTCTTGGACATATTGTCTCTAAAGATGGAATCTATATCTATCCTTCAAAGATCAATAAAATACAAGAATGGCCATAATTTAAGAGTATAACTGAGGTACGTAGTTTTAATGGTTTAGCAGGTTATTATCGGCATTTCATCCATAATTTTTCCCGATTGACAAACCCATTAACCAAGCTCACACGTAAAGGGGTTAATTTTTTTTGTAAAAAAGTCTGTGAAGAATTTTTTGAAGAACTGAATAGAAGATTAGTAAATTCTTCTATCTTGACTCTACCATCAGGGAATGATGGGTTTATTATTTATAGTGATGATTCAAAGAAAGTACTTGGTTGTGTCCTTATAAAAAATGATAGAGTTTTTCTCTATGAATAACGACACCTAAAAATTAATGAACAAAACTATACCACTCACAATCTTGAGTTATAAACTGTAATATTTTCTTTGAAGATATGAAGACACTATCTATATGGTGAAAAATGTGAGATATATACCTATCACAAGAGTTTGAAGTATATTTTCTCACATAAAGAACTCAACATGAGGAAAATATGATGGCTTGAACTACTCAAAGATTATGATTGCACTGTACACTACCTTCTGGGGAAGGGAAATAAGGTGGAAAATTCTTTGACTAGAAAGGATCATGGAGTTTTGAACAATATGAGAGTTGAAAGGGATCCTATGTTCATGGATTTAGTAAAAATGGATATGGGAATAATCATGGAAGGTGAAACATCAATACTTTTTTCAAATGGTTGCCAAATCATCTTTACTAGAAAGGATAAAAAGTTCTTAGACAGATGATGAGGAGTTTCAAAAGAAAATTAAAGCTGTGATCGATGGGAGATTGATTGAATTCATATATGAAGATAGAATTTTGAAATTTGGGAAGAGACTTTGTGTTCCTGATATACCTGATCTACAAAGAGAATTGTTGGATGATGCTCATAGCTCCAATTTCTCTATACACCCTAGTAGCACTAAGACGTATAGAGATCTGAAGGAATATTTTTTGT
The DNA here is from genome assembly GCA_963277665.1 of Viscum album. Classification (NCBI taxonomy): domain Eukaryota; kingdom Viridiplantae; phylum Streptophyta; class Magnoliopsida; order Santalales; family Viscaceae; genus Viscum; species Viscum album. Next base: position 1,120,187,830 of record OY728125.1, on the reverse strand, counting down.
GGGAAAACATAAATAGGGAGATTACTGGTTATGTGTCAAGATGTATGGTTTTTCAACAAGTAAAGGCTGGAAGACAACATTCTAGAGGATTCATGCAACCTCTTATCATACCTGAGTGGAAATGGGATGATATTATGATGGAAATTTTCATGGGGCTACCAAAGAATCCTAGAAGGAACAATGCAATATGGGTCATTATTGATCGTCTTACCAAGTCATCACATTTTCTTGCTATAAGAGAAGATTTACCACTTCAATGTTTAGAAAAACTATATATTAATGAATTTTTATGACTTCATGGAGTACCCCTATCGATTGTTTCTGATCTTGATCCCTGTTTTACATCAAGATTCTGGAAAAGTCTTCAGAAGGCCTTGGATACTGAACTTCGTTTGAGCACTGCCTACCACCCTCAAACTGATAGACAATCAGAACAGACTATTCAAACCTTAGAAGACATGTTGAGATCTTTCTCACTTGGTTTTCAAGGTATGTGGGATCAATATTTACCTCTGGTAGAATTTTCCTATAACAATAGCTTCCATTCAAGTATTCATATGGCACCATATGAAGAATTATATGGAAAGAGATGTCGCACACCAACTTGTTGGGAAGATGTTGGTGAAAGAAAACTAGTAGGCCCATAACTTGTTGAGGAAACAATGGAAAATGTGAAGGTTATCCAAACTCATATCAAAGAACCTCAAAATAGGAAAAAGAGCTATGCCAATAACTGAAGGAAATATTTGGAATTTAAAGTAGGATATCATGTTTTCTTGAAGGTATCTATATGAAAGGGTGCTATATGTTTCAGTAAGAAGGGTAAATTAAGTCCCAGGTACATAGGACCTTTCGAAATTCTTGAACGAATTGGAGTTGTAGCTTATCATTTGGAAATGCTACCAAGTCTCTCCAAAGTTCATGATGTGTTCCACATATCACTATTGAGAAAATACATACTTGAACCAATGCATGTACTCACCTATGAAGAAATAGAACTAGAATCCAACCTGTCTTATTGAGAAGATCCTATCAGAATTCTTGATACCAGAGAACAAGTGTTGAGAAATCGGACGGCTCATCTGATGAAAGTTCTATGGATAAATCATAAGATGGAAGAGGCAACGTGGGAACCCGAGGAACTTATAATGAAGAACCACTCAAATATTTTTATGCAGTAATATTCTAGAAATTTCAAGGATGAAATTATTTGAAGGAGGGGAGAATGTAACACCCCAAGCTTCCATTATACGTTTCCTTTTGAATAATGAAATAACTTGCATTGTACGCAGCTTGGATTTTTAACACACCATGACCAATCAAACCAGCAATTATGAATAGTAATACCCACTTTTTAAAATTTTATAAATTTTATTTTTCAAAATGGACTTCATTTTTGGATCTAGAATATCAAAAATAGCTTAGGGTAAATTTTTGGTATTTTTCTAAAAACTTTCAATTTTTGATGAATAGTGAAAAACACTGCGTTATTAGTTAAAATTGACTTTTTATTTAAATAATTAGTTATTTTATTTAAATTTATATTAGGTAAAAATAGACATGTAATACCTATAAATGTTCAATGTAATTCATTGGAGTCATTTTATAATAATATTAGATATATAAAATTTTATTGAACTTTTTATCGTCTTTTACCCACCTTCTAGGCGCATTTGCAAATTTGCATTAAATGTAATTTTACCATCTTTGTGAATTGAATTTCAAAAATCTGAGAGAAATGGTTGATATTATTAAGTAAAATTTGGTTCAATAAGATGAAAATATTTTTTGGTGAATAGTAACTTTTGACTTTTATTTACCACAGTTAAAAGTAAATAGGGTAATTAAAGGTAAAAATGAGATTATAATTACCCCAACACATGTCCTAATTATATTTTATAAGTGTATTTCGACCAAAAATCAACCTTAGAAATAAAATATGATCCTTTTGGTCCACTTGGATTAGATTAGAAAATTTATTATTATTTTATTTAAAGAAGAGTTAAAAGTGTTAAATTCAAATTTTCGTAACTAAAACCTTTTTAATACATGGTTACACATAAGATAAATTCTAATATAAATATTAATTATAAAGATAAAAATATTTCCTAAATAATGGTATTTTATTTATAATTTTTAGACATTAAATAATTAAATTTATTTATGACAAAATGACGATGCAGTAATTACCTTATTAATGAAAGATTAAAATAATCAATATTATAAATATACAAATAAATATAAATTGAAACTTTTGATGAATTAAACTAATTTTATAGGTTAATATGACATGTTAGGGTTTATTAAATAATTTTTTTCTAAGTTATAAAGTTTTTATGACTGTCACAAAAACAAAATACGAAATAGTGTCAAAATTGACATAAATGAGTTTTAAAAACAATATTATATTATTAATTGATATAATATTCCTAAAAATCTAAGGTTAGGAAAAATGACTTAGAGAAGGTTATATATATTAATAATTAACCACTTTGGGTTCTCTTGTCTTTTTTATAGTAAGTTTATTAACCATTTATTATAATAATACAAGAATACATGGTAAAAGTTAAACTATTTAACTAAGAGTTAAATCTAAAAGATAAAGTTAACATGGTGACCTAAACCTGTATAAAATCTATTGGTTGAGAGATTTTAGACCAATCCCTACCTTATCATCGAAATATATCATTTTTTATTCATTATAAACCGAATATGATTGTATAATAAAATAATATTTCAATCTTTTCCTAAAGTGACCCTCACCTCTCTTATAAAAGGGAACTTCCCCTTCTCTCAAAATCACACCTCCAAAGCCATTTGGATCAGCCAAAACCTACTCAAATATCCTCTAAACTACCATCAATTCGACCTAGATGCCTTAATTTGATCATAAAGCTAATCTAAGGATCCCTTTTGATCAAATCAAAAGGAAACACCTGAAGAAGAGGTAATCATTTCACCACCTCTTTCAAAGTTCTTTTCTTCTTCCACTTCCTCTTTATTTATTGTTTCCATACCAAAATAATAACTAAAGTAATTTATATATACTGTGATATTATTATAAATATGGTACAACCATATTCATTATTCTATCCATCCTATGAATGACAAGTCACCATACATGCGTACGTACAGTTTACTGTCTCCACGTCGTGGTGTAGTTTGTTATTCAAACACTTCATTATTTAGATGGGTATAATAATGAGTATAACTGATGTAAATAATAAATATAAAATGTTCAGGATTATTTATATATGATATACCATCCAATTACATATGATTTTATAATCAATATAATGATATTTTCGCTTGTGCATTCGTATGGATTACCGTCTCTACGAACGCGATGAAATTCATTCCCCATCATAACCATTCAAGAATAATTTTCATTTTATAATTAAAAATAATGTTTAATAACTTAATATCATTCTGGATATGAATCAAATATATCATATCCATAACAAACATGGCTTACTTAACCAAGCATATAAAGGGAAACAAATCAGTTAACACCCGAAACAATGATACTACTGAAATATTATTAACAAAGAAATATTAGAAGATCATATATGATATCATATTTATGTAGGTGATTCTTGTATAATTTAATAACAATGATTTAACTATTATATAGGAGGTTAACATATCCTCAACCAAGGAAAAGTACAAGGTAAGGGTTAATTCTACAATCTCTTCATTATCCAAGGTTTTTTATACGTGAGTATCTATTGGGACCTCTTTATCATCCACATCCGTGTTTCTTAAAAATGTATTTCAAAACATTTTTACTATTTACTAGACTATGGTTTAAATTTATTTATACCCTTGTTTTAATTTTTATAAATTTTTATAAAGGAATATTTCCTTCATTTTCCAAACAAGGTCCTTTACGATCTTTTTGACAAAATTAAGGAAAGAATGTTTTTTAACTTATACGACGAGTGCAGATATTTTCCACTATTATAACATCTTCGAAGCTTACCTTAAAAGATTATAAGAATATTTTCAAAATAAATATTTTATTTTATAATTATTTAAATTTTTAATTATTTCAAAATTGAAAGCGATATTTCTCTCAAATAGTTTTGATTTCATCTATGTCAACATCCTTTGATGGATTTTACACTTGTTTGAAGTTGATTTATTATGATACAAATATTCCATATTATATTGAAGGTTTTGTGGTATGTTTGAATATGGATGTTTTATTTTTATACCATTCATTGTTTATGGATAAAGTATTGACATTTCGTATGTTAGTTTTAATATGAATGTTTATGTTATGTTTTAACCTTTTCATACGAGGAATGCATTGGACTTAGTAAGTGATGGGTGGAGCCCGCTATAGCTCCTCAATGAATTAGTGGGTATCATGAGGCAAACTAGTGTCTTGGCATAAGGCCTTGACAAAATATTATTTTTAGTCTTATCATGAGGCCTTGACTATGTGGTTATGAAGTATGGCATTATGCATTCCATCAATATGAAATAGGCTATTGATAATGCATGTGATTATTAGACTAGTAGAATATCCATTTGAATAAGTAAATAGAATTATTTTATTTATATTTTCCATATTATTCTGAAGTTTAAGTTTAAAAGGCTTATGTTTTAGTCTTACAAATTTCCTTAAATGTTTATTCTTATTTATGAAAGTTTTTTCTATATTGTTATCCTTACTGATCATCTGAGCTCACCACTTTCTATGTTTTATTTTTCCCAGGATTGAAGAATTATATTATGACTGACCTGTAGGGATTGTCTAAGGGAGATTAATGTGTTCAAAGGAGACACGATGTTTTTGTTTTACATTTCATAATGTAATGTAAAAATTATGTATGTATCTAGTACTTACAAGGCTACTAAACTAATCGGTATTTCAGGATTTGATCCCTTGTGATCATGTCAATGTTATGTATTAATGCACCGACTCTGGGTAACTGGGGTTGGGGAATTACATACAAGGTTTGGCCTCAGTGTGAGAACCTACATCCTTTCCATAGACACTTCCGTGGGTCTATGGAAATCCACTATTAATAAGAAGTGAATACAACTTATGACAACTCCCATTCGACACCTTCCATCTCCTGATAGGAATGATTATACCAACTTCCGCTAGTTTACAATGTTTTCTTATAATAAAATTGAGCCAAAAAAAGGAATAAAGACTTTTTTGAATCTTCTCCCCAATTTACCAATCCAAATCCTTAGTCTGATTTGGTTGGATCTGATTATCTCAATACGATAATGCTGGATCCGATTCTCTGAATATGATAATGATGGATCCGATTATCTGAATATGATAATGCTGGATCTAATTTTCTCAGTACGATAATGCTGGATTTGATTCTCTTAAAACAATGATGTTAGATTCGATTTTCTCAGTACAATAATGCTGGATCCGATTCTATTAAAACAATGAAGCTGGATCCGATTTTCTAAAAACTATAAACTCACTCTCAATCTACAAAACTCAAAATCTAATAGAATACTCAATTCAATTATTCTTCAATCAGATGGGAACTTTCACTTTTGAATTATCTAGTTCTCCACCTTTTGTGCATGTGTAAAATTTGATAATGAAAAAATGATCTGAATAAGTATTTATAGATGAACTAAAAAAATGTGTGGAACTTGGTAACATTCCCCATTTCCTCAAATCTCAAAATCTCTGAAAATATATCAAATTTAAAACTTAAACTTTGACTTATTCAAGACTCCTTATATTTCTCTGAGATTTACACAAAATTGAAATTCAAGTTTGACTACTTCAATTCATCATACCTTTCTTAGCTCATTCTGGTCTGTTTCTTTCTTAGCTTCATTAAAATCTGTTTTCTTCTCATCTCATTATGATTGTTTTCTTTATCAACTCATTATGATGTATTTCTTTCTCATCTCATTACAATCTGTTTCTTTCTCAGCTCTTTACAATATTTTTCTTTCTCAAATCGTTATAATCTGTTTCTTTCTCAGTACAATTTTTCCAATATGAAAATCCCGGTACGAAAATTTGAGTACAAAAATCTGAGTACAAAAATCTCAGTATGATTTTTCCAATATGAAAATATTAGTACAAAAATCCCAGTATGAAAATCTAAGTACAAAAATATTAGTATGATTTCCCTAGTACAAAATTCCCAATATGAAAATCTCAGTATGGAAATATGAGTATGAAAATATGAGTATGAAAATATGAGTATGGAAATATGAGTACGAAAATATGAGTACGAAAATATGAGTACAAAAAATATGAGTATGAAAATATGAGTATGAAAATCTCAGTATGATTTTCCCAGTATGATTTGTTTCTTCATCAGGCTTAGCAACATATTTTTCTTTCTCATCTCATTGAAATATAATTGCCATTACAATGGAAATATCATTTTGCAACTTTGAAATTATTCAAACCTCTCCACCATTTCTTCAAAAGCTTTTATCATTAGAGTTTTTATGATTTGTGAGAACTTATTGATCAGCAGAGAATCGTATGATTTTGTTTATAAAGTATGAAATCTTTCTAAATCCTAACTTCACTTTCTTCTTTAAAAACTCTTCAGCAGCTTCAATCTCTCTCTGATTATTTTGAATTTGATTATTTTTAATGGAATACTGATATACCTGAATATGATAAAGTATCTGATCAACCAATTTATCATCTTGACTTCTTCTATGTCTGGTGTAGCTCAATATAAAAACCTGGGTCTGGAAGATGAAGTGGTTGATCAGATAATTTATCATATTCACAAAGAGATTTAGTTGTCAACAAATAAAAAAAAATGTTAAAACAAAACACAAAAAAAGTTTTTCAAAAACTTTTAAAAATTAATGTATAACTTAAAATTTAATTAATAAATAATTTGAGTAAATAAATGGAATTTTGTAAATCAATCTTGAAGAATATGGATTTGGAAGAAAAATATACCCGATCAAAAAGATAAATAAGATCATATTTTATTTAAACATTCCTCTTGAAAGATTAACTTGAATCAAGTCATTAATCATCATGGATAAAAATATATTCATGCTATATACCTCAAATGGGTAGTATATACCCCACATAAAAATAAATAGGTGTATAATACCAAATATGTCTCAATGGAGTGTAAATTGAGACGAAATCCCTTACCTAAAGTTTGAATTGACTCTTAAGTGTTATAACCTCCTATATAATAAATTTGAATTTATTATAATTATATATCAAAACCATATTCATATATATAATATCATATATGGTCTATTCACCTGTTTGTGAACAATCTTTTATTATTATCATTATTTTGGGTGTTAATTGCTTTGTTTTTCATGTTTTTTTTGATTCAGTAGTTTTGGTCCTTTAATCTTGATCATGGTTCCATCATCTTTAAAATTTCATTAAATATATAAATATTATATACACTCAATATATATATATATATATATTTATAGTTATCCATAAAATATAGAGATATAATAATGAATTACACTGTTCATGGAGACGGTAGACTGTATGTATGCATGAATGTTGTTTTCACCTTTTGAAGGACAGGATGAAAGAAAAGTAAATAATAATAAACCTTTAAAAAGTTATGATTATATCATATATATCATACATATTCATTAAATATATCATTATTAACATCCATATAAACCATAAATAAGAAATGAATCACATCGCTTCATGGAGGTGTCAGTCCACACGTACGCACGAGCGACGTTATCATTTTACAATTGGTTGGAAGATAAGAAGGTATATGTGATATTATAATTATAGAATCATAATTATGTCATAAATATCATATATATTCATTATTTATATCTTTATAACAATCTGCGTGAGGTGGTAATGGAAATCAAATTACATCGGTTCGTGAGGCGGTAATCCGATGTACACACGAGTGATAGTTTTATTTACCATTTTATGGAGAAAGAGATGTGTAAATATTTTTTAATAAAAAAATAACATCCCAATATATGGTATATACTGGTGTTATTATATTTTAAATGTTATGACATAATTTAAGGTGGTAAAAGAAGAAGAAAAATGAAAGTGCTTAGTGAAGATGATTTCCTCTTCTTTGAAAGAGATCCTTTAGACCTCCTCTTAAAGGGATTAAGGCTTGTCTTTTTGGAAGAAAATAACCTCTAATACTTGTATAATGATGTTGAGAAGATTATTGGGTAGGTTTTTTTCAATATATACGACTCAAATTTATTTAAAGAAAAGATATAAATAGTGTCCTTTTATAAGTTAGGAGAGGGACATTCTTGGAATTTCTTAAAGTATTAATTAATATAACTTATTTTTCATATTTAAATGAAAAAAAATTGATATAAATAGAATATAATATGATTTTTAGTCTAAATAATCCCATACAATAAAAATTGGACACGTTTTTTTGTTATTTTTTTCACCCTTATCTTTTAGTTTTAACCCCCATTAACCCCTTTAACAATGACCACAATATTAAAGTTTTCTACATTTCAAGGATAAAAAATATTACCATAAGAAAAAAAACGACCCATAAATTGACCATGGTCGATTTTTTCAACTACATACCATTTAATTTGATGAATATATAATTTTTATCAATTTTAAATCATTTAATAAAATATTATTTATTATAAAATATCATTAATGTCATTTTGACACTATTCATTTAATTTGACTTTAAATACATCAAAAAAAATATAGAATTCAAATATAATCCTTTAAAACATCCATAAAATGTAATATATATCTATAAAATTCATGTACCACTATAATTAATTTAATTTTTATTACTTTTAATATTTTTAAAATCATTTATTTTATTTTTCTATTAATGAATAAATACTGCATCGGCGTTGCATAAGCATTTAAGCTAATTATTCAGTAAAAAAATATATAAATAAATCATCATGATAAAAAGATTAATTTATATTTAAAACTAACATTTAAAATTTAACATAACATCTTTTTATCCTTACATAAAAATATGAGAGATATTAAAACCAAGAGAATGACATTTTTGACTTTATCCTTTACTTAAATATTGTATAGGTCAAAATCAAGTATAAATAGAACAAATAGTCATATTTTAGAAATTTGGATAATTATTGAAGAAATATACTCATAAAATGAAATATATTCAATTTTTAGATATATTTTTAATGCATCATCACATTATTTTTAACCTTAATTACTCGATTTATCCTTTACCAAGGTGATAAATTTTACCAAGATTACTATTCATAATGTCGAATAATAAAAGTAACATATTAATCAAATCAGAACATATTGATTAAAAATAAGGAATAAATTTTATTAAATTCAATTCATAGAAGTGACAAAAAATTAATTTAAGATAAAATCGAAATGCATAATGAAAACTATTTTTTTTCAGAAAAATGCGTTTTTAAGTCAAAAAATAAACTTATAATAAAATATGGTATAATAATGATTAAAATTAAATTAATTAAATTATTTATATCTAAATGAGTCTTATTTTAATCTAGTATTAAATTCAAATCATTATGAGGCTTTTTCAATTAGAAGAAATGATAGTTTTATAAAAATCAGTATTTTCACTATTCACTGAAAAATCAATCTTGTAAGAAAAATCCCTACATTTTAAACTTAAGATAATATTGACATAATGAATTAAAAAATGAAATAATTTTAAAATAATATTATTTTAATAGGGTTTTAGGGTTCTTTTAAACTTGGTGTTGTGTGAAAAAAATATTTGAAAAAAAAATATTTAAAGAGAAATATATAATAAAATCTTGAGTTGTTACAACTGGATATGATTCGAAGCTTATAGTGAGCCTACGGTTTATCTTCCATTCTTTATTTTTTTAATCTACTGTCAATAAGTATATCACTCTTTTTATCTAATTAGTCATATTTTCAGAGATTTTTTATGCTTTCTCATTTTTCTTTCGATTTAGGCCAAACCAAATGCCAATACCAGACATGTGGACTCTCCCAGATATGAAGTAGGTTGTTTCTTAAATTAAAATCATAGCCTCACTTTTTTTTTCATAATTTAATGAATTTATTTCATGTCATAATTACTTCTCATCAACCTAAAATTAATTAAATATCCCGATTAATCCCTTTTTAGGCCAAATGATTTGATTGTTATACCATGAGCCCAAATAAATGGTGTTCTAAGAGAAGTGTATTGGTTGTGTTGTTGAATCTATTTTCTTGTTTAGTTTAATTGTATTTCTTCTTAGGCATGGTAATGTGTAATTAATTTATGATCCCATATTATATTATTAAATGGTTAATTTTATATTTAATTGGTTAAAAAGGTTAATCCTATTTTAGATTGTTGATGGGGAAATAAAATTTCACAATAATTAGTAACCAGGAATTAAAACTTAAAGCTTTTTATTGATTCTCATAATAAAGTATGGATTTTATAAATCATTATTAGAAATGATATAGTAATTTTGTAAACCATGGTTATGTATGGTGAGTGGGAATCACCTTATGATACAAGGCTTATAAATCAAAATGGTCTTAATACAAACTGCTTGGTTGAAAACTTTAGTATCCTAATAATGGGAAATGGTAGATTGGTTCATAAAGAGAACCATAAGTGATATTTTTAAAATTAAAATTCTTGAATTTGAAATATGTGATTACTCAGTAACCTAGTGATTCTTTATGATTCATATGGGTTTGAAGTGGCCCTTTATAAATGTAGAAATAGACAATGTGACAACCTTAATATTAAATTTTTAAATGGTAACAATGGGACTTAGTTGCCTAATTAATCAAGTGTTAAGAGGTTATTACTTGGGAAGTAAAGAATGAATTAAATTATTGAGTGGTATGAGTTATTTTTTTATTGATGATTTAATAATAATGCCTTGGATAAATTCTATGGATTCCATATGGATTTATTAGTGTGGAATACCATGAGTAATCCTTGTTTTCCATTAGGGGACTCAGATGAATTTGGGTCATGATTACACCCTTGGATTCATTGAGGGCCTATTCTATGGAATTCCCTGAGTAGGACATTTTATTTTACTTAGATTATTTACCATGAATTCCTTGGGGTGGATCCCCCTTGGATTCAAGTAATGACTTACTTATTGAATTCTATAGATTCATATCGTGGATTCTTGCAGGGTACCCTTGTTGAATGTCTTCAAATGAGATCGTAGGATTTAGATCAATCTCTTTAGGTGGAATGTCTTAGGTATGATCCATTTATTCCAATAAATCCATGATTCTGAATATCAAGGATGATTCCTTGAGAGGGATCAATGGAATTATAAGGATCACCCCTTGGATTCCCTATAGGATTTATTGGGAGGGAATGCCTGGTTAAGATATGTGGATTCCCTCATATTATTATGACTATGGTTTCCTTGATATTATAACTTTTAAATAATTATGCCATGATGTGTACCATGATTAGAGAATCACCAACACTATTTTAAGCAAGTATAAACCAATGTTGAGTGGCACCTCATAGTCGGGCATCCGTGGTTGTTTTATTATTATTTTAATTGTTAAATAGTTAATGATCAATTAGTTAAATTGATAAACTATGTAAATGTTTATTTATAAACTTATTTATGAACTTTATTATAGATAGGTTATTTTAGGGACACTATTAGTGGTGGCCTACAGAGTTATACTCACACCTTGCTTGGGTCGCCCTGACACTTGGGTACCTGAGTAGTTATCCTTATTGCACTATAGGTTAAGGTTTGGGAAAGTACATGATGTTATTGATTTCTTAGTTGATAGGTTGAAGAATGGGAGTTTGGGACTGGGCTAGGACTCTAAACCATTTGTGGGTTTTTCCTCATATTGTCTTTTGTACTTTTGTGTTTGGAGGCATCTAATTTTTTGTTGATGTATGCCTTACCTGACATGTTGTATACATTTTATTCGATATAAAATGATTTATTTATTTTAATTATTTGTCGATGCTTTCATGGTTGCTGTTCCACTTCTTATTTACCTTGATGATTTATGTGATTGCTTTATTTCTATTGTTTCCTTACTCTGATATGTGGATATATCATCTCCACCATACTTTCTTAGACCCACATTACTAGTCAGTAACCTATGACGTATAGGGAGGTGCATTTGAGGTCATGTGGCACAACAACCTGGGAAACCAGTTTAGTAACTTCTAGGTTAGGGTGTTACAAAATGGTATCATATTGGTTTTTCTTATATCTTACTATTTGGGCAAGGTTGATAGGATAATAGGAACATGTAACACCATGAGATTTTAAAATAATAAAATTATGTTTGATAGTATACATGGCATGAAACGCCAATATTAGATGGGAATATGAAACATGGATACTTTAATATATATTAAATTTTTAAATAAATTCAATCTATTTGATATCTTGTGATCCACATAATGTTGGGCTTAAACGAAACACGATACTCTATTAAAATATTATTATTTAAACGTGAACATTATAACTCAGACGTTAAGTTGGTGGGTATGAATAGGAATAACTAAATTATGAAAATTATATGGTTTACACATGTATAAATTAAATTAAATGGTTATATATTGATTATAAATAAAATAAGAACCATTTGAAAGAAAAAGAAATGTTTTCTGAAAAACTGTATGTTTCTAAAAGGCAGTTTAGTCGCACTTTTAGCACATAATTTAAAATTAATTTTTACCAATTTTAGAAAATATATTTGAATAAAAAATTTATTTTTTTTTAAATCATTATATAAATATTAAATTATGGTGAAAGTTTTGGATTTTTTGTAACATATTAATTTTTCAGTGAATAGTGAAAAATACTGATTTTTATAAAATTATCATTTATTTTTAATAAATTAAGTCCCATTATTATTTTAATTTTATTTAAAATTAAAATAAGTTTTATTTAGTTATATTAAATTCAATTAATTACATTTAAATCAACTTTATAATAGATTTTATCACAAGTTTATTTTTAGGCTTTAAAACACTTTTTTTCTTCTGAAAACTATTTTAAAGTGTATAATGCTTATCCATTTTAAATAATTAAAATAACCCCTAATGAGTAATGATTTAAATGAAATTTATATATTATATATATAAAAATATTAATTTAAATCCATCTAATTATTATTACTTTTCATATAGTTAATATGAGATCGCCTTTTCCTAAAAAAGTGCATTTCTTGGAAAACCATTTTTTTGACACGTCTATGAGTTTAATTTTAAATTAAAATATTCCATTTATGTGAGTTGAATTTGAAAAAATGGATTAAACATTTGTAATTATCATAATTTATATTATCTAATAAAGTTAAATTAATTTTTTACCATAATGAATAGTGAAAATAATAAAAATTATTTACCATAGTTAAGGTAAAACAAGTTTACCATGGGGTTAAACTAAAATGATAAGGGTTAAAAATGAACCAAAACTTGTCTAATTACTATTTTATATCCATATTTTACCTTATTTCTCCTAAATTTTGAAAATGGTTCATTTTGGAGCTTTTTTTCATGAGAAAAATGTGGGTGAAATTATCTCTTTTAAAAAATTCCAAGTGTGTCCTCTCCCTCACTTATAAAAGGCCACCCACTCTCCCATCCTTTCTAAAATTCCAAAACCCATTAGTTTAGGAAATAACTATCCAAATAACTTCCATAATTCCCTTACATCATCCTATAACCCTTTTTTTGGTCAGAAATCCAACCTAGAAAGACTTTTGGTGTAAACTAAAATAAGTTGTCTGAAGAAGAGGTAACATCCTTAACCAGACATTTTATATTATTTATTCTTCCACATATTTAAAATATTATTAAACCATAATGATATAATAACCCCATAATATTTCATATAATTATATTTTTTATGTTAAGGGAATTACCTTAAACCATATCCTCCTCCCTCAAATGGTTAACGAAATCATTGATTGTGTGTACGGTGGACTACCGCCTCACGAACTGATGTAATTCGTTTTCCATTATCACTTCTCATGGATATATATAATCTTGTATCTAATGTTTATATAAATTATATTTATGATATAATTATACTTAATTAATTATAATATCACATACAACTTCTTACTTTCTATTCCATAGGGAATACAACAACATCACTTGTGTGTACGGTGGACTACCACATCACAAAGCGATGCGATTCATTTTTCACATAAAATTTACATGGAAGGAAATAAGGATTAACTTTATGTTTATATATGATATTAATAACATATTAATCATTCTGGAAAATAAATATATCATATAATTTCTTACCTTACCATCCATTAAATAAATGATAATGTCATTCATGTGTACGATGGTCTACCACCTTGCGAAACGATGTGATTCATTTTTCACTAATGTTTTACATGTAAGGTAAAAAAGGATATATTTAATGAATATACATGATATACATGATATGATATTTATTCTATAAAATTAATATACAATCCAAATTCTCACTCTTTCACCCGTTAAGGAATTGATAACGTCGCTCGTGTGTACATACAACCTACCATCTCCACAAAGCAATGTGATTCATTATCCATGTTCAAAATTAAATAATGATTATAAAGATGTATATAATGAAAAAAATATATTTATAAAATTAATATCATTTTGGGAATGATGTAACTATAACCTATGTTCAAGATTCAGAACTTTCACAATGAAACATGCAGAAGAAAACAAGATAATTAACACCCGAAACCACAGTGATAATGAAAGATTATTAATGAATAGGCAATAAGATGTTATAAAAAGATCATATATGATATTATAAATAATAATTTGATTCTTTTATAAGTAAATAACATGTTTAAAACCACTATATATAAGGTTAAAGAGTTCTCAACTAAAGGTAAGTTTGAGGTAAGGGGTTTTCTTAACTCAATTTTTAATCATTGGGTTATATGTCTACTTCGTCAATTATATTATGATCCGATTATGTGTGAAATGAATTTTTATTACTTTAAGTTGTATTTAAACTTTTATTTTTTTAGATATACATTTGTTACACATAATCACCCCATTCCTTCTTTGAGACATGTTCTTTTTATACACCTAATATCTTTTGAATGGTGTATATAATAACCCTTTACATACTATATTATGAATCCTTCATAAATCATGAGATTTTAATTTATAATTCATATACTTAATTCATGGGAATTCATGATTCAAAAGTTATCAAAGTGGTAAGGGTTTATGTCTCAATCTCATTTTAATTAGGATTGCTTATGATTGAATTTCCATTGAAGAAAATTATTTGATCATTGTATAATAAAACCCTTAAATTTTATTATAATCCAGATATTAATGAATTTTTTAATTAATAGTAACATTTACTTCTCTTTGGTATTTAAAATTATTGATAAAATGTTTTTAAGAAAATCTGACTTCATTTCTCTCTTCAGTCAAAAAACCATTTTTTCTATATCCATGTTTTCTAAAAATGTTCTCAAAAATATTTTTACCATTCTCCTACAATTTTTAAAAGTTATTTTTATTTGTGTTTTAATTTTTATAAAATATTTTAAAAGGAATATTCTTTTCATTTTTATGAATGAGGTATTTTTTGACCATTTTACCAAAGTGTGAAAGGAATATTATTTTTAAATTATACGACATGTATGTAATTACCCACCGTCGTGAGCATTATTTTATTTGAAGATTAATTTATAATTTTACAAGGTTATTTTCAAATAAAAGGACTTCTATAATATTTTTTGAATTTTCAAGTTTTTTCAAAATGTGGTTTTCAAAGTGTAAATATTATTTCTCTAAAGAATGTTTTTAATATTTTTATAGTATTTCTAATCATCAACGTAAAAAAACTTTGATGTATTGAATTGATTATAAATTATATATATTTTTCCCTTACATATATACCTAGATTATTATTTATGAATTTATGGGGTAATACATGCCTTATGTTTATTTCTCAAATGCCTTTATTATGAAAATCTCTTTGGATTATGTTATGAGACAAGATATGCAACCCATTTATTTTCATGGGTAATTATTATGTTTATGCCTTATGATTGATATCCGTATATGGCACAAATATTAATTTATATGAAATGAATGTATGTATGGGACTAGAATTATATATACCTCCAATGAATTGGGAAATGTTTTAGTCTCATGAGATGTCATGTATGGGATTATGGAGTGAACCTAATCCATTATGAGACTTTGTCGACCATGTGATGTTGCCTTAGAAGATAGCCTTGAATTATTCTTATGTCATGTTTTATGTTGCTTCCAAATTTCCTATGATTCCATAATCTTATGATACCATGTCCTCACCACTATTTTTTTTATTTTAAAATAAAATCACTTTAAGGTTAAGTTAGAACTAAAGCAGAACAAACACAAAAGGGACCACAAGCGGGCCAGATAGGGGGCCAAGGCCAAGACCAGACGCACCCAAAAAAGTACCCAAGGGAACACATCAGGACACACATCACCCATCCCATCACTTACCTGCATAGTGCCCACATCACCTATCCCATCACTGAGCCACAAGACAACAATGCCTACGTCCTCAGCTGACACCACACTAAAATCTAGAGAAGAGATCACCAGAGAAGGAAATCGTGACAAATGTTGACGAACAAGATCATGGAATAATGAATCCATCGACATGAATCTAGAAGCTACAACTAACAACCAGATCCCCCAGACGATCCACCGCCTCATAAACTAGATAAAACAGAAGAGACCCTGGATGTCGGCACGACACAAGACCACCGCAAATTGCACTGTTGGGGGTCAACCACAACCAGAAACCCCAAGAGTAGGATCTTCATTGTAGGATCCACCAGAACCATCCCAAATCACCATGGAAACCTTTAAACCTAACCAAAGTGTGGTTTTAATAGATTAATAAGAAAAAAAGAGTAGAGTAGGACCAACAACAGTCGAAACCAAGCCTAGGAAAGCAAACTCTGAAAACCACAATGAGGAAGACAATGCCAGAGTAGGGATGTAATAAAAACAGAATAAAAAATCCCTTAGAAACCATCAAAGGAGGGTGATAAATGGTGGAGGATTCATCAATAGGGATCCAAAGGCAGAATCAAGGGATTACTAAACTGATATTCCAAGCCACACTGACACACTGCTGGACCCAAAAGGAAACAAAAAACTACAGAACAAACCAGAAGAAATGAGAAGAGAATAGACAGAGGACAACACTAGCACCGAGCATTCCTAATAACTCCATATAAATTCAAATACTATCTTGAGAATAATTTTATGACCCTATAATATTTTGAATACAATGAACCCAATTGCCTGAGGACTCAATAGAGACCACCGAGCACGAATAGGACCTCATTTGCAGAATGCTCAGAACAAGTCACCATAGCTTCTTGGTATAGATAAGGAGGATAAGTTGAGGGAGATGAAGCCGAGTCAATTAGGGAGAGCTATCAGTGCTATAGGAGAAGTGGGATAAAACCTATAGGTAAGATTCACTGAGAGCGAAGCTGCTGCCTGAGGAGTGCGGTGCCATTTTTTTTCAAAAAAGGATGTGTATGTTAACTCTAACCCACTCAATATAATAATAATAATAATAATAATAATAATAATTTTAAAAAACAACTTTCAGTTTTAGTGGAACCTTAAATCCTCCAAATAAAATCTTGTATGTGGTTGGTCATCCTAGTTATCCTGTACTGGTGGATCCTCAAGCGAGATTGATGATTCAAATAGGCATTAACCTTTGTTTCCTTATTGAAACTCTTCCTAAATCACACAAATTATATGTTCCAATGGATGGTGCAATGATTACCACTACTTCTTAAGAAGGCTATCCTATTCTAGCACTGCCCTTTTTGTAGTTGGCTTGGATAAATCAGCCATTTACAGTTAGATTGGGTTGAAATTTCCCCTTGCCAACCTGTTACTCTTTATTTTCTACTTGGAAGGGTATCACAATGGATATAATGTCTCCAGGTTCATTGTATTATGAGACCATGTTCTTTACATTATACTTCCATGTGATTACTCAGGTTATTTCTATTTTATGATACATTTTATACCTCTGACTCAAATGTCATATTTCCTTAACATGTTTATTCCCTTACTTGGATTTTTAGCTCACCCATTTATTTATGTACTCCCCATGTTATTCCATGTATATTTAGGAGATCAAATTGATTTTAGAAGGTTATTATGGAAAATAAAATAAAGACACCATATTTAGGTTTCTTTTTATTTAATATGAATCTAGTCTTACAAAGAAACTAGGATTTTAAGATTCTTGTGTTGTATTAATTGATGTTTATGTTTAAGAATCGTGTAGTAAAATATATACAAGGAATGAGTCACCATAGTTGGTATCAGAGGAAAGTTTTAATTAACCTTTGGAAACTAGGATGAAAAAAAATTAGCGAGAACCCTAGAGATAAGTCTGAGGATACTTTTAAGGATAAGAACAAGGATAATTCTATGTATAGGAATTTTGGTGAAGTTTAGAACATGTGGTTTATGATAAATTACATCCCTATTTGTATAATACAAGTGGATGTGGTTCTAGAATAGATGTAACAAGGGGTAATAACTTCTAAAATGGCATTTCAGTCTTGACTCGAGCATTTCCTGGTACATGAAAACACACCTTACTATGCACTTGGTTTGATACTCCCAATGGATATGCTTTGGAAATTCAAAAACTCTTTACAAACGATTATTAAGGACTTGAATGAATTTTTAGGTTATAAAACCTAATAGAAATCATTACCATGTATAATGTAGATTGAAACCTATAGTCCCATAAGTCAAGACATACTTATCATTTGTAAGTGTTTCCTTATAGTTTTATAAGTTTCCCTTTGGTATGTCAATGGATTCTCATCTTGTTTATTTTAATATTTTTAGTCAATGATATGAACCAAAAGGAACTGGATTAATGTTAAATGTGATAAATAATGTATTGATGACCAACCAAATGGGATGATGACTGGACATAAATATATTGTGATTATGCCTAATAATCTATCATGATATATAATAAAAAACGTGAACTTCAGTGGGATTACTAACAAGAAAAATAAGATGAGGATGAACTTTTATGAAATTTCATATGGTAATGAACACAAGGAAATAAAATTCAGCTTCATAAATGTCAAGAATGTGGGAAAAAGCACCTAAAATAATATCTCAAATGAAGGGGAATATGTTTTCTATGTGGAAATGGAGGTCATAGAGCAATGAATTTTCAATTAATTCGATGTATTATAGGTGGGGATCTTGGCCATTATCTGAGTAAATGAACTAAACTAAGGGTTAACCTCTAGACCAAGGAAGTACTTATTTTATTCCAAATCATTAAAGTAAAATGGTTGTAGTATTTATGTATTAGGATTCAAGAATTAAGTTGTAAAAGTATTTTTACCAATGGAATTTTTGTTATAATAATCATGAAATATCTAAAGACTATGTTAATTTTGGAAGAATATATGTCTTCATATTAGATTAACTTAAGATTTATGAATACCATCATAAGTTTATGAGTTTAAGGTTAATCATAAATTCAAATTCTTAAAATCCTCTTTTTAGGTTTTAATTAAATGGATTTTTAGGTGTCTAATGATATTTTGGGAGATGTTTTATTGGGTTAAAGTATATATTACCTTTTGGTTTAACATAAATAATTATTTGGGAAGAATACTATTATGTTTTTGGATAATTAAGATAAAATTATATAGGAATACTTTTCCTAACCATTTTGGTTTTGGTAAAGACAAGAGGAAAATCTTTTTGTTCTTTTGGGGATTACATGATCTGTTATAAGTTTATTTTAGTGATTTAAGCATAAAAAATATGTCTTGAATTCCCATAATTTGTAGACAATATGATATTGTGGTGAAAATGATTAATGGATGAAATTATACTTGTCAATTAAGTATATTTTCTTATGTTCTTATTCTGGATGTTAAATGTATCCCTTAAATATATGGAAAGAATCTTGGAAAAAATATTATCTTGTACCTTCATTTATGATGAATCAAATAGTATTTTAACTCATAAAAAGTTTATGGTTTTATGGTTATTAACTTTTTATTGATTATTAAATTACTTATGATCAATGATTTTTATCACTTTACATAATTATTTATGCTTTTCTTTCATGTCTATATCTTCACTTGCCACCAATGTTCTCCTATTTGGAAACCTATTATGTGTTATTCTAGATGAACTTCATAATTACCTTTGTCTCTTATTAAGTGGATGTTTTATTAACCCTTTTTTACAATGTGGGTTAAAATAGAGGTATTTAAAAATGTCAAATCCTTGATTACTAAGATAAATATTAAATTATGAGGACGCAATTTATTTAAGGGGGATATAATGTAAGGCCTTAAAATTTTAAAAGAATAAAATTATGTTTGATAGAGTATATGAAATGAAACAATGAGATTATAAAAAAATTTAACACGTATATACTTTATGATATATTTATTTTTAAATAAATTCAATCACTTTGATATCTTAATATGGATGCATCACTGAGTTTAAATGAAATGAGATACACTATTAAAATATTATTATTTAAACATGATCATTATAACCTATCAGTTAAGTTGGTGAGTATGAATATAACTAAGAAAATTATGAAAATTATATGGTTTAGACATTTTTAAAATAAATTCAATGGTTATTTATTTATTAGAAATAAAATGAGAACTATTTGAAAGAAAAGAAATGTTTTCTCAAAAATTGTATTTTTCAAAAAGACAGTTTAACCGCACTTTGCAAACATAATTTAAAATTAATATTTAAAACTATTATAAAATTTCTTTGAAAAAAATCATTTTTGAAATCATCATATCAATATTATCTTATGGTGAAATTTTAGGATTTTTCATAAAATATTAATTTTTCAGTGAATAGTGAAAAATATCAATTTTTTTAAAATTATCATTTATTTTTAATAAATAAAGTCCAATTATTATTTTAATTTGATTTAAAATCAACATAAGTTTTATTTAGTTATATTAAATCCAATGAATTACATTTAAATCAAATTTATACTAGATTTTATTATAAGTTTATTTTTAAGCTTAAAAACACATTTTTTTTCTAAAAACCGTTTTAAAGTGTATAATGTTATCTATTTTAAATATTTAAATTAACCATGTTTTGAACCTAGGTGAGCATTTTGGAAAAGAAATGGTCTGAAGCATGACAAGAATTTTTCTATTATCATAGAGAATCTCACATCACCATTTTTGTTCCAACCCGATTCGTATCATTATCCTTTAGGGGTGATTGGATTGACCCTATGGGGACTTGGAAGTTTATCCCTTTTGTATTATAAAGGAGGTTCCACAGTCGAATGGTCCCAGTAGGTGATTGTTGGGGGATAAGTGTTTGTGCAATCGGTCCTCTTAGGATATGATTTCCTTGGATGGTCTCCAATGGGTTTATTCGTGAAGCTAGAAACACCCCACAACCCTTTTATCCATGATTCATAGACCTGATTTCCAAAGGCAGGTGCTCATTGGATTAAGATTTGGCCAACGACACTTCAGGAATCTATTGGTCGAGAGAATGGGAGGACAGGCTCATCACACTCTTTTGGGAGGAATTATTGACTACTTTGGGACTCTCTTATAGATTTAATCCATGTTCATATGTTCGCGAATCCTCAGTTCATTCCCAAAGAGTGTATCCATGGGTTACCCTTGGGTTGAAAAATCAATCATGGATATGCATAGATTTGATGCTATGAAGACAATGCTGACTTAAGCCATAAAATGAGGCGATTTGGAGTTTATCATCATCTAGGAGGGAAAGAAGGTGGTTTTTATCGAGGTTAGACCCATAAGATAGGATTCTTAAATATCCTCATGATAGGAATCAGAGCCCATGTAGTTCGATTCCACTCAACTAGACATGTCACCTTTTAAGATCGTGTGACAAGGACCCATCCATGCAGTTTAACGTCATGCAGCGAGGATGCCTAAGAAAAAAGGTGCCTAGCCAAGATTTTGTGTGGGACTCATGCTGAGGTAGCTCAAAGTGCCTAGAAGATATGTGGTCTCTTGGGTGGACATGGACCTACTGAGCATATGGCTCAGAGAACATTAGGGTTGAGTTAAGGGTCAGATTTGGACCTCAGGGATGCTTCCCACATATCCCGATCAAATGGGGAATCAAAGTCCGCATAGTTCTAGAAGAATGGGGACTTATACTCTAAGGAAGCCCAGCATGAGGGCATGGTTTCTTAGGACTTACGTAGAGGTTCTTCTTATTTAGGGGGACATGGTTGGGGATTACACCATAGAGGATGCCTTATTGTGGGAATTTTATTAGGATTGACTCAGGAGATCATCCCTTTAGCTTGGACCTTAAACAGGAATCCTATATATCCTGGTTGGAGTGGGAATCATATTTCTCATAGTTCATTTAGCTTGGAGATTGCACCTAGGAGGATTCCCATTTGTGAGAGTCGAATCAGGACTTGCTCCCAAAGAGTATTCCCTTTTTTCAGGGGCATAATTGGGTTAAACTTTGGTGAGGGAACCCCTTTTGAGCTCGGGCCTTCAATCAGGAATCCTATATATCCTGGTTGGAGCAGTAATGAGAGTTCTCATAGTTTGTTTCTTATTGGAAGAATGATATATCATCACAAACCCCTAAGACCACGTGAGTCATGCTCAGTGTGGGAGACAAGATGGTGTGAAATATTTAACAAAGGTACACTTTATCTTCTCTACTGATGGAAAAGGAGGATGATGATGGTGAAAGAGGCTGTGGCTATGAGCCTAACGGGAGAGGGAAAGAGCATTGGGTGTGTCAACTCCCTCACTTGGTCCCATGTCTATCCAAATGTGGGTGAGGGCACGAAGTAATGAACCTTTCAATGTGGAATGACATTGAAAGTCGTGTGGTTCGGCTCTCAGAAGGCTAGGGGATTACCTCAGTGGGAGTGCCCCCGAAATGTGTTCTAGGAAAGGGGAGGAATGTCACCTCTCATCAAAAGGAAAAGTGAGCATGCTTACATTGACTGATCACTATCCCTCATTGAATGGAAAAAAAGTGATCATCATTGATCCCTAGAATGGGGAGATTCACGTCAGTATCCCAATGTTGGACTTTGGGTTACCATGGGAATGTAGACTTAAAGACATTCCGGTGGTCCGAACCATTGTGGGTATAACCTTTGCGAATCTTCTTACCTTGGGTATGTAGACTCATAGGGGCACGTTGATGTGCCTGATGATATGATCATACAGTTTTGGTGGCTTTGGAGGAGGCTTTGGACAGATTCCTATGAACTGGTTCACGGAGAAGCTATGGAGGATTGGACGATAATGGAGGGGAATGATTGGATATGGGGGGAAGGACACCTGAAGAAATCCTATTCCGCGCACTTTTCTCTCATGTGGGATGGGGGTATCCCCATGTAGCATACTGCTATGTGGGTAGAGGGGTCGTCCATGTATCGAATTAGTACATGAACCTGGGTATGGACCACCACATACTAATGTGGTACACGGTCCTGGATGTGGTCCACCATGCCACCCCGGGTTCCATCCGCGTACTGATGCAGTATGTGATATAGGGTTCGATCCACTTAGCAATGCGCTATGCAGAGTGCTGTTTTGAAGAAGGGTCCTGGAGCCTATGGTTTGTGGGTAATTCATCTGCGAGGGATTTATGGTTCATGATTGAATCGATTAGGTTCACAGTTCACCAATTATTATTAAGTTCCTTATTTTTGTGGTTCACAATGGGTTATACCTATGGAAAAGTGGTTCATGGTTAGTACTTCGTCGATGATTCAAAACCGAAGTTGAAATCTTCTCTGTATTTGAATTCTCTCTTCTAGCCTCTAGGGTCTCCTTTTTGCTCTCTTCCACTGGTCCCCTTTCCAATTCCTCTTGTGCTCCTTTTATAGAGAACTGAGGAAATCATATCTATGGGCATGCGACATCATTTGAGGAAGACCATGAAGTTATAATTTAACCCATGGAAGACTCGGTCAACTGAGGTTTGTCGAGGCTGTGGTTCGCGAGACGTGGTTTGCGAAACCTGCCATCTTGCTTCATCCACGAACTACTTAGTTTATGGGAGGGTACATATATTTTATTTCTCTATTTGATTCCACCAATGACATGGTTTGAGGTATCCTGGGTTTTCTGTCCATCACCCTATAGTCCAACGCCTCACGTGATCTTTCATGTATCGATGGTTCATGGTTCATGCACCCCATAAACCTTTCCCAGTGATGGTACACGGTACACTAAAAATTATTTTCAAAATTTTATTTCTTCAAGTTTCTTCTCAAATTTTCAATCCAATTTACATCCATTTTCCTTACTAGACTTGTAAGAATGATTGATTCCTTATGAAAAGTGTTTTTGGTTGTATTTACTTCCCTTTGTGATGTTTTTAAGACCCTACAAATTCCCCCCATTGGAATAGGGTCTGATCGGAATGAAGAGGAGGCTATTCCAATGAAGAAGTAAACCTGAACTGAAGTAGTTCATGGTAGAATGGGTAGTCTTGGTGGTGGTGGGGGGGTCATGTCTATTTATAGGGGATCATGTCATTTTTCTTTTACTATATCTCATGGAGAAAATGGATCTCGACCTCTCCTCATATTTCTTTGCTTTTTTGTAGTGAAGTTTCTGTAAAATCCGCTATTTGCGAATTGTTCTGTACATTCCATGAACCGAATTACTCACAATTTTCTTTTCCCACAAACAAAATTTAAGTCCACAAACTGTGATGTGAAATTTAAAACCTAAGTTTGACCTTCCATGTAGCAAGATGCTTACGTGGTTTTCCTATTCCGCACACCAAACTTCAAACCGGCAAACTAAAATTTAAAATCTTTTAAATCGAACTTAAAATTTCAATAATAAAACTCTAAACATATGCATAGTGAGGCCTCGGTTCACGGTTTCTTCATTCCATGAACCACTTAGTTCACTGGACAATGCTCTGTGGGCTAGAGCCTCATGGGCCTTCCATATACTGAGGTCGTATGTGGGAAATGCCTTCTGCATACCGATGTAGTATGTGGGAAATGGATTCCACGTATTGTTCTCGGGAGAAGTACACAGATCCCCATGAAAACCTTCTTTTTAAGTACTTTGGACATTTTTATGGCTTTTATCCAAAAATTTTCTCATTGAACTAACTTTTAAGTGGCCTTTTGGATCTTTTTGTGTAGACTACAATGACTCTTCATTTGACCCTAGGGACTGCAACCAGAAGGCGAGCATCTATGGTTGAGAATATCGAAGAGGGCCTTCATTCTTACATCATCCCATGGGAAGGTACTCTCAAAGATCTTCTTTCGATAGAGCTCTTGTTGTATCCATCATCAGTGTAGTTGCTTCTTTACAAATTTTTCCTTCCCAATGATGTTCCTTTGCCACTGATGGACTACAATACCCCCATTGTCTGCCTGAAGATATCCCAAAGGCACTATTAGAAAAATATTTTTTTGATGGGGGAAATTAGAAATGCTTCTAATTTGGAGAATGTGTTCAACCTAAGGGTCTCTACGTGGTATTAGAGAAATATTCACCATCACGACACTTATTTGGAATCAGTCATCCAAGAATATCCATCCATTATTAATCTTGCTCAAAACAATCCTGGCAGTGGGTGGACACTAAATGGGACTTATGATCCGAAGAATGTTTCTCTGATGAGTGGTCATGGGCCTTCTGGGTGCATCAAATTTTTTTGGAAACCCCTGGCTAATTAGAAGCGACAAACTTGCATCAGGTAGTGTGGGTTTCTCAATTTGTGATCTATTAACTTGGTGAGATACTTCCCAAATTGCTTAGTCGTTAGTGTTCGAGCACCAACACCTTCCATCTATCTCGTAGATAGGCGGGGATTAGATTGTGGGAAATTCATCAACTTGGAGGTCTCCCCATTCTTAGAAATATGTATAATGAATTCCTCCTAGCGGCCAACACCTAGGGATACATCAACCAGGTATCTTCTTTGGAAAGGAACTTATTAGTCATGGTAGGAGGACTACTTGATGAACCCCTCCACGGTCGTTCCCTCATTTAATTCAAGGATTGGATATGATTGTTTTTTTAAGTGAACGGTCCTAGACTAAGGGTCTGTCAAAGTCAAACTCATCTAACCCAACAGTTATGACAAATCCTAGGTTCATACTGTGTGACCCTTAAGGCAGACCGGTACACCACCTGGGGTTACATGATTCAATCAGATGTACCCCCAACCTCAGGTTGGCATGATTCTTTGATATGTTTCTAAGTGGATGTTTTCCCCTCCCAGGATGTATATACTAATGTCAGATCTTATAATATGATGATGGAGGCCATGTTGACATAGAGACAACCCATAAAATTTTCCATCCCCACTCTCACATGACTTTATGAGCAGCTGGGGCTGATATAGGGAGGGAGTCATTCGCATCGTCTGAGTGGGTCGTTCCAATTTTTATATGGATGGATGGAAAAACACCTTTCCTGCTATGAATATCGACATACTGAAAGGGTTCCTCATTCCAATTT
Source organism: Viscum album (assembly GCA_963277665.1). NCBI lineage: Eukaryota > Viridiplantae > Streptophyta > Magnoliopsida > Santalales > Viscaceae > Viscum > Viscum album. The sequence continues at coordinate 1,120,161,348 of OY728125.1, read as the reverse complement.
TCATCTATCTCTACTCAACATCACTGTTGTTTTCCCTCAATCCTTAAGTATTAATGATGTAGTAAAATTATTGAGTGATTTCTCCCACTTCTCCTTTGTACCTTACCCAGTGCCCCATAGAGCAATGGAAAATAATGGGAGGGGTTCCCTAGAATAACGCTCATACCTTATTTCACTTCGGGATGGAATGTTAGTTGCACGCATAGACATGGTGGCCATTTGAGAGCCATATACCCCTTACCAGTTCACTAGGAAAATTGGATGCCTACAACAAATTGCACCCCTACTTGCTACCTAGTTGAAGGTATAACCTCATCCCATGATTCTTTTCCAATTATGGATAATAATGATGCAGGAGGATTCAATCATGGAGGTCCTAATTCCCCTTGGGGGAAAATTCAACTTTTATATCATTGGAGTATGCCCAACTATGGGTGACTTTCTACCCTGATAGGGTGCTGGGAATTCCAGTTCGACGGGTTCAGAGGCCACTAACTATTCCTCATATTGTTATGACTATACTACCTACGCCATTTGCATTCCTCAATGTAGTGAGAAGGTGCTCTATGTGCTGTCAAATGCGATTGATAGGGGATTCATCTACTTAGACCATTTTGGTAGAAAGTGATTCAGAATATTCTCCCCCTGTGGACACCACTTGTGGTCCTAATGAGGTTGGCCCCAACAGAGTGTCACCAGATATCCCAAAAGTCACGACCAGTCCCCCATACTTGGTTCCAAGGGCCAAACCATCTATTATGGGGAAATCCCCCTTCTCGGGTAACCTATCTTAGGACCCTTCCATCTACCACAATGATGCTTCATATCTATATACCCGTTGCAGTGGGGGTGGGGGACCAAGGTCTTGGAACCATGAGGAGGCATCGATCTATGTGAAAGCAGGCACAATGTCAATTATACGCCCTTGACACAGAAACTCCTCTGACTAAATTCACTGACAAAGAGGACAAATTCCAATGATTATTTTCCAAATTAGGTTTGGGTGGATTTTATTATCGGCGTCTACACATTCTTATACACTAGGTTGTCATAGCCCGAGAATACCTTGCTTCTTGTGAGGAAAACCTTGCCAAATTAAATTCTTCACATCATCTGTCAATGACCTTCCAAGATTTTTATGAGGAACTAAATCATCTGGTGGTTGAGGAGATGGGAGATCATGGTCTGGTAACCACCCAGATGGAGGAGCTACGAGAATGTGAGGATCATGTGGCCAGGATGAAGGTACAACTAGCATTTTCAAGTATCAATTATGAAGCCATTAAGAAAAAGGGATGGGACCTCAGAGCTATTATTAAGTGAGAACGTATGATGGTTGAGGCCGAAGCTGAAAAGAGGGCTACTTTAGAGGAGTCCCTTGATGGTTCACGATATATGATCATTGATCTATTGGAAAGGGTGATCTAGGTTTCATTCTGATTTCCCTAAACTATTTCCATACCATTCCCCTATTTTTTTATATCATGGAGAGACTCCAGAATAGGGATGGTCCTCCCTTGCATTTTATGGAATAGAAACCTGCTTATTATCTAGTGATTTTTTTTCATTTTTTTTAACATCAATCAATAACAATTGATCATATAAATATAATTTCTACCAAGTATTAATTTAAAATAGAACCGGTAAATCAAATCATGCTCTAATTCTTTCTTGATTCTAGGAACTCAGTGAGTATAGTTTGGTTGTTTCTGGGGTTACATGAAAAACCTCACAAACTTTTCACCTTTTTCATTATTGCTCTAATTTTTTCATAAGACTAATTTGGTATGGGATTAGTGGGAATAACTTGACTTTTTATTAGGCCAACCTTTGTAGGTTTTCGACCCAACATGATTTACATCTCTTTTGAATATTTTATTTCTCAATATTTTTTTCCTAAACTATAAATAGTATAGATTTAACAAGCTGGTACTCGATTTTTATCCAGGGGTTCCCTTTGCAGGTTTTCAATCTAGAGATTATTGCATCTTTTTCATTGGAGGTTTAAAGTCTTGCCAATCAGAATTATTAATGATGTTTTAAAACGAACAACTTTGACCAAAATTGATGGGACTTGGGCCCCAATTTGGGATTCATTACCCAGAAATGTATTAATAACTTTCAGACATGAATGAGGGGTTTTTCTTGACCCTTACTTTGATATTTTTGGGTGTATATGGGGAATGTGATCCATTGTAGGCATACAGAGGTAGGAATGGAATCTCATAAGGATGACTTTGCCTTTGGTTAATGATCGTTTTGTGGGAAAGATATGGAAAGGCACCAGGGTGTGATGTGAAAATTTAAACAAAGGTGCCCGCAAGAAACTGCCTTCTACTTCTGATGGCCTGGAAAGTTTTATAACACTTTGGATTTGTTTTGAGGTTGATGTCCATAGTGGGTGGCCTATCTAGGAGATGATTTCTGAATGTATTAGGGACATTTGTATCGGTTTTGAGTGGGAAACCTCTTGCACATGAATTTTGATTTTGTAAAGGAGGGTCGGTGAATGGTATAGTTTAATGTTATACAACCAGGACACTTGAAACTTATTATAGGAGATCATTTTACTCTAACCAAGATAGAGTAAATGATTCATTAGTTCAACTCGAAATTCTTTTCATCTTTGGGAATTTGAAATGGGAAATACATAAAACGTAATCCAGGGGGTTTCTACATCTGGGAAGTGAGATGGGATATAAATGTTATACAAGCGTACAAAAATAGGAAATGACTCTCCTGAGGACAAATTTTCCTTTGATTGATGGACGTTTTGTGGGAAACAGATGTAGATCCACCAGGGAATGATGTGCACAGTCAATCAAAGGTGTCCACAGGACACTGGTCATCCACCTCTAATATCCATGAAGAATTATGGGGATTCAAACCTTTCTAGTCATAGGGTATGACTTGTGAATGGGGGTGTGCCTAAATAAGAAAGGGTACATTTCTTTGGCTTAACTTTACTGGGAAAACAAAAAATAAGTGGGGGAACTTTATTTTTCTGTACACGGATCAAGTCTGCGCATATGAATGGGGAATCCTTATTTTATAGAAGCCTTGAGAAACCGAAGGTAAATCGGTCCAGGGCATTTTGATATATCTAGGATGTGGGTAGGAAAGATAAAGTAAACCATTACTTTGAGGGTTCTTGAATCTGGAGGAATGTCACGGGGCTTGGGAGCTATTAGGCATACTAAGGTAGGAAAGGAATCTCATGAGGACTAATTTTCCTTTGGTTAACAGCTTTTTTGTGGGAAACATATACAGATCCACTTGAGCATGATGTGATTTTTCAAACAAAGGTGTCCACAGGACACTGGCCTTCCATCTCTGATGGCTATGAAGAATTATTTCAATCTAAGATTACTCAAAGAACAAAGTTTGACGTGTGGAGGGAGTGTATCTAGATACATTAGTAACGTCCGAGCTGTGATTCACCCATGGGATTAAGTAATCCCCTACATAGATCTAGCTCATATATAGGGTGGGGTATCTATTCCATATTTGGAGTACCATGTATTTTAAAATCGTATGGTCAGGACATGAGTTTCCTTATTATGGGGGGGGACATAACATGCCTTTTAGGGTCGTGCTGCTAGGACCAAAATCCTGGACCGATTTTTCATGATGCAATGGTGGGTTTCCTATTGAGATCCCTAAGCTCATGTGAGGTATGCTTGCTGGGAGAAAAAATGGATAACAAGGATTTAAGGTCACCACTTAAGAATGGAATAATCAATGGAAATGAGCATTTTATGCTTAGACCAATGTTGTGCAGTTTAATGTTGTGCAACAAGGATAACTTTTAAAAAATTTATCATCATTTGGGGTGGAAGTAGAGTAATCTTGACATGAAAGAAGGGAAATATGATTACCCTTGAGTATCCCTGTAAATAAGACTTTTTTGAGGATTATCTTCTTTGATTCAATTTGTACACAGATAAGGGGACATTTTAATACTTTCTGTGGCTGAGTCTAGATCGTAAGATTTGAGTCTACCACACAACTATCAGGGGGAAACCGAGTCATGCAGTATTCCTAATGAACATTCATTATGAAGGGGTATCCCACACATAGAAAGGAAGGGCATTTTTTTTGGTGAGGCCAAACCAAGATAAGAATCTAAGCATTTCCATTGTGCGATGCAGTTTAATTATATGAATCTGGGATACTTTTGGCCTTAAAATTTAGCGTCGTGTAGTAAGGACATTGGAAACACAGTTTACCATCGTTTTACAGAGAAAACTTATCAAAAAGACCATAAATATACTTGAGTTAATCAGGGCAGGATATTCTAATATTCCTTATACATGACCGATGATAGAAGGTGTAAACCACAGTCCCTGGGGGGACCTTAGATTAAGAGGAATGACATGGGGCTTGGAAGACATTGGGTGTACGAAAGTAGAAAAAACAACTCCTGAGGAAAAAATTTACTTTGATTAATTAGCCCATTTTGTGGGCACCATTTTCAGATCCACAAGGGCATGATGTGCATAGTCAAACAAAGGTGCCCGCAGGACACTGTGTTTCCATTTTTGATGGTCGTGAATGTTTATGGGGAACCAAGATTTCTATAATTATGGAGTTTTATGAATGAGAAATATGTGTCTAGGAATGTAATAAATATACATAATATGATTATCCATGAACTATGGAAGATTATACATAGATATGAATCATATGTAGGGGGAAGAATGATCTTTTGAATCCTTCTGGGTGTCAGAATCCAGACTTCTAATTTCCATCATCTCTTTCATTTTATTGTGTAGAAAATTGGGGGTATGTTTGGGATCTCGTAACACTGAGAATCGTGCCACACATGATTCTTGAAGAACCTTGCATTTTAATGTCATGCGGTTAGGACCTTTCATGGATTCCCCTATGAAAGTCTAATCTATACACAAAGGAAGGGGCATTTGTTTTGTTTTGTTTTTTTGAATGGCAGATGGAATAGGATGGAAGATCTAGGCATCACTATGTATCCTTATAGGGCAAGAATCAAACCATACATAGTTCTGAAAAGGAATTCCCTACATAGGTCTAGCCTGTGCATAGGGAAAAAGGGCATTTTTGTTTCCTGGTGGGTGGACTGAGATTTGGGGTCAAGGTGTCACTACGTATCCTACAAGGGTAGGAATCAAGACATACGTAGTTATAGTAGATTCCATGCAGTTTAATGCCACGCGGTAAGGATGAAGGTAAACTGATGTGAATTGTAACCATATTTCAGTTGGGCCTGAAACCTGGGTTTCAAGTGTCACTATGTATCCCACTAAGATAAGAATCAATCCATATCTAGTTCTGAAAATTCCATCCCTGTATAAGTCCAATCCATACATAGGGAGGGGGTATTTTATTTGGTATTGATGGTTAGGATAGGATAGATGATCCAAACATCACTACGTATCTTACAAAAGAAAGAATCAACCGTACATAATTCTAGAAGTTCCCTGCAGAGGTCTGGTCCATGTATAGGGAAATGAGATGAAAATTTTCTTTGATTGGTGGCTAGGCTAGGATGTTAAATCTTGGTGTCACAATGTATCCTACAAGGGTAGGAATCAAGCCATACATTGTTCTGTATACAATATGCTCCCTGTATTGATCTAACTCAGGCATAGAAGTAGGGGCATTTTGGTTTCATCCTCTATGGGTAATAGGTCTATCATATTCCTCTATTATTTGTTTATGTAAGGGGACCCTTAACACCGATAATAAGCTCATGTGAGTTATATTATGTGATAAATAAGGAGCAACAAAGATTTACCTTGTAGTATGGGGTGATAGAGGATATAACAGGGGAATTCTATTTCATGTGATAGATGGGCCAATATCGAGGGTCGATGCATTGCTATGTATCCTATTAATGAATGGGAATCAAGCCACACATAGTTCTAAAAGTTCCCTATAGATTTCTGGTCCTTATGTATGGAAATGAGAAGGGTATTTCTATCTTTTCCTATCATGAATTTGACTTATACGTGACAAATTACTGGTTGGAACACAATACCTACCATGCAGTTTTACATCTTGCGATGAAGATGATTTATGTTGATATGTAGTTTTACATCCTAAAGCTAGGATGGTTTTGTTACCGTGTAGTTTTAAATTTTTCATATAGGATATCTTCATCATTCTATATGCAATAATTATTCAAGAACCTTACATTGGTAGGGGCTGTGGTGAGCCACCCATCCATTTAAATCAAGGTGTATTCTCCATTGGTGTATAACTTTTTTATGAAATATGGTCCCTCCAATTTTGGAACCAATTTCAGAGGCTTCTTCCTGAGTATCATTAGGGTTCTGAGGACTAACACCATTTCCACTTTGAGGAAATATTTATGACAAACCTTTTTGTTGAAGGCTTGTGCGATCCAATTCTGGTAGATTTACAGATGGTGAAAAGTGTGCAACCTTTTCTCATCCAGTCACTCCAACTCATCAAACCAATTTTGAGATTTCTCATCCATGGAAAGTTGATCACAAATAGCAATGAGGAGCAATGAAATTTTAACTTCTATGGGAAAAACCGCCTCTGTCTCATATACTAATGAGTATGGGGTTTCTTGGGTGGCAGTGCGGGTCGTGGTCTGGTAAGCTCATAAAGCACGAAGAAGCTTTTACATCCATGATTTCTTGTCTTTATCTACCATATTCTAGAGTATGTTGGATAGATTCTTATTGGAAGCCTATATCTACCCATTGGCCGCTACATGGTAGCAGGATGGACGGTTGTCTTTGATTCCATATTCCTGGTATATCTTGTCTAAATCAACAAAGTAGAAGTTGGTGCCATTTTCCATCAGTATTTTATGAGTTACACCAAATATGGTAATGATGTTGACTTTCACAAAGCTAACAATTCTTCTTACCCCGACCTCTTTAAGGGATTCGAATTCATCTCATTTGGAGAAGAAGTTGGTTGCTATGAGAATGAACTTGAATTGTTTGGTTGTAGCAGGAGGAGATGGTCCCACGACATCATCATCCATACAGAAAATTTCTAATAGTACTTAGTTGTGTGAAGTAGTTCTGGGAGTTGGTAAATGAAATTGGCATGAACCTAGCAAGAATGGAATTTCTTGGCGAATGTGGCACAATCCTGTGTCATAGTGGGACAATAGTATCCGAGCCTTTGAATTTTATGGGAGAGATTGGCTACTGATTGGTGTACTCCACAAGTTATGGCATGCACTTCTTTCATGACAACATTATTCTCTTCTCTATCAATGCACCTAATAAGGATTCCTTAAAGGCCTCGCTTGTAGAGAACATTTTCTTGGTTTTCACCATCGTACAAAACAAAATTTCCTACCTGCCATTGGATCTGTTCTCTTCCAGCCCTATCTAGTGGGAGTTCCTCCCTCTAGAGGTAATTTTAAATAGGATTCATCCAGAAAGTGGTGTGACCATAAGGCTCAGGAACTGGTCTTATCTCATTGATTTATTCCGTGTTGTTTTGAATGAATGGAAAGACCATCAAACGGTGGGTAATGCTAATGGCTATTTCATCCTAGTTTGAATTAGCCAGCGTTGTGGCTGCATTTTATAATGCATTGGATTGATCATTTTATAACTAGGATACATAATTTAGTGTTGGTTCTGATGATAATTCTTCCATCAGCTCGCGAACATTGTTAATCAAAGGAACCAATACTTCTTTCTTAATGGAATAGTAACCATTAACTTTATTGATAACCAGATCCAAATCACCTTTTATCTTTAGGTGCCCGACCTGTTCTTGAAGTGCCAAATCTAGGCCTGCAATGAGGGCTTGGTATTCTACTTCATTATTTATTCACCCCTCTAAAAGTATGAAGAAGTAAGGTAATACGACCTTTTCTAGAGATATGCGTATAACTCCCAGCCCCAGTTTGCTGAGATTTGGGTCCTCCATCCTTTTCCTTGTCGGGCTTCTGGAGGCACCATCGAAGTACATTTCCTATGCCTGGGGGCCTTCTTGGACAGAGAATACTACTTCATCAGGAAGTTCAGTATCCAATGGGGTTATTTCTACCAAGGGATGTTTTTCCAGTAAATCTACTAACGCCTGTACTTTGATGGATTTTTGGGGCACGTACCATATGTCAAACTATTATAGGATGACTACCCACTGTGATAGGCATCTATTTAACATAGGGAGGCTAAGGATATACTTGAGCGGGTCGTAATGGAAGACCAGATTGACCTCATGGTGCTACAGGTAATTCTTGAGTTTCTAAACTATAAATATTAGGGATATGTAGCTTTTTTTGATATTTGAATATCGAGTCTCAACATCAATCATTGTTCGAATGAGGTAATAGAGACTATTATCACTGTCGATATCATTCTTTTATGTAAGGAAAGTGCTTGATGACCATTCCAAAGTGGTCACATATAGAATGAGTGGTATTCCCTCGACTAGAGACATTAGAACTAGTGGGATTAGGATATACCTTTCAAGATTTTCGAATTCTTCTTGAAAATCATTATCCCATTGGTATGAAACCCCTTTCTTCATTAACCTGGTGAAAGGAAAACACTTACCTGCAAGGTTTTCTATGAAGCACTAAATGTAGGCTAGGTGACCTTGGAGACCCCTCAACTAATTGAGGTTGCGAGGTGGTGACATGACAAGGATATATTTTGTCTTCTCAGGGTTGAATTTGATGTCGCGATGGCATATGACGAAGCTGAAGAATTTCCTATAGGTAATGCCGAAAGCACAATTCAGGTGATTCATCTTTATACCGTGCTATCATAGTTTATTGAAGATATTTTCAAAACCTTTCAAGTGGTTCAAGCACCGTTGTGATTTAAACACCATATCATCGACATAGCACTCGATGAATTTTCCTAGTAAGGGCATTAAAATTCGATGCATGGCATGCTGATATGTGGCGCCATAATTTTTAAGACCAAAGGGAATAAACTTGCAGTAGAATACTACCTAGGGGGACCTGAAGGAAGTTAATTCTTCATCTTATATGGACATTCAGATCTGGTTTCATCCATATTATCCATCCATGAAATAGAGGGCCTCATATCCAGTGGTTGCATTAATCATTAATTTCATAATTGGGATCAGGAAATCATCTTTCAAGCAGTGCCGATTGAGGTCCCTAAAGTCAATGATGACTTTGATCTATCCATTATTCTTTTTGACAGGGACTATGTTTTCCAACTAGATCAGATATTGGAATTCCTGACTAAAGTTATATTTTATTAGTTTTTCAACTTCAGACTCTATTTTGGCATTATGTGTCGGGTGGGTCCTTCTGACATCATTCTTGTAACCACGATGGTCTTCCGACAGACCTGGGTGATGAGTGGTGACCTCAAGATCGAGGCCTGGAATTTCTATGTAGTTGCAGGAAAAAACATTTTAACTCTACTTTAGGAAGGAGGAATATGACTCTTGATCCTCGAAAGGAATATCCACACTAATCAGAGTGGGCCACAGGTTGTCTTTGGTGCCCAGGTTTATCTCCCTAAGTTCATTAATTGTAGTGGAGATGCCTTATTTGAATGTAGGAGGGGAATCTTTGAGATCTTATTCTTCTTCTTATTCACCCTCTTCATGATCCTCTTCGTCATCTTCTTCCTCTTATAAGGGAGATACAATTGTTGAGATGAAATCTCCAGTGTTGGGAAAGGAATCAAAACTCTAATTTCTAGAAACTAAAGCAGCTCCTTTTGCCCCGAATGACTACAGAAAATTGTCTGAAGAGGATGGAATGGGGGGTAGAGGAGTGTCCTTAATTTCTTTTAGTGATAGGACATCATATTCCTCATTAGTGATCAAGTCAGTAACTGTCTGGATCTCCAAGGATGGGTTGGGAGAATTTTTGTTTGAGCACTCACCGTCATCATGAGGGTTAGTGTGGTTTTCAATGTCCTTGGACTCAGCAACCATAACGAAGATCATGTAGTTGGATGAGTCCGCATCTGAGCTTGAACTTATGCACTCAACCTAATTGATGGGTAATACATACTCTTCCCCAAGATGTTTTAGGGGATTGGTGGGAGCCATTTCAAATCCATTTGGGGTAGTGATCCAATCAACATCATCATCCAAATACTACTTCTCTTTCAGTTTATAGAACCCTTCATCGATGTAATGCGAATTGCAAGATTCAGATGGGGATTTATCGGCATGCAATGTCCCATTTTTCCCATTAGTGAAATATTTGATGCACTGATGGTATGATGAGGGGATTACAGTGTGATGATGTAGAAAGGGCCTCCCCAATAGGACGTTGAAGGCCGTATTTTTCCGTACTACTAGAAACTCAAAATCATACATGAGGTCACCAAGACAAGTTTTAAACTTGATTCATCCCAATGATTTTTTTTAAGTTTTTTCATATCCCAGGAGAGATGTGGTGTAGGGTGTCATAATATCCGTATCATAGCCTAACCGGCGAAGTGTTCGCAGTGGGAGGAGGTTAACTCTAGGGCAATTGTCGATGAAAATTTTCCAAACATCAATTCCATTTATCTTTCTAGACACATACAGGGGTTTGATGTGTCCCTAAATTATGGAATATTCATCTTGGTCTGTGAATAAGATGAAAACATTACATTCTGCAGGATTGGTCTCCATTCAATAGACTTTGGCGGTGGCCACTTCAGCTTTAAATTCCTGGGGACTTAGCAAAGCTTTGATAAGCACCTATCTAAGGTCTGTTTATAGATTCAATGCATCTAGGATCAATATCTTTATCGGTATTGAGGATATATGCTTTATAATGTCATATTTTTTCTCTAAAGGATGGAACTTATCGGCTTGAGGATGATCTTTCATAGTCTCTTTAGGGACTTGAACCGTAGAGGTGGACATGCCGAACTTTGGGATGGGAACTGATGTTGCTCCCACACTCTTTGGATTCATCCAGACTGGTCAGCCTGCATTCTTTGGGAAATTAGACATTTTACCTTCTTCTAAAAGATATTTCAAGATGACTGGGCCAGGGTTTCTCCCGTTAGAGGCATATAAACACTTTGGTTACTATTGTGTATGCTAGAGGGTCCTTCTACGAGTTTCCTCAACATTAACGGTTTGAGTTAAGGTACAGCCAGTGATTTGAATCCTTACACGACCACACCTTCCTAGAAACATTTGGCCTCTATGGAATCTTCCTCCAGCTCTATATTTGGAAATGGGGAATTCGGGTTGGATCCATAGTCTCCATCAGAGAAGGGGTCCATTAAGTGAATGATATTAATGGAGTCAAAGATCAGTTCTTGATCCAACACTGATTCTATCTAAATGTCTTCTTTTGATGGTACCATTTGGCGGGGTGGTACCCGTTGTTCTATTTGGTGTGGTGGTGCCCATGCTTTCAAGTATTCTAGAATGAAATACGAAAGTTTCAAGGTTGGGTTCAGTCTTAGTGCAGGTTCAACTTCTTACTCCTTTTTTTTAGCTTCCTGATCAGACTGTCTCCTAGACGACTGAACCTTGGAGGGTTGTGGGGATGATGATGATGGTTGTGTTGCATTAGAAGCTATTGGGGGCAAGGTTTGTTGCTTCAAATACACTTGGAGGATGCCATGAGACCAGTTTATTGTTTTTCAAGTCATACAACTGTCAAAATTTTGCTCCTTTTTTTCAGTGACTGTTTTCCATTCCCTTTCCTCACTCAGGTCTAAGGTAGAAACATACACCACTTGTACTGGCAGTGGTCCAAACTTGACTTGTCAGAAATACACCATCTTTTTCAGGAGATCCTTGAATAGAAAACAATCCTAGATGCTGTGTCCTAGTATCTGGTGGTAGAGACAATAATTTGGATGGTCATCGAGACCCACTTCATTGACTCGCTTTGGATCTATTATCTAGAGAAAGTTTCAATTCATGGTGGCTATGAATTAGCCACCGACTTGGTCATCTCAGAATGAGTAGACATTATTTCTTTATTCTTAGAACTAATTTCTTTTGGAACCCCTTCACTCATATTGCTGAGGTGGGTGTAGATGTTGGCGTCCATGCGGTCCTACATGGTAAGGTGGAGGACTTGAAACTGGAGCTGGTTCCGGGGGTGGCTTAAGCATGATAGAAGACACTTCATCTTTTACCATTATTTTTACTGAGGCCAATGAGGCCACTTAGGACTTGATATTGGTATGATGGGGGAGTGTCCAGTTCAGGGAGTAAGTCAAGCCTTTCTATCTAGCGATGAAGTCTAAAACTATTTCATTCTCTCACTAATTACAGTTAATGAGATCACTAAATATTGTCTTAGGTAATGTCGAACTGAACTGGAAGAGAAACTGTCATCGAAGGTCCTCCCAACCTATGATTGAGTTAGCTAGAAAACTAGTATACCACATGAAGGCTGAACAATATAGAGTTCATATGAAGAACCTGAGTTTCAATTCTTATTTTTTCTTTGGGGTGCCCATCATGGGGTCGCAATAAGATGCATAGTGCATTATATGCTGCTCTGGGTCTCCTGAACCATTGAACACCGAGAATACAGGGTTCTCGAAGTTTGGATGTGGTGAAACATTTCTCACCCAATCAGGGTAAGGTTTTCATTATGGTTGTATCAGAGCGCACCTCCCATCCATGGATTTTAGTCGAGTTGTCCATTACTTGACGATATTCAAGATCCCTTGATGCATATCCTGCTGGACTTGAACTTGGGTGGGTGTAGTAGGGAAAAAACTGGACGTGCTGGCACTACTAGAATTTGGGGCAAATAACCAGTTAGGGGCATCCTTTGGGGTTTTCTTGAATGTGTTCTAGTTGTTTCCTTAGTGGAGGGAAGTCTTGATATCCTAACAGGTCAGGGTTCAAGTAGAATAATGGTCCTAGTGCTGGATTAGACAGGCATCCAAGCCTAGTTTAATTTACTAGTATGAGTGAATGTGGAAGAGGCACCTCTTCTGAAAATACTTGTTGACATTCTACTTGAGGAACATGCCCAAAAAGATAGATTCCTCGACATAGATCAACATTGATTCACCTGAGTTCTTTCATTTCTTCCTCCTGCTTGGAGAATATTTCCTCGAGCATGAGGGACATATTTTCTTGATGGGGGGAGGAGGGTCATATATGACCTTGGATTTATTCTTCTTCTTATTGGGGATTCAAGATGGAGGTAGTGATGGGTTTTCTAAGGGTCCACCAAAATTTATGGCAGCTCTCTGGTTCCGGGTATTCACACCCTTAGGCTCAGTGTGGACCACCTCTAGGAGGGAACCATCTTCTCTTGCATCCACTTCATTTGTATCATTTCTTGTGAGGTCCATGGGACTGAATTCTACAACATTAACTAATGAATATCGCATTGGTGGTGGTGTACCCAGTGCCGAATGGTAGGATCACTTTTTTTGCATCCTTTGTTGGACTTTCTCCTTCCATTCTATGGTATTCTTCAGATTTCTTGGAGAAGAGAGAGATAAAGGGAGACCTGATCTGACCTCGCAATATGCCTTCTTACTGAGGGTATGAACCATGAGATGGGACTGAACGAGAGACCTATTTTCTCATCATTCTTCCTAGACGGGAGAAGAAATACATACGCTATGCAGTAATTTGAGGTAAAAATACCCCCAGCCCTGCGGGTTGGGGTTTCTCACATTCTTCCATTAATGTGCTATGGCATGAATTCGTTGGTCTTATGGGGAAATTTCGAGTTAAAAATTCTCCAACCCTATGGGATAGGGATATTCCTATAACACTCCAAGATTCCACGATACGTTTCTCTTTGAATAATGCAATAACTTGCATTGTACGCAACTTCGTGATTCTAATGCACCACGACCAATCAAACTAGCCATTATGAATAGTAATACCCACTTTTTTAAATTTTATAAATTTTATTTTTCAAAATTTACTTAATTTTTGAATTCGGAATATTGAAATTATCTTAGGGTGAATTTTTGTTATTTTTCGGAAAACTTTCAATTTTTGATGAATAGTGAAAAACACTGCGTATTGGTTAAAACATACTTTTTATTTAAATAATTATTTATTTTAGGTAAAAATAGATACATAATACCTATATAAGTTCAATTTAATTCATTTGATTCATTTTATAATAAGTTTAGATATATAAAAATTTTATTGAACTTTTTACCGTCTTTTACCCACCTCCTAAGGGAATTTGTAAATTTGCATAAAAATTAATTTTACCACTTCTGTGAGTTAAATTTAAAAAATATAAGAGACAAGGTTAATATCAGTAAGTAAAATTTGGTTCAATAAGATGAAAATAATTTTTGGTGAATAATAACTTTTGACTTTTATTTACCACAGTTAAAAGTAAATAGGGTAATTAAGAGTAAAAATGATATCATAATTACCCTAACACATGTCCTAATTATATTGGATAAGTGTAATTTGAGAAAAAACAACCTCAGTAATAAAATATTACCCCATTTGGTCCACTTGGATTAGATTAGGACATTTATTATTATTTTATTTAAAGAAGAGTTAAAAGACTTAAATTCAAAGTTTAATAACTAAACCATTTTTAATATATGGTTAGACACAATATAAATTAGACTATAAATATTTATTAAAAATATAAAAATATTTCCTACATAATGGTATTTTATTTATAATTTTTAGACATTAAATAATTTAATTTATTTATGACACAATGATGATGCAGTAATTACCTTATTAATGAAATATTAACATAATTGATATTATAAATATTCAAATAAATGTAAATTGAGACTTATGATGAATTAAACTAATTTTATAGGTTAATATGACATGTTATGGTTGGTTAAATAAATTTTATTTGAAGTGATAAAGTTTTAATGGCTTTCAAAAAAATCAAATACTAAATAGTGTCAAAATTGACATAATTGAGTTTTTAAAACAAATACTATATTATTAATTGATATAATATTCATAAAAATCTAAAGTTCATCCAAAAGAATTATATAATTTTATATATATTAATAATGAAACACTTGGGGTTCTCTTGGTAGTTTATCGTAAGTTTATTAACCATATAATATAAAAATACCAAGAGACATGGTAAATGTCAAACTATTTAACTAAGAGTTAAATATAAAAGATAAGGTTAATATGGTGACCTAAAACTCTCTAAAACCTATTGGTTGAGATTTTTTCGACCCATAACCACCTTATCCTATAAATAAATCATTTTGGAGCAATTAGAAACCGAAAATTATTTTATTATAAAATAATATTTCAAGCTTTTCCTAAAGTGACCCTCACCTCTCTTATAAAAGGGAACTTCCCATTCTCTTAATTTCACACCTCCAGAGCCATTTGGATCAAAGAAAAACTACCCAAATATCCTCCCAACTTTTCTCCCTTCATCCCAGAGGCCTTCCTTTGGTCATAAAGTGAACCTAACGATCCATTTTGATCAAATCAAAAGGAAGAACCCGAAGAAGAGGTAAATATTTCATCACCTCTTTCAAGTTCTTTTCTTCTTCCACTTCCTATTTATTTTTTGTTTTCATTATAAAATAATAAATCCAATATCTTTTATATAATGTGATGTTATTATAAAAATGGTACAACCATATTCATTATTCTATCCATCATATGAATGAAAAAGTCACCATACGTGCGTACGTACGACTTACCATCTCTACGTCGTGGTGTAGTTTGTTATTCAAACACTTCATTATTTGGATGGGTATAATAATGAGTATAACTGATGTAAATAATAAATATAACATGTTATTTATTCGGTATATATGATATAAAATCCAATTAAATATGATTTCACCATTAATATAATGATATTGTCACTTGTGCGTACGTACAGATTACCGTCTCCACGAACGCGATGAGATTCATTCCCCATCGTAATCATTCAAGAATAATTTTCATTTTATGATTAAAAATAATGTGTAATAACTTAATATAATTATGTATATGAATAAAATACATCCTATACATAAAAAATATGGCTTACATAACTGATCATTTTAAAAAATACAAATCAGTTAACACTCGAAACAATGATATTACTAAAATATTATTAACAAAGCAATATTAGAGGATCATATATGAGATCATATTTATGTATATAGTTTTTTTATAATTTAATAAAAATTATTTAACTATTATATAGGAGGTTAACGTACCCTAGACCAAGGAAAATTACAAGGTAAGGGTTAATTTCACAATCTTTTTATTATCCGAGGTTGTTTTTATGTACATATCAACTGGGACCTCTTTATCATCCACATCCATGTTTTCTTGAAAATGTATTTCAAAACATTTTTACTATTTACTAGACTATGGGTTAAAGTAATTTATACCCTTATTTGACCATATATGTTTTGAAATGAATCTTTCCATTGTTTTCCAAACAAGGTACTTTATGACCTTTTCGACAAAATTAAGGTAAGAATGTTTTTTTAACTTATACAGCGGGTGCGACTATTTTCCGCCGTTATAACATCAGCTAAGATTCCCTTACAATATTTTAAGAATATTTTGAAAATAAATATTTTATTTTATAATTATGTGACTCTTAAACATTTTCAAAATATAAAGAGGTATTTCTTTCAAATAGTTTTCATTTCATCTATGTCAACATCCTTTGATAAATTTTACACTTGTTTGAAGTTGATTTATTATGGTATAAATATTCCATATTTTATTTAAGGTTTTGTGATATGTTTGACTGTGAATGAGTTATTTTTATACCATTCATGGTTTATGATTAAAGTACTGACATTTCGTTTGCTAGTTTTAATACGAATGTTTATGTTATGTTTCAACCATTTCATATGAGGAATGTATTGGAGTTAGTATGCAATAGGTGGAGCCTGATATAGATCCTTGGTGCATCGGTAGGTCTCATGAGACAATTATACATAGAATTGGATGAGTCCTTTACCAAATTTATATATGGTTTTGGCCGAGGCCTTGACAAAATATTTCAGAATGTCCGGCATTATACATTCCCTCATTATAAAAATAATAATGATGGTTCATGTGGTTATTCGACTAGTAGAATACCCATGACTATGTTTTATTATGGAATTATTTACTCAGATCATATTATTTCCATAAAGTGTTCATGTTTATTATTTTTAAAGGTATGTGTTTTTAATTATTTGTCATGCCTAATGTTTATGTTATCTTCCGCTATATTGATTACCCTCATTGAGTGTTTGACCTCACCCCTTTCTTATGTTTCATTTTCCCAGGATATGAAGAAGTTAGTTATGAGTGACTTTTAGGAATAATCTAGGAGGATTGGATGTTTCTAATGGAATAAATTAGTGTTGTATTTCTTTTCAAGTTGTAATGTTGAACTTATATATGTAGCTTGTTTCCAATAGTACTAAACTGATCGGTCTTTAGGGACATGATTACTTGTATCATACCAATGTTATGTAATAATGCACCGACTATGGGTAACTGGGGTCAGGGTGTTACAGTTGGTATCAGAGGAATTTTAGTACAAACATCAAAAACTAGATTTATAAAAACTCTGATTAGAGAACATTACCGTAAGATAGACTTTGAGGATTAGTATAGAAGAACTTCCTAGAATTTTGGTACTGTAGAGATTTTGTGAGTTTTACAAGAAATACATCCCTGTCTAGATATGAGTAGGTAGAGGCAGCTCTGGAACATATGTACCTAGGGGTAAAACCCAAAAACACCGCTTTGAGCTAGACTTAAACGAGAACTGGTGCATGACAACGGGCCTTGCTACACTCTTGGTTATGACACTACCGGGGGATATACTTAGGATAATTCTCATTTTATTTACAAACCATTATGAAGGATTTATGAGTATATACCTCCACAAAGAAAACATTTTTATGATTATGGATTATATCCATAAACGGTTCAATTTATGTTAAGTGTTTTATAAGTTTGGAATTATGTATTGTAGTTCATAAAATAATCTACTGTATGCCATTGTTTAGAAATGGAACCTAGTGAAAGGAATAGAAACCTTATCGATGATTGTAATACATATAGGGATTTCCCTCCTACTCAAGATAATTATAGCGGAGCTGGTGATGCAACTGGTGTTGATCAGCTTATCACCATACTGGGATAACTCACACTGGTTATGAATAATAACCTTACCCGTATGGAGAACCCTAATCCACAACGTGGAGGATCAATGTTAGATCAATTCATGAGAAAAAAAACACCAACATTAAATGGGTTTACAAATCCATTTGTAGCTAAACAATGGATAAGTTTCTTAGATAAAATATTTCATGCTTTGGGGAGTAGTGAAAGGTAAAAAGTTGTCATGGAAGTTTATCGCCTCACCAGAGATGTAGATCAATGGTGGTCATTAATTCAAAACACAAAGGAGGATGAATAAGTATAAAGTATGGAATAGAAGGAGTTTAAAGAGATTTTCTTAGAAAAATACTTCCTCGTGACCATCGAGCGGATATGGAAAGACAATTTCTGAGTCTGAGACAAAAGAAGGATGAGAATGTCGCAAAGTATGAAGATAACTTTACAAGATTATCAAGGCATGCTGCAGATTATATATGTAACCCAATAAGTAATATTGATCATTTCTTTGATGGGTTAAAACTATTTCTCTGTTGACCATTAGTATCGCAATCCTTCTCATCGTATGAAGATATTGTCTCATGTGCTATCAAGATAGAAAAGGAATTATCCAAGTCATACGACTTTAAAGCAAAACAAGAGAAGAAGAGATTTAATGAACACTCTGGGAAAGAAAATAAAGAAATAGGGAATAAGGGAAGAGTTGAATTTTTACCCTGTGATAATTGTGGAAGGAAGCACCCTGGTGCCTATCTAAAAGGAAAAGGAGTATGCTACAAATTTGGACAGAAAGGCCATCTTGCTAGTGATTGTAAGGGGAATAAAGAAGCTACCAATGTTTAATGCTACAATTGCAAAAAGATGGGACATTATGCAAATTAATTTCCTAAGCATCAGGGAAACTTACCGTAGAAAAGACCAAGGGATCAAGGACAAGCTTATGTGATCACTACTGCTAAGGTTGAAGCTCCGAAAGACATGGTGGTAGGTAATTTAATGGTTTCCTCAAGTTTAGCCAATGCTTTATTTTATTCTAGATTATCACATTATTTCATATCTTCACAGTTTGCTAAGAAAATTAGATATTTCCAATTTTATTTAAAAATGGATTTGTTAGTAAAAACTTCTAAGGGAAGTATCATTGCAATTTTTTTTTGTGAATCAGTCCCCATTAAGGCATATAAATGATATTTATCTACTAATCTAATTATCATACCCATTATTGAATTTGATATAATCCTTGGTACGGATTGGCTTTCATACCATGATGTGAAAATTTATTGTAAGAAGAAGGAGGTTAAAATTCTCGATGATGATAATGAGTACCTTATCTTTAGAGCAGAAATGCAACCATCTGATTCTTATCTAGATCCACCCCCAGCAGCTCTAATAAATTCAATTATTGGGGAGGATGGGGATGAAATAATTATGGGTGAGGAAAATAATGTTTGAATAGAGTATGTACCTATTATGAACGAATATGTTGATGTGTTTCCAGAGGATTTACCTGGACATCCTCCAGAACGATAAATTGAGTTTTCCATTGATTTAATTCCTAGTTCAAGAACCATATCGAAGACCCTTTATAGAATGTACACTATGGAACTAGTGAAACTAAAGAAACAACTAGATTAATTTAATAATAAGGGATTTATTCACCCTAGTTTTTCTCCATGGGGAGCCCCTATCCTTTTTTTAAGAAGAAAGATGGATCAATGAGGTTGTGCATTGACTACAATGAGATTAATGCTATAATAATAAATAAAAAGTATCCCCTACCTTGAATTGATGATTTATTCGACCAACTTCATGGAGCTCAGTATTTTTCAAAGATTGACCTTCGATCTGGATATCATCAGTTGTTTGTGAAGAAGGAAGACATTATAAAAACAACATTTCGAACCAGGTATGGGCATTACAAGTTTACAGTAATGCCTTTTGGACTGACTAATGCACCCTATGTTTTCATGGATCTAATGAATAGATTTTTCAAGGAATATCTTGATGAATTTATAGTAGTATTTATTGATGATATCTTGGTATACTCAAAAAGATACGAAGATCATGAAAATCACTTGCACACTATTCTGAAAACCCTCAGAAAAAATGAATTATATAGGAAGTTTAGCAAGTGTGAATTCTAGATTCAAGAAATTTATTTTCTTAGACATATTGTCTCTAAGGATGGAATCTCTATCAATCATTAAAAGACCAAGGAAATCCAATAATTTCCAGCACCGAAGAGTATAACTGAGGTACGCAGTTTTATTGGTTTAGAAAGTTATTATTGACGTTTCATCCATAATTTTGCCTGATTGAGAAACCAATTAACCAAGCTCACGCGTAAAGGGGTTAAATTTGTTTAGACAAAAGACTGTGAATAATGTTTTGAAGAACTAAAGAGAATATTAGTCAATTCTCCTATCTTGACTCTACCATTAGGGAATGATGGGTTTGTTATTTATAGTAATGATTCAAAGAAAGGACTTGGTTGTGTCATTATGCAGAATGATAGAGTTATTATCTATGCATCACGACAACTAAAACTTCATGAACAATACTATCCCACTCACGATTTTAAGTTATCAGTTGTAATCTTTTCTTTAAAGATATGGAGACACTATCTATATGGTGACAAATGTGAGATATATAATGATCAAAAGAGTTTGAAGTATATTTTCTCACAGAAAGAACTCAACATGAGGCAAAGGTGATGGATTCAACTACTCAAGGATTATGATTTCACTATACACTACCACTTGGGGAAGGCAAATAAGGTGGCAGATTCTTTTAGTAGAAATGACCATGGAATTTTGAACAAGATGAGAGTTGAAAGGGATCCTATTTTCATTGATCTATTAAAGATAGATATGGGAATAACCATGGAAGGTGAAACATCAATAATTTTTCAAAAGGTTTCCAAACCATATTTACTAGAAAGGATAAAGAGTTCTCAGAATGATGATGAGGAGTTTCAAAAGAAGATTAAATATGTAAATGATGGGAGATTGAGTGACTTTGTATATGAAGATGGAATTTTGAAATTTGTGAAGAGACTTTGTGTTCCAGATATACCTGATCTAAAAAGGGAATTGTTGAATGATGCTCATAGCTACAATTTCTCTATACACCCTAGGAGCACCAAGATGTATAGAGATTTGAAGGAACATTTTTTGTGGGATAACATGAAAAGAGAGATTGTTGATTTTGTGTTAAGATGTATGGTTTGCCAATAAGTGAAAGCTGGAAGACAACATCCTAGAGGAGTCATGCAAACTCTTCCCATACTTGAGTGGAAATGGGATGATATTACGATGGATTTTGTCATGGGGATACCAAATAATCCTACAAGGAATGATGTAATATGGGTCATTGTTGATCGTCTTACCAAGTCAACACATTTTCTTTCTATAAGAGAATATTTACCACTTGAATGTTTAGAAAGACTGTATATTAATGAAGTTTTAAGACTTCATGGAGTACACCTATCGATTGTTTCTGATTGTGATCCCCGTTTTACATCAATATTTTGGAAAAGTCTTCAGAAAGCCCTAGAAACTAAACTTCATTTGAGCACTGCCTACCACCCTCATGGAGTACCCCTATAGATTATTTCAGATCATGATCCCCATTTTATATTAGGATTCTAGAAAAGTCTTTAGAAAGCCTTAGATACTGAACTTAATTTGAGCACTGCCTACCACCCTGAAACTGATGGACAATCAGAACGGACTATTAAAACCTTAGAAGACATGTGGAGATCTTGCTCACTTGACTTTCAAGGTATGTGGGATCAATATTTACCTATGGTATAATTTTCCTTTAACAATAGCTTCCATTCAAGTATTCAGTTGGCACCATATGAAGTGTTATATAGAAAGAGATGTCACACATCAACTTGTTGGGATGATATTGGTGAAAGAAAACTCATAGGACCAAAACTTGTTGAGGAAACAATAGAAAAAGTGAATATTATCCAACCCACATCAAATCATCCCAATGTAGGAAAAAGAGCTATGCCGATAACCAAAGTAAGGATTTGGAATTTCAAGTAGGAGACCATGTTTTCTTGAAGGTATCTCCATGGAAGGGTGTTATACGTTTCAGTAAGAAGGGTAAATTGAGTCCCAGGTACACCAGACCTTTTGAAATTCTATAATGAATTGGAGTTTTAGCTTTTCATTTGGAAATGGAACCAAGTCTCTCCAAAGTTCACGATGTGTTCCACGTATCACTGTTGAGAAAATACATGCCTGACCCAACACATGTACTCACCTATGAGGAAATTGAACTAGAACATGATTTTTCTTATTGTGAAGAGCCTATCAAGATTATTGATACAAAAGAACAAGTGCTGAGAAACCAGATGACTCTTCTGGTAAAATTTCTATGGAGAAACCATAAGATTGAAGAGACAACATGGGAACCAGAAGAACTTATGATGAAGAACCACCTTAATCTTTTTGTGCGGTAGTATTATAGAAATTTTGAGGACGAAATTATTTGAAGGAGGTAAGAATGTAACACCCCAAGATTCCACGGTACGTTTACCTTTTAATAATGCAATAACTTTCATTTTATGCAACTTCGATATTCTAACACACCACGACCAATCAAACTAGCCGTTATGATAAATGAGGCTTCAACCCCAACCTTTAAAAAAAACTTGCCATTATGAATAGTAATACCCACTTTTTGAAAATTTATAAATTTTATTTTTCAAAATGGACTTCATTTTTGAATTCGGAATATCGAAATTAGCTTAGGGTGAATTTTTGGTATTCTTCGAAAAACTTTCAATTTTTGATGAATAGGGAAAAATAGTGCGTTATTGGTTAAAAATGACTTTTTATTTAAATAATTATTTATTTTATTTAAATTTATTTTAGGTAAAAATAGATAAATAATACCTATATATGTTCAATGTAATTCATTGGAGCCATTTTATAATAAGTTTAGATATATAAAAAGTTTATTGAACTTTTTACCATCTTTTACCCACCTCCTAGGAGCATTTGCAAATTTGCATAAAAATTAATTTTACCACTTCTATGAGTTGAATTTAAATAATCCGAGAGACACGGTTAATATTAGTAAGTAAAATTTGGTTCAATAAGATGAAAATATTTTTTGGTGAATAGTAACTTTTGACTTTTATTTACCATGGTTTAAAGTAAATAGGGTAATTAAGGGTAAAAATGATATCATAATTACCCTAACACATGTCCTGATTCTATTGGATAAGTGTAATTCGACCAAAAACAACCTTATGAATAAAATATGACCCCCTTTGGTCCACTTGGATTAGATTAGGACATTTATTATTATTTTATTTAAAGAAGAGTTAAAAGAGTTAAATTCAAAGTTTAATAACTAAACCATTTTTAATATGGGGTTAAACACAATATAAATTCGACTATAAATATTTATTAGAAATATAAAAATATTTCCTACATAATGGTATTTTATTTATAATTTTTAAACATGAAATAATTTAATTTATTTATGACATAATGATGATGCAGTAATTACCTTATTAATGAAATATTAAAATAATTGATATTATAACTATCCAAATAAATGTAAATTGAGACTTATGATGAATTAAACTAATTTTATTGGTTAATATGACATTTTATAGTTGGTTAAATAAATTTTATTCGAAGTGATAAAGTTTTAATGGCTTTAAAAAAAATCAAATACTAAATAGTGTCAAAATTGACATAATTGAGTTTTTAAAACAAATACTATAATATTAATTAATATAATATTTATAAAAATATAAGGTTTTTCCAAAAGACTTATATAAAGTTATATATATTAATAATAAACCACTCTGGGTTCTCTTGGTAGTTTATAGTAAGTTTACTAACTATATAATATAAAAATACAAAGAGACATGGTAAATGTCAAATTATTTAACTAAGAGTTAAATATAAACGATAAGGTTAATATGGTGACCTAAACCTATATAAAACCTATTGGTTTAGAGGTTTTAGACCCATACCTACCTTATACTCTAAATAAATCATTTTTGAGCCATTAGAAACAGAAAATTATTTTATTATAAAATAATATTTCAAGCTTATCCTAAAGTGACCCTCACCTCTCTTATAAAAGAGCACTTCAACTTCTCTTAATTTCACACCTCAAAAGCCATTTGGATTGGCCAAAACCTACCCAAATATCCTCCCAACTTTTCTCCCTTAATTATAGAGGCCTTACTTTGGTCATAAATCCAACCTAAGGAGCCCTTTTGATCAAATCAAAAGGAAGAACACGAAGAAGAGGTAAATATTTCATCACCTCTTTCAAGTTCTTTTCTTCTTCCGCTTCCTCTTTATTTGTTATTTCCATTCTAAAATAATAAATCCAGTATATTATATATATTATGATGTTATTATAAAAATGGTACAACCATATTCATTATTCTATCAATCATATGAATGACAAAGTCACCATACATGCGTACGTACGACTTACCGTCTCCACATCGTGGTGTAGTTTGTTATTCAAACACTTCATTATTTTGATGGGTATAATAATGAGTATAACTGATTTAAATAATAAATATAACATGTTATTGATTCTTTATATATGATATACCATCTAATTAAATACTATTTCACCATCAATATAATGATATTGTCGCTCGTGCGTACGTACGGATTACTGTCTCCATGAACACGGTAAGATTCATTCCCCATCATAATCATTCAAGAATAATTTTCATTTTATGATTAAAAATAATTTTTAAGAACTTAATATAATTATGGATATGAATAAAATACATCCTATCCATAACAAACATGTCTTACATAACTGAGCATTTAAAGGAAAATGGATCAGTTAACACCCGAAACGATGATATTACTAAAATATTATTAACAAAGCAATATTAGAGGATCATACATGATATAATATTTATGTATATAGTTTTTGTATAATTTAATAACAATTATTTAACTATTATACAGGATTTTAACATACCCTCGACCAAGGAAAAGTACAAGGTAAGGGTTAATTTCACAATCTCTTTATTATCTGAGGTTGTTTTTATGTAAGTATCTACTGAGACCTCTTTATCATCCACATCCATGTTTTATTAAAAATGTATTTCAATTTTTTTACTATTTACTAGACTATGTGTTAAATTCATTTATACCCTTATTTTACCATATATGTTTTTAAATTAATCTTTCCTTCGTTTTCCAAACAAGGTACTTTATGACCTTTTCAACAAAATTAAGGTAAGAATGTTTTTTTTAACTTATACGGCGGGTGCAGCTATTTTCTGCCATTATAACATCATCAAAGCTTTATTTACAATCTTATAAGAATATTTTTAAAATAAATGTTTTATTTTATAATTATGTGACTCTTAAATGGTTTCAAAATTGAAAGAGGTATTTCTTTCAAATAGTTTTCATTTCATCTATGTCAACATCCTTTGATTAATTTTACACTTGTTTGAAGTTGATTTATTATGATACAAATATTCCATATTTTATTTAAGGTTTTGTGATATGTTTGATTGTGGATGAGTTATTTTTATACCATTCATGGTTTATGGTTAAAGTATTGACATTTCGTATGCTAGTTTTAATACGAATGTTTATGTTATATTTCAACCTTTTCATATGAGGAATGTATTAGACTTAGTATGTGACGGGTGGAGCCCGCTATAGATACTCAGTGAATTAGTAGGTCTCATGAGACAATTATACATGGAATTGGCCAAGGCCTTTCGCAATTTGATATATGGTTTTTTCTGAGGCCTTAATCATTTTTAGACGTCTTGGTCGAGGCCTTGAAAAAATGTTTCAGAATGTCTAACATTATAAATTCCCTCATTATGAAAATAATAACGATGGTTCATGTGGTTATTCGACTAGTAGAGTACCCATGACTATGTTTTATTATGGAATTATTTACTCAGCTCATATTCCTGCCATAAAGTGTTCTTGTTTATTATTTGTAAAGGCATGTGTTTTTAATTATTCATCATGCCTAATGTTTATGTTATTTTCCGCTATATTTCTTACCCTTAATGAGCATTTGAGCTCACCCCTTTCTTATCTTTCATTTTCCCAGGATATGAATAAGTTAGTTATGAGTGATTTTCAAGCATAATCTAGGAGGCTTGGATGTTTCTAATGGAATAAATTATTGTTGTATTTCTTTTCAAGTTATAATGTTGAACTTATGTATGTATATTGTTTCCAATATTACTAAACTAATCGGTCTTTCGGGACCTGATTCCTTGTATCATTCCAATGTTATGTAATAATGCACCGACTCTAGGTAACTGGGGTCGGGGCATTACAATTCCCATATTGTGGTGGTAGCTGCTGCTATTTCCACCTTCTTGATTTTACACACTCCTGCATGGGCATGAGACAGGTATGGAGCTGGATTTGTAGGTGATTTATTTGCTTCTAAGGACATGATCATTGCTCTTTAGTTGACTTCACTTAGACAAGAATCTTTCTAGATGTTCTTGGTTTCCTGGCTCAGAATCTTATTGATGGATTACTCTCATTAGGCCTGAAACTTTTGAGACTTACTCAATGTTAGTTCTTGTTGAGAGTTCCACCTTTCCTGAGCAGGGATTCAATTTGATTGCTGCCTTTGTGTGATGACATTGCAAGTTGTCACTTAAAGTGAGTTTTGGTGGATAGGACATGGGGTAAAGTGTATAGATCCATGCTCTCTCCATACCTGAATGTGAACTTCAGATGGGGTATCACCGATAAGGAAACAAAACTTGTACAGTGCATAGAGGAAGGCTAATTCGATATATTTCCTTCACCTCTCTAACCGTGGATTCCATGCAGATGAGAGACCTTCCAAGTCAATTAGATTGTGAAGTTATCCTAGTATGCTGACATGGTATACATATCCCTCATATAGAAATAATTTTCCTTTAGTTGGAAGAGAGTTGTGCATATATTTAGGCAAATGTTATGTGTACATTCTTCTGAAAAATATCTAGGTATTTCAAATTGAGAAGTGTTCGTGGTCCAATACATCACTGGTATGTGATCCCAAGCTAGTTGTCTCCTCAGGGGCAACATATCCTACTATTGCTCTTCTAGAGACTCCTCCACTTGGTCTTCCCAACTTGAATGATCCTTAATTTCTTTCCGAGCATTGGTGTTGGTAGTAGCCTCATTAATATGGGAGCAACATGAGGGTGGATCAGAAGATAAGTGTGGTCCAAGGCCGTCTTCAAGTTGAGAAAGGATATCACTCATCATAGACAAGGTGTTAACATGTCTGACTCCATCTTTCCGAGTGCCTCAGCTTAGGAGGGCTTTCTCACATTTGACTCAGTAAGGGGAGGACCTTCTTACTAGTGTGAATTTTGACTATGGAGAGGGCCTTCGCAATCGGTGCTACAATGGAGAGGGCTACCATTGCAACTTGATGTCCGATCGTGGGGAATTTACCTATGGTGTTTACCCTGGGAAGGACCTTCAGGGTGAGCTGCAGTAGGAGGAGGACCTTCTTTCTTCTTTATGTCATTGTGTGGAGGGTCTTCCCAATGACTGCTATCATGGAGAAGACTACCATCATAGCTTGATATCTGAATGTAGGGAGAATTTCTACTGTGTAAATTCTAGGGAGGGCCTTCAGGATGTAATGAAATGAGGGTAGGACCTTCTCATTGCTTTATGTTGCTGTGGGGAGGGCCTTCATAGTAATTTCAATTGTGGGTAGGGCCTTCATAGTGGATTCCATCATAGTGAGGACTACAATCATAGATTGACGTTTGACTGCAAGGAGAAGCAAATCTATAGCATATACCCTAGGGAGGACCATTAGGGAGGACGACAACAAAGAGAGGGAATTCTTGTTGTTTGATATTCTGGTCAAGGGTAGGGCTATCCTGACACACATCAGGAGATAAGTGCTCATGATCGATCATTCCTGGCCCATGGATTAATCCCTCGTGGGTGCTCTGGGGAGGGCCTTTAGAGCTGTTGTTAGAAACATTGTGGGGAGGGCCTTCACCACTGCTACTGCCACTTCCATATTTTGGTAATGGAATGATAGGATCTTGAGCCTCTATTTATATATTCTTGATTGTGTCAAGAACTCCAGCTTTTATTAGAGATGAATCATGAATATACTCTTCATCTTTTGGTTTCCTTTGGCACCTTTCATCTTTGGGTGCTCTCTTATGGGAAACCGAGGCCGTCCGCTGTTGGCAACAACCTTTGTATATGGGTTCTTATTTTTTTTGTTCCTATGATACCATAAGGATACACCGACGAACATCTTGAGTTTTGGAAGGAATATATGCCTGCCCTGGAGTGACCACTACATTGGACTAGCATCCCCCAATTAGAATGGGTATTTGTTCCCAATCTGGTTTTCCTTGTATCGTGGGATAGCCATCGACCCTCTTGGACCGGAGTGGGGATGTAGATATACTATGGATTGATTACATGATTTTTGTGGATGAACCACCCCACCCAAGGAGGCCAGGTTGTGGGCCTGACTCCTCACTTTTTCCACCAACATAATGATATCTTGACATGTCTGGAGTATATAGACTAGGATCGACCTCTGATCTTCCATCATGGACAAGATATTTTGAGATATATCTTTGGTTGTAATGGGTATGAAGGCCCATTTTTACGTCAAAGTATGAGTTTGTTCCCGCTTCAGTCCTCTATAGTTTTCTAGTGGATACTGACAGTTCTCCTATACTGGGATAGATGAATGAGTTTACCACTGGTTTTCTTCTCCGGTTTCCATTGTATTTGTCTGATGGGATTCATATTTATGAGTAGGAATTTTCATATGCTCGTTTGCCATTGTATTTGTCTCATGGGCTTTGTATGAATCCACAAGAATTTGACTCTACTCATATTTGTTTTCCTCTCTATTTGTATAGAAGACTTGGTACACATTAATAGATGTTTGTGCCTGCCTGTAGCTAGTTTCCATCCTATTCAGATGAAGGGATTATTGTGCATTGGTAGATATTTTCATCTGCCTATAATTCTCTGCTCTATCTGCATAGTGGGACCAAAAAGCACTGTTAGGAATGTTCATGCACTCACATTGTGCCACCCTATTTCTATGGTGGGCTTGAGTGGAGGGGGAAAAGTTATATGTTTTCCTGTTGAATTCTGATGCATTTGTATGGTGGATTTGCTTCTCAAGAATTAGGGTGATTACCTGCTCTTGATTATATGTTTTCCGCCCTCAGTGGGTGGCCAAAGGGGCCCATGTCCTTTGGAATTTAGTAGGTGACCTTAGCATGATATCCTCTTCATATCGAGGATACTTTGTCACCTGACATTGGCGGTAAGGCTCTCTGACAGAGAATCATGAGTAAGACCCCTGTGCAATTGGGATAAAATCATTTACATCAACTTCATCTGCCTCCTTGAGATAAGGGAGGTACTTATTATCACGTTTCTGAGATAGGATCCTGAAACGGTTCAAGGTGAACATCAGGTATGCCTTGTACTAGAGTACCGGCCATGGCTAAGAAGGTGACTGATGAGATTTTATAGATTTGAGGGCCTATCTAACAGCCTCCAATGTGGTTAGAGTACCATTTTGGTGGTACTCTATAATCAGTGTGTTGGATACCCAATGTTGAAGACACCGGGTCAACGAGGGGGTTTTGCTCTTTATCTGGGCCCCGACCGCCTATGGGATCACTGAGGTGTGTGTATGCATTGGTTTTTGATATTCCATTTAGATCAAAGGTTTCTCTGGAAAACTAATATATATATATATATATATATGACATATATAGACAAAAAAACCTGTCAAAGTAGCATCTCTTGATCACATGCATAATTGACGATTCATATTAGCCCCTTCCTTTTTTTGAGGTGAAGGGGATTAAGTGGGGTAAAACCACCACCTTGGTAGAGTATTCATGTCGAGTTCATCATTTTTGTTTTGACCCAAGGTGAGAATTTTGGGGAAAACAAAATGGTCTGATGAATGATAAGAATTTGTTTGTTATCATAGAGAATCTCACATCACCATTTTTTTTCCAACCCGATTTGCTTCATTATCTTTTAGGGGGAATTGGATTAACCCCATGGGGACTTGGAATTTTATCTCTTTTTCATTATGAAGGAGGTGGCACAGTTAAGTATTTGTGAAATTGGTCCTCTTAGCATATGATTTCCTCGGATGGTCTCCAACAGGTTTATTCATGGATCCAGAAAAACCCAACGACCCTTTTATCTATGATTCATGGACCTGATTTCTAAAGTTAGGTGCTTGTTGGATAAATATTTGTCCAACAACACTTTAGGACTCCATTGGTTGAGAGGATGGGAGGTTGGGCTCATCACACCCTTTTGGTAGGAATTATTTCCTACTCTAGGAATCTCTTATAGATTTAATCCATGTTTATATGTTTGTGAATCCTCAATTCATTCTTGAAGAGTGTATCCATGGGTTACCCCTAGGTTTCAAAATTAATCATGGATATGCATAGATTTGATGCTATAGAGACAATGTTGACTTAATACATGTAATGAGGTGATCTGGAGTTTATCATCATCTAAGAGGGATAAAAGGTGGTTTGTTATTGGGGTCAGACCCAAAAGATGGGTTTCCTACGTATCCTAATGAGAGGAATCAGAACCCACGTAGTTTGGTGCCACTCAACTGGACACATCACCTTTTAGGGTCATGTGATAAGGACCCATCCATGAAGTTTAATGTCATGTGGTGAGGATGCCTAAGAAAAAGGTGCCTAGCCAAGATTTGGTGTGAGACTCATGCTAAAGCAACCCAAAGTGCCCAGGATATATGTGGTCTCTTGGGTGGAAATGACCCTACCGAGCAGATGGCTCATAGAACATTAGGGTTGAGTTAAGGGTCAGATTTGAAACTCAGGGAGGCTTCCCACGCATCCTGGTCAAATGGGGAATCAAAGTCCGTGTAGTTCTAGAAGAATGGGGACTTATACTTTAAGGAAGACCATCACGAGGGAATGGTTTCTCAGGGATTACATAGAGGTGGTTCCCATTTGGGGGGACATGATTGGGTATTACACTATAGAGGAGGCCTTATTGTGGGAATTTTATTGGGACTGACTTAGGAGAAAACCCTTTAGCTTGGTACTTAAGTAAGATTCCAATATATCCTGATTGGAGCAGGAATCAAAGTTCTTGTAGTTTTTTTAGCTTGGGGCTTACACTTAGGAGGAGGCCCATTTGTGAGAGTCAAATCAGGACTTAATCCAAAAGAGGATGCCCTTTTGTCAGGATAATAATTGGATTAACCTTTAGGAAGGGAAACCATTTTGATATTGGGCCTTCAAGAAGGCATCCTACATATCCTAGTTAGAGCAGGAATCAGAGATCTCATAGTTCGTTTCTAAGTGGGAAAATGCTTTATTATCACAAACCCCTAAGCCCACATGAGTCATGCTCAGTGTGAGAAATAAGATGGTGTGAAAGATTCAACAAATACACAATTTTTATTCTTCATTTGTGGAAAAGGAGGACGAATATAGTGGAAGAGGTTGTGGCTATGAGCCCAACATAAGAGGGAAAGAGCATTGGGTGTGTCAATTCCCTCACTTAGTCCCATGCCGAGTCGACAGTGGGTGAGGAAGAGAAGAAATAAACCTTTCAATGAGGAATGACATTGAAATTCACATGGTAACTCTCTTGGAAGGATATGGGATTACCTTAGTGGGAGTTCCCCAGAATGTATT
Source organism: Viscum album (assembly GCA_963277665.1). Taxonomy (NCBI): domain Eukaryota; kingdom Viridiplantae; phylum Streptophyta; class Magnoliopsida; order Santalales; family Viscaceae; genus Viscum; species Viscum album. The sequence continues at coordinate 1,120,129,637 of OY728125.1, read as the reverse complement.
TTGGGAAAGGGGAGGAATGTTGCCTCTTGTCAAAAGGAAAAGAGAGCATGATTACTTTGACCGATCACTATCCCTCATTGAATGGAAAACAAGTGATCTTCCTTGATCCCTAGAATGGTGATATTCATGTAAGTATCCCAAGGTTGGACTCTGGGTTACCATGGGAATGTAGACTTAGAGACATTCTGATGGTCGAAACCATTGTGGGGACAACCTTTGTTACTCCGCTTACCTTGGGTATGTAGACTTGGAGGGGCGTGCTGATGCGCCCGATGATCTGACCATACAAGTCTAGTTGCTTTGGAGGAGGCTTTAGACTGATTCCAATGGACTAATTCATGGAGGAGTTATGGAGGACTGAACAATAATTAAGGGGCATGATTGGATCTAGAGAGAATGACACCCAAAGACACCCTATTCTGTGTACTGTTTTCTCATGCGGGATGGGGGAAGCCCCGTGTAGCATACTGCTATGTGAGTAGAGGGTTATTCTACGTATTGAAGTGGTACATGGACCTGGGTATGGACCAATGCATACCAAAGTGGTACGCGGTCCTAGATGTGGTCTTCCACACCACCCCAGGTTCCATATGCATAATGATATAGTACCCGACGCAGGGTTTGATCCGTATAATGATGCGCTATGCGGAGCACTAGATTAAAGAAGGGTCATAGAGCCTGTGGTTCACACGAAATTCATCCGTGGGGGATTTATAGTTCATGATTCCACCAATTAGGTTCTTGGTTTACCAATTATTATTAAGTTACTTTCTTTTGTGGTTCGCGGTGGGTTATACCTACAGAAAAGTGGTTCACGGTTCTTACTTCGTCGATGATTCGAAACTGAAGTCGAAATCTTCTCCATATCTGAATTCTCTCTTCCACCCTATAGGGTATCCTTAATTCTCTCTTACATTGGTCCCCTTTACATTTCTTCTTATTCCCCTTTTATAGAGTATTGGGGAAATCATATTTGTGGGCATAAAACACCATTTTCGGAAGCCCATGAAGATATAATTCAACCCATAGAAGACTAGGTCAACCAGGGTTTGTGGAGGCTGTGGTTTGCGAGACGTGGTTCGTGGAACCCACCGACTTGCTTCATCAGTGAACTAATCAGTTCATGGTATTGTACACATATCTCATTTCTCAATTAAATTCCACCAACAACACTATTTTTGGCAGTCTGGGTTTGCTGGCCATCGCCCCGCGGGCCAGGACCTCGCAGGTTCTTCTGCGTACCAATGGTTTGTGGTTTATGCGACCTATGAACCTTTCCCGGTGATGGTATGTAGTACACTAAAAACTATTTGAAAATTTTTATTTCTTCAAGTTTATTCTTAAATTTTCAATCTAATTTTCATCCATTTTCCTTGATCGACTTGTAGAAATGTTTTCTTCCTTCTGCAAAGTGCTTGTGGGAGTATTTACTTCCCTTCACGAAGTTTTTAGGACCCTATAAACCCCTAATGAGTAATGATTTAAATAAAATTTATACATTATATATCTATAATTATTAATTTAAATTCAAATAATTATGATTACTTGTTATAGAGTTAATATGAGATCATGTTTTCCTTAAAAAAATACATTTATTAAAAAACCAATTTTTTGACATGTCTGTAGGTTTAATTTTAAATTAAATTATGACACTTATGTGAGTTAAATTTAGAAAAATGGATTCCATATTTTTAATTATAATAATTTATATTATCTTATAAGGTTAATTTAATTTTTGACAATAATGAATAGTGAAAATAGTAAAAATTATTTATCACAGTTTAGGTAAAAACTGGTTTATGGGGGGGGGGGGGGGTTAAAATAAAAGTATAATTGTTAAAAATAACCAAAAAATTGTCTAATTAATATTGTATGGTCATATTTAGACCTTATATATTCTATTTTTTAAAAATGGTCCATTTTTTAGCTTTATTTCATGAGAAAATTGTTGGTGGAATCCCTTCTTTTAAAAAATTATAATTGTGTCCTCTCTCCACTTATAAAAGGCCACCCCTTATCCTCTACTTTTCACACCTACAAAACAAACTTGTTCAAAAAATACCTATATAAATCACTTCCATAATTCACTACCCTCATCCTAGTATCCTTTTCTGGTCGAAAGGCAACCTAGGAAGGCTTTTGGTGGAAACCAAAAGAAGTTGTCCAAAGAAGACGTAACATCCTTAAACGAGCATTTTATTTTTATTTCTTCTTTAACCTCATTAAAATATTATTAAACCATTATGATATAATAAAATAAACATATTATGTATACTGAGATATTTTTATGTTAAATTAATAACCTAAACCCATATCCACCTCCCTCAAATGGGAAACGAAACTGTTGATTATGTGTACGGTGGACTACCACCTCACGAATTGACGTAATTTTTTTTCCATAATTTCTTCTCAAAGATATATATAATGATGTATATAATGTTTTTAAATGATATTTATGATATAATTATACTTATTTAATTATAATATCACATAAAACTTCTTACTTTACATTACGTAGGGAATACAATAACGCCGCTCTTGTGTACAATGGATTACTGCCTTGTGAATTGATATAATTAGTTTTTTCACTTATGATTTATATGAAAGGTAATAAATATTAATTTTATGTTGATATATTATATTAATAAAATATTAATCATTATATAAAATAAATATATCATGAAATTTCTTGCCTTAACATCCATTAAATAAATGATAACAACATTTGTGTGTACGATGGACTACCACCTCATGAAATGTTACGATTTGATTTTCACTAATGATTTGAATGGAAGGTAAAAAAGGATAAATTTAATAAATAAATGTGAAATATATGAAATAATATTTATTATATAAAATTAATATACAATCCACTTCCCTACCCTTTCACCCATTAATTAAATGATAACATTGCTTGTGCGCACGCACGACCTACTGTCTCCAAGAAGCGATGTGATTCATTCTCTATGTTAAAAATTAAATAATGATTATATATATATATATATATATTGAAAAAAATATATTTATACAATTAATATAAATATTTATATGATGGATTTATAACCTATGTTCAAGATTCAAAACTTTCATGATGAAACATGCAGAAGAAAACATGTCAATTAACACCCAAAACAATAGTGATAATGAAAGATTATTAATGAAAGGGTAATAATATGTTATAAAAGGATAATATATGATATTATAAATAAAAATAATATTATTTTATAATTTAATAATTTGTTTTAAACCACTATACATAAGGTTAAATAGTACTCAACTAAAGGGAGGCACGAGGTAAGGGGTTTTCTTAACTCAATTTTCATTCATTGAGTTATATGTCAAATTCATTGATTATATTATGAAAAGATTATGTGTGAAATGTATTTTGATGAATTTATTTTTATTTTTATTTTTCTTTGTGTGAATCTATATTTTTTACACATAATCTCCCTATTTATTAACTCTAACCTCAATGATATGAACTTTGTAAGGGTTTCATCTCAAACTTCCTTCTTTAAGACACATATTATTTTATGTACATAATATATTTTGAATGGTGTATATATTGAAACTTTAAATAATATATAATTAATCCTTACAAAATCTTGAAATTTTAAGTTTCAATTCATATACTTCATTCATGGGAAGTTATGATTCAAAAGTTACTAAAGTAGTAAGGTTTTATGTTTCAATATCATTTTAATCGAGATTGCTTATGCTTGAATTTACATTGAATTAAATTATTTGAAATTTTTTTAATAAACCCCTTAAATTTTCTTATCATCTAGTTATTCATGAATTTTTCAAGTAATAGTACCATTTCCCTCTCTTTGGTACTTAAAATGATCAAGAAAACGTTTTTATTAAAACTTGACTTTATTTCCAACTTCGGTCGAAAACATTTTTTTTTCATATCCATTTTTTCTAAAAATGTTTTATTTTTTTAATATTATAATATGATTTTTAAATATAATTTTTACCCATGTTTGAATTTTTAACAAATGGTTTAAAATTAATCTTCTTGTTTTTTTTCAAATAAGGTATTTTTTTACCATTTTACCAAAGTGTGAAAGGAATGTTCTTTTTAAATTTTATGACAAGTATGAAATTTTCCACCATCATGAAAATTATTTTCTTCAAATATTAATTTATAAAATTTTAATGTTATTTTCAAAGAAAAATATTTATACAATATTTTTTTGAATTTTTATGTTTTTCAAAATATTGTTTTTAAAGTGGAAATGTTATTTTCCTCAAGAATGTTTTTAATATTTTTATTGTATTCATATTCATCAATGAAATAAACTTTGATGCATTGAATTTATTATAAATTATATTTATATTCATATCACATATATACCTATCTTATTATATCTTCCATTTATGGGGAAATACATGCCTCATGTTCATCTCTAAAAATGCCTTCATTATGAAAATATCTTTGGATCATGTTATGAGAGAAGATTATGAAACCCATTTCTTTTTATGGGTAATTATTATGTTTATTATTTATGATTGATATCCTTATGTGGACCACATATGCATGTACATGAAATGAATGTGATGGGTGGGAAAAGAATTATTTATCCCTATAATTCATTGGGTAATGTTTTAGTCTCATGATACATCATGTGTGGGATTATGGAGTGAACCTAATCTATTATGGGACTATGTCCACCATGTGATGTTGTCTTGGAGGTTAGCCTTTAATTATGTTTATGACATTTTTATGTTTCTACCACATTTCCTATGATTTCATGATATCATGATACCATTTTCGTTATATTATTCTTCCATGTGATCACTCATGTGATTTCTCTTTTAAGATATCATGTTATACCTTTAACTCACATTTTAGGTTTCCTTAACATGTTTATTCCCATATTAGGCTTTTTAGATCACCCCTTTCTTTATGTATTCCCTAGGTTATCCCATATAGATTTAGGATATTGAATAGATTTTAAGATATAACTATGGAAAATAAAGTAAATTTTCCATGTTTAAGTTTCCATTTATATAATATGAATCTAGTTTTCTAAAGACACTAGGCCTTTATGATCCTTGTGTTATATTTATGGATATTTATGTTTAATAATCATGTAATAGAATGTGTAAAAGTCATGGGTTTCTATAGGAATACTATAATTACCCAAGTATTTTACACATATTATTACATGATTCTTAAACATAAATATCCAATAATTACAACCCAAGGATTGTAAAGGCCTAGTGACTTTGGAAGACAAGGTTATTATTATATAGAAGGAAACTAAAACATGGAATCCTTACTTTATTCTCCATAATGAGATCCTAAAATCCATTTGAGATCCTAAATCTACATGGGATAACCTGGGGAATACATAAAGAAAGGGGTGATCTAAAAATACCAGTAAGAGAGTAAACATGATAAGGAAACATAACATGCGAGTCAAAGGTATAACATGATATCATAAAAGAGAAGGTACATGAGTAATCGAGTGGAATCATAACATAAATATCATTGTATCATAAGATCATGGAATCATGGGAATGTGTAAATTACATAAAACATGGCATAAACATAAGTCAATTATAACTTCAAAGATAACATCACATGGTGGGCATAGTCCCATAATATTTTAGGTTTACTCCCTAATCCCATACATGGCGTCTAATGGGACTAAAACATTACCCAATGCATTAGAGAGATATATAATTATAGGCCCACCCGTCACATTTATTTCATGTATATGCATATTAATTCCATATAAGGATATAAATTATAATTCATAACATAATATTACCCATAGAAAGAAATGGGTTGCATAATCTTATCATATATTATAATCAAAAGATATTTCTTAAAGAAGGAATTTGAGAGATAACCATAAGGAATGTATTACCCCATTAAAGTAAGGTAGAATAATCTAGGTATACATGTGGTATACATATATATAGAGTTTAGAATCATTCCATAAATTCAATGAGAGAGAAAGTGAGTTATAGAGAGAATGGTCATAACTTGAAGAAAAGGGTGGGTTAGAAAGATCCCTTACCTTGAGTCCGATTCATCACGTGTGTTATTTATATCCTTGAATAATAAATATAAGTTAATTATTTACTTACTTAGGAACATTTTTAAAGCTTATTATTCCTTTTATTTTATTCATTACCATGTCATATTAAATTACTAATCCAATTAATTTCATGTATGGCGTTTTAATGATAAATGACTCATATGTACAAAATCACTTTGGTAAGTTGACTAAGGTCAAATATATTATTAAGTAATAATATTTAGAATGATAGAAATGAAATAATTGCCAATTTTATACATAAATTATACCTTTTAAAACATATATGAAATATGGTTTTGAAAAATGAAATATGTTAAAATCATGGAGATGGTAGGTCACATGTACACATGAGTAATGTTTCTATTTTTTGAAGATCATGATGGAAATTTTTGTGTAAATACCAAGATTCCTAGTGAAAAAAATGTTTAAAGATGAATAAAAGTTACAAATAAAATAAAAATAATAATAATATGAGCACATAAATTTACGTGGTTTGGGAAATGATCCCTACATCCATAGATAGGTGGAATTTCACGAGTTTTAGGAACAAAATAAAAACACAGGGAGATCTAAAAGTTTCACACACAGAAGCCCTATCTCGAAAAGGGTTAATAAAGTAGATGAAGTACTATTCCACCAACTGTACAAAAATTCCACACTGCTATAATAAACAGTGGTTGGAATTATGCATCGATATAGTTCCACAACCACCCAAGCCAAGCTACTACAATGGCTGGTGGATGGAAGTCTACAAAGATACAGTAATGTTGTCTTCAAAGTTTGACCTACTATAGTATCCATGCTAAAAGTATGCACTACCATAGTGAACTATCTATTTTTTCCATCTTTCTATGCTATAGTAAATCAGAGTTTCTATAGTGCCCCAAAATTTGGGTCAGAGCCTTTTCCCCCCAGGCCCCCAGAGCAGGGGCATGTTACCCCCTTCAACCCCAAATGAGCTCACAACGGAGCTCGACCCACGGAGTTGCGGCCTAGTGCATAGTATTGGCCATAGACATTTGAACCCATATCATTCAAAATATATCAGGCTATACAAATCCAACAATATCTCACTCAGATCCCAATCTGCTACACTAACCTGATTTGATGTCACTGACTTAGACAACTTACTTAATCTGAGCTCCTTCTCTTATTCACTCACCAGTGCATGATTTCAATTCAAAACTTAAATTTCAAGCTAATAGTTCATGAAATACCATCTGTTTTCTCTTTTATTCACCCATGTTGTCCTCTCATATTACACCTCTCATCCTACATTCATCAGTGGAGACTAACAGAGGCACAACAATGCCTCAACTTATGTATTACCACCATCTTCCTCAACATATCTATTGGATAGTTTGTTCAAAAAATATTTTTTAATGTCACAACCCATCATGTATCAAACCTATGATAAAATGGTATTTTAGCTGAATGTACTTCATCTAGGAATAAAACACTGGGTTCTTTGGAAGATGTATAACACTCTAGCTATCATAGTGAAATACATTTTCCTCTCGCTTTTTTACCAATACCATTCAAGAAGTTCTTCAGCCAAACCATCACCTTTCTAGCTTCTGTTATAGAAATATATTCTCCCTCTATAGTGAATAAAGCCACCAACTTCTACAATTGTGACATCCAGCTTACTAAAGTTCCTCCGCATGTAAATACATAACCTGCGGTACTCCTACTTCTATCGACACCAGCTCCAAGGTCAGCTTCCACATACCCCTATAATGAATTTCATTTCCCAAAGAACAAAGATACATCCTTGCTAACCTTAAAATACCTCACTATCCACTTTACAGCTTATAAATGTTTCCTTATAGGGTAATCCATGTACCTACTCACAAATATCTCTGCATGAGCAATTTCAGGTCAAGTATAGAACATGGCATACACCTAGTTTCTAATAGTTGATGTGTATGGAACCTTTTCCATGTACTCAACCTCTTATATCATCTTTGATGATTTATCCTTTGATATTTTTAAATGTAATTCCATGGTAATAAAGAATGGATTTTCTTCTATCATACTGAATCTTCTTAGAACCTCTCCAATGTAGTCATCCTATGATAATATCAATGTTTTATCTACACGGACTCTCTTGATCTTAATCCCCAAAATCTTGCTAGCTTATTCAAGATCTTTCATTTGGAACTCCTTAGCTACCCCCCCTTCCAACTCATCAATTCTCTATATACATTATCCTACAATGGGAATTCCATTCATATATAGAAGCAGTATAATATATTCATCACCAAAATATGAGATGTAGAAAAATTGATCCATGCCACATCATTTACATGTATTTTAGTCATGAATGAATCAAACTTTTTTTCCACTGCCTGGGTGCCTGCTTCAACCCATATAAGCTCTTATGGAGTTTTCACACTAGGTATTCTTTCCCAGACTCAACATACCCCTTTGACTACTACATATATATGTCTCCTACAAATCTCTATGAAGGAAATTTTACTTCACATTAAGCTTCTCAAGATACAATTCTTCAGATGGTACAATGATGAGAACCACCTGGATGGTGGTAAGCTTTACTATAGGTGATACAAAATCAGTGAAATACACTCCCACCTTCTGTTGAAATACTTTCACCACCAGTATTTACTTGAAATTTCTTTTTTACATCATGTTTTTCCTTAACCTAGTACACCCATTTGTTATACAATACTTTATTACCTTATAGAAGATGTGTCAACTTTCAAGTATTTTTGCCATATACTGAAGAAATTTCTTCCATCATGGCCAACTCCCACTTGCTCAACTCCTTCAACTGTATTTCATCTTCAAAGAATTATAGTTCTCCATTTTTAGTCAATAATAAATAATTTAATGATGGTGAATACCTATGCACAACCCTTCTCACCCTTGTTGATCTCCTCAACTCCACATGAGGAGTAGGCTCCACTAGTTTTGTTGTCTCATTCTCAGGTACACCTTCAAGATCCACTTTCTCTTTGCACTCTAATTCTTTGTTCCCATTTTCATCTTTTTCTACATGGTGATCTTTATATGTGACACCTTTATTAAATACCATATTCCAGCTCCTGATGAAAATCTTTTTGAGGTTATACCAAAAGTGGTAACCAAACTCCTCAACACCATATTCAATAAATAAATATGGCTTGGACTTGGCATCAAGATTGTCCCTTGAATCAACATCAATATGTAAATATTCCAAACATCCAAAGACTCATAAATATAAGAGTTTTACATCCTTACCATTCCATATATCCTTTTTTTATACATTATCCTATTGGTATAGATGGACTTCTATTGATGAGATATGATGACATGTTCATTGAAATAGCCCAGAAGGTCTTGGGTAACCCTGAATGATGCCTCATGCTCCTCATTTTAATTTAGTAACATATTCATACTTTTAGATACAACATTCTATTGTGGTGTTCCAAGAATAGTATTCTCCCACTAAATTATAATATATTAATATAATTACCTGAACTCATTGCTTCCATACTCTCCACCATTGACCAACCTCAATAATTTCAGCTTTGTTCCTGACTCATTATCCACCATGATTTTTAACTTCCAAAAAACCTTAAATACATCATATTTTATTTTTATAAAGTAAACCCGTACCTTCCTTATTGAGTCGTTGATAAATGTCACATAATATTGTGACCCTCTAAGAGAATGTACTAGTGCGGGCCCCCAAACATTTTTGTGCACCAGGTCTAGATTCCCAACCTTAGGTGTTTTACTCCTTTTGAAAAAGATACTTTATTATGATTTCCAAGGATTTAAGCCTCACATAATCTTACTTCTATCAACTTCAAATCTAGTAGAATTCCTTTTGTGGCTATCTCCTTTATCCCATTCTCACTCATGTGGCCTAGACAGTAGTTCCACATTTTAATCTCCAAAAGAACTTATTAATTCAATAATATTCATGATTATTTCTGTCATTTTGTACAAGGTAACATTATTTTCTCTCCAAGCTATGACCATAGCTCCCTTGGTAATTTTCTAAGAAACACCAGTAAACATGGTACTAAATCCTATATCATCAAACTTCACAATAAAAATAATATTTCTTCATAAATTAGGGACATAAATCACATTTTCAGAACTAGGAGACTACCATTGTTGGTCTTGATTCTTGCATCACCCTTACCCACAATCTAAAATGGTTCATCATCAGAAAGATTCACCTTTATAAAATTTTCAAAAACATAATTGTTTAGGAAACCCTTCTCAGATGTGGACTAAAAATATTTCCCTAAGTCTAAAATAAAAGACTCCATAGGGCTATCCATGATCAGCATTAACATGTCATTAGTTTCTTTAGATATTGTATTTTCTCCATTAGTTTCAGGTGCCTTAAATTTTTCTTTGCACTCTTTCTTGACATGTACTTTCTTCCTGCAATTCCAAAAAGTATAACCAACCCCCTTTACGTTGTCTTGGATCTTTCCTATTATCTTTGATCATCCTATACGATTGTCTCACTACACTTATCTCTATATTCCTTCAATATTAAGAGAATAACCAGAGAATATTCCCAATTCTCTCATTTAAATATCCTCACTAGGGATTTGGACCCACACATCCTTTAGAACTAGGTTTTTATTCTCCAAATAACTTCTCACAATTGTTACAGTCACTTTCCAACTACTAGGAAATTAATACAGTAAAACTAGTGCCCATACCTTATTGTCAAGAAAAATTTCCACTGATGTAAAATAACTTATGATGGTATTTAATTAATTGATGTGATCTACAACAATTCTACCTTCAACCATTTTAAGATTGAATAATCATTTCATCAAGTGCACTTTGTTTGACACTGAAGGTTTCTCATACATATTTACAAGAGATTTCATCATCCTAATTATTTTATTGTCTACTACGATGTTGAATTACATGTTTTGGGAAAAATTAAGGCACACAACTCCCAGAACCTGTTGATCTAGTATCACTCACTGTGATTACTCCATATCCATTGGCTTAAAACCCAGAAGTAGTAAATTCATTTTCTTATGGTAAATATAGTCTTTGATCTGCATCCTCTAGTAGATGAAGTAAGTTCTATCGAAGTGTTGAATATTAATCTTTATTTATTATATATCCACAATTCAGTTCAAGAAATATTAACTCATACTTTGATACCAGTTGTGATAGAAAAACTAGGATTCATAGCGATAGAACATGTTTGTGGGTGAAGAAAAGTCGGAAACAAAAGAAGAAGAAGAAGAACACATACATAGAGATTTACATGGTTCAAGAAATGATCCCTATTTCTATATAGAGTTATAATTTACCTAGTTTTGGGAGCATAAAAAATATATGGAGATCTCAAAGTTTCACACATAGAACCCCTTTTCTGAAAAGGGATAATAAATAAGATGAAGTATTATTCCACCAATCGTACAGAAAGTCCGTAATGATACAGTGAACGATGATTGGAAGTCTGCATCACTATAGTACCACAACAACTCAAGTACAATATGATATAGTGGTTATAGGATATAAGTACATGGAGATACAATACTATTTTCTCCAAAGTCTGACCTGCTATAGTATCCATGCCAAAAAGTCTGCACTACTACAGTTCCTTGTCAATGTTGTCCGGTCAGCCGTTCAGCTCTACTACAGTCAGCTAGAGTTGATACAATGCCCCAAAATTTATACTGGGTTATTTAGCCCTTATACCCTCACAGCTGATTTGAATTTCCCCTACAACCCCCAATGATCTCACCACAAAGCTTGACCCACAGAGTTCTAGCCTGATGCGCAGTATGAGCCACACACATTCGGCCCAACAACATCCAAAATAGATCAGGCTACACCAATCTAACAGAAATAAGGTAAGTGTTATTTTATCTTTCAAGTATGATAATCATATCATAAATATAATATTATTTCTTTAAATACCCTTACACATACTATTCACATAATGTGGTAATAAAAATGAATCACATCATTTCATGAGGTGGTAGTCCAACATACACACGAACAACGTTATCATTTATTCAATGAATGATAAGGTAAGAAATTATATGATATATTAATTTAATATAATGATTAATATGTCATGAATATCATATATAAACATAAACTTAGTCTTTATTACCTTCCATGTAATGCATAAGGTAAAAATAAATCACATTGCTTTGTGAGGCGGTAGTCTCCCATACACATGAGCGACGTTATCATATTCTCTATGGAATGGAAAGTAAGAATGAATATATAATATTATAATTACATAAGTATAATTATCATAAATATCATATATAAACATTAGATACATCATTATATCTAGTCGTGACAAGTGATGATGGAAAACAAATTACATCAGTTCATGAGGTGGTAGTCCACTGTATACACGATCAATAGTTTCTTTTCCCATTTGTGGTTAGAGGAGATATTTGCAGGTCTTGAACTTAAAAAAAAGTTTATCTAATATACTGAGGTTATTATATAATCATGTTTTAATAATATCTAAATGTGGTATAGGAATAAATAAAATAAAACACTCAGTTAAGGACATTACCTTTTCTTCAGATAATTTATTTTGGTTTGCAGGAAAATCCTTCCTATATTTATGAAAAAAAAAGATTTTAGGATTGGGGGGGGGGGAATTAAGGAATTTATTTTGGTAGGTATTGGCTGAAAAAATGGTTTTGTAAGTGGGTAAAGGAGTGGATAGAGAGTGGTCTTTTATAACTGGGGGAGAGGAAACACTTGGAATTTTTGAAAAGAAATAACTCCACCCAAGTTTTTCTCATGCCATAAGGATACAAAATGAACATTTTTTGAACCTTAGAAGATATAAGGTATAAATATGACCATAAAATATGAATTATAAAAGTTTTGGGTCATTTTTAACCCTTATATTTTTAGTTTAACCCCCGGTAGACCCGTTTTTACCTTAACCACGGTAAGTAATTTTCAATATTTTCACTATTAATTATGGTCAGAAATTAAGTTAAACTTATTTTGATTCCAAATATTTAATCCATTTTTAAAAATTAAAATTACATAAGTGGTAGAATTTAATTTAAAATTAAACCCACAAATGTGTAAAAAAAAAAGGTTTTCCAAAAGAAAAAGTTTTTATATTAAAATTCAATATGAAATTAATTCCAATAAATTAATTTGGATTAATTAATATATAATTGAAATAATTTTGATCTTAAAACAAAATTAAAATAAAATTATTCTTCTAAAATATTTAAATTAAAAGTTATTTTTTAATAAATATAAGTATTCTCAGTATTGATTGAAAAATGAAACTTTTATAAAAAATCTAAAAATTTCATATTAAGATAATCTTGATATGATAATTTTAAAAATTAAGTTAATTTTTTATAATAAAATTTCTATAAGTAGTTAAAATTAATTTTAAATTATGTTTACAAAGCGTGACTAAACCACCTTTTAGAAAAAAATATTTTTTTAGAAAGAATTTCTTTTTCTTTGAAATGGTTCTTATTTTATTTATAATTATTAGATAACCATTTAATTTATTATATACATGTATAAACCATATAAAATTACATAATTTAGTTAGTCCTATTCATACCCACTAACTTAACAGTTAGGTTATAATGACCATCATTAAATAATAATATTTTAATAGAGTATCACATTTTGTTTAAACCTGATACTGTATGCATCACAAGCTATCAAAGAGATTAAATTTATTTTAAAATAAAATATATCTTAAAGTCTTGGTGTAATGAACCAAACTTTTTGAATGATAATTATTTCCTAAAAATGTGTGTTATTTTATACTCAACAAAACTATGTCTCTTTAATAATGATGTGAGTATAAATTGAAATGTGACCATTAGGATTTGACCATTATATGACCATTGGTCAATACGACCATTGGAAACAATACTCTTAATAATAATTTTAGTGTTATAATTAGTGTTATAAATAGAAATGATAATGGTTAATTAATGTAGAAAGGAGAAATGATAACCTCAACCAGTAGAGTCATGTTGTATGAAGCCCATTTTTTAGAGCTTGGGAAGGAGGTAGCATAATTGGGCTTCACTCTTGAACAAGCCCGAATTTAATTTCAACATGTTAAGCTTGAACAAAATCACTAATGGGAGAAGTTCATGTTGGTGGAAATTACCACTCGGGTGATGTTATCCAAGCCACCCTAAGAATCTATCACCATCACACACCTTACCCTCAGGTTGTATACAGGTGTTATAAGATGTTATGTTTTGAGTCCCAAGTTACTTAAAGTATAATTACATTGTAAAAATAAAATTTTTGTTCCATCAATTCCATTTTAAGAATAGTATTTATTAATAAAATTGAGTTGGAATTTGATAAATTGATTTTTCAGATAGAAATTGTACTTTTGATAAAAGATATAAATATTATAATAAATTAAAATATTATGAATATAATTATTTTAATGAAATATTATCATTAAAACAATCCTATTTAAATAGAAATTATAAAATAATTTTATTTTTCCAAGTGTCAGAAATTTCATTATGTAATTTCACTATGCATTTTATATCCGCTATCATTTTTAATAAATAAGTATTTTTATATTTAAAAGTTAAAATTATAATATTTAGATAATTATTATGATAAAATAAATATAATTTTTTTAAATTAACACATCGAATTTAGGTTAGGGTGAATTTAGGAGAATGTTCTAAAATAATTTATTTTTTCATGAATAGTTTAAATATAGTTTGAGTTTTTCGATATGTTTAATGACATAATAATTATTTCATAATGATATAATAACTAATTAACCACAATACACGACTTAATATATTTTATTTTATTAATATCAAGTATTTTAATATATTTCAATCGATTTAAAAATATATAATTTAATTTCCAAATTTTAAAATGGAAACTTCAACTTTAAAAATGTTATTTTGTGAAAAATTTAATTTTCTTTTCTAAAATAAATAATATAAAATTCTTCTCTAATCTTGTGGATTAAAATATCACAATATGGTGTCAAAATTTTCCAATACCATAGGCAAATACAATGGGAAATCCCATTGTTTTGCATTTACCACTACCTAGGTGTCCAAGGAAATTAATAAACAAATCCTCCTCTTCTGCTATAAATACCCACCCATTTCTTCATTTATTTTACTTAAAATTCAACCTCAATGAATCTATGATAGTTTTACCTCCAAATGATTACTTAAAAGATTTTCTTAATCCCCCAATGTCCCAATATTCTAGTTTTAGGATCTACTCTTCAAGGTAAGAGAAATCTAAACTTCTATTTTTCCTTTCAAATTCCCTTTTTAGTGGTATATCTTTAAAATTTCCACACTATGTTCTTCTATCCATTTTATTTTACCCCTTTAATATATTAATATTATTTTATTAATTTTATACCCTTACCCCCTCTCTTTTTATTATTTTTTAAAACCATGTTTCATACCCTTTATGCTGCCAGATTTTCTTCTCAAAATTTCTCTCTTTTTCTCAAGAAATTCTCTTATTTTCTTCTATGAATACCCAAACCTCTTTATTTTATAGGGAGTATTAACATACATTAAACCCTCTTTCCTTTTTCATGGGTTAATAATGACATAAATATCTTTTCTTTATTTATTTTTTTTAAATTCCCTGATTTTGATATGAAACACATTTCTTTTATTCTCCACGAGTTATTTATGAAATGTTTTATTATGACATATGTGTATCACATTAATTAATACATATTAATGGTGAATTGTTATATTTATCCAATGAATTAGGTAAATAATTTAATCTTTATAAATGACATGTTTTACGATACCTTAGCGAATAACCTTGGTAATTTTTATGACACCTCAGTGATAAACCTTGGTGATATGCATATGAATGACTCAATTAAATATTGTAGAAACATTTCCATGTTATTATTCATGTTGTTTTTACTATGATATGTCTCATTTTACTTTTATCATGCCTTTATGATATTCTTCAAGTTCTTATCTATAATTCTCATGATCACTTGTAAACTGTTTCCCTTGCTTTCCCCTACTGGGCCTTATGCTCATCCTTTCCTTTGATGTATGTATCTAGGTTATGAGATACAGTAAATTTAATTAGGATGAACCTATTACGAATCATTTAAAGTGGATTATAATAATTTTTAAGTTTTCATGTATTATGTACCCTTTTTCCAAGAAACTAAACTTTAAAAAATCCCATGTTTATACAATATATTGAAAAATTATATTAATAAAAGGTGAGATAATATAATTTGTATCAAAGGATGGTTTAGTTATTTTTGTAAATTATGATTTGAAAAATTTAGGAATAACCTTATATAAAAATTTAAATATAGGAAAACATCCTAGTATTTTGGTGAAGTATTAAGTAAGTGGTTTCTGAGAAAAGAAATCCATGGCTAGATACGAACAAGTGGATGTGGTTCTGGAACAAATGTACCTAGTGGTAAAAACTCTGACGAGGTGCATTGGTCCTGACTTAGTGTAACTTGTTACACAACAACAGACCTTACTGGGAACCTGGTTTGACATTGCCGAGGGATATGTTTTAATAATCACAAGATTTTTACGAACCTTTATTAAATATTTATAGAAAATGTAATTGTTGTTAAAGAATAACATATTTAAGCATAATGTTTTAAGACATGAAATTAATTTAGAATTATAAGATTACTAAATGAAACTCATTTCTTACTAAGGTTTTCTTATTTTAGAAAATGGTTGGAAATAGGAGAAACCGCATAAATGGTGAGAGCAATGGACCAGGTGCTGATGACCTTTTGATGGAAGATAAAATTAAAAACTTCATGATAATAATGAATCAATTGAATTGAGTTATGAGAAATAACTTGAATCAAGTCAAGAGACCAGATTCACCTAGAAGGGAACACATTTCCATTGATTCCTTTATGCATTAACAACCACCTTCTTTCAGTGGACCTACTGACCATTGATTACTGAATAGTGGATAAGATTTATAGAAAAGATCTTTTCTGTACTCTATTGTTTAGAATAAGAGAACTTCACTGTGGCTGTGTACCACTTAGAGGGAGAATCTAATTAGCGGCGGACACTGGTTAAAAACAAAAATCCAAGCAGGGTGATTGATGAAATGGAGTGGGAAAATTTCAGGGGAACCTTTTTCAAAAAATATTTCCCCCATTCAATGTGAATTAAAATGGATAAGTAATTCCTAGAGATGAAGTATAAAGAAAAATTAATATGTGGGAATCTATGATATGAACTTCATAAGACTTTTCCGCTATAACTATAGATTTATTTGAATACTAATAGGAAGGTTTATAGACTCTTTGGTGGACTAAGACCCCATCTATGGAATAATATATCCAACCAAGACTATGAAAACCCTGAGGAGATCATGGGGAGTGATATGAAATTTGAACTAGAGTTTGGAGAGATATAGTGGTCCCATAGATCCAATGAAAAGAAGAGATCTTTGGATCTGAACTTAGGGAGGATCTTTGATCAAGGAAGAGTAGGAAATCAAGTGAAACTTTCCATGTGAAACAAATGTGGGAAGAATAATTCATATAAATACTTGATTAGGAGAGGGAAATCTTATAAGTGTGAAAGAGATGGCCCTATTTTTGAGAACTATCATAGTGAGGTAAAACCTCAACTTCTAAACAATAAAGAAAAAGGGAACATGTTAAAGGACCATCCTAAAGTTCAATGCTTTAAGTGTGGACAACTTTTCCACTTTTCCAATAATTTTCCAAATCCTAAGATAGTAAAGGGGAATCACCATCAACCTCAGCATAGGCCAAGGGATCGAGGTAATTCCTTTTTTATCAGGAGAGCTAAAGTTGAACCTCTAAATGATGTGGTGGTAGGTACTCTTGTTGTTCTCTCAAATCTAGAAAGTACTTTTTTTATTATGGTTCTACACATTCCTTTATTTCCTCCAAGTCTGTAAAGAATATATAATCAATCCCTAAAATTATAGAAGTATAACTATCAATTAAGACTCATGGAGGGATTATTTAATCATCAATAGTGTATTGAAACTATAGTATTTGCTTTGGTTTCATCATAAATATAACAGTCATTCCCATGATATAATTCTAAATTATACTAGGGATAAACTACATCTCAAATTATAATGATAAGATAAACTGAATAATAAAGGAAATCTCAATAGTATTGAATGTAAAACATATAGTTTCTTTTAAAGGAGAGATATATTGACCTAAAATTTGTCTAAAATCATCTCCCATAGCCTTCTTTATGGAAATGATCAGTGAATTTGAAGAATGAAATAAAAGTATACAAATATAAAATTTCCCCATCATTCAAGAATACATTGACGTATTCCTTGAGGAGTTAGCTAGACCTCCCCCAAAAAGATAGATAGAGTTCTCCATTGAGCTCATGCCTGCTTCTAAGTCAATTTCAAAGACCACGTATAGAATGGAAAATGTGGAGCTGGAGGAATTAAATAAGCAACTCCAAGATCTTTTGGAGAAGGGGTTTATATGACCAAGTGTGTCTCCTTGGTGAACAATTGTTCTCTTTGTGAAGAATAAGTATGGATCAATGTGTTTATGTATTGATTATAGACAAATTAATAGGATCACAGTGAAGAACAAGTACCCTCTTCCAAGAATTGATGATTTATTTGACCAGCTTCATGGGGATCAATTATTTTCCAAGATTGATTTTGATCTACTTATCATCAATTAAGGGTGAAGAAAGAAGATATTCCAAAGACTGCCTTCCGATCAAGATATTGGCATTATGAGTTTTTTTATTCCCTTTTTCTTGAATAATGATCCTACTATTTTTATGGATTTGATGAATAGAGTATTTAAGGACCACCTTGATAAATTTATGGTTGATTTTATTGATGATATTATGATATATTCTAAAAGTCTCAAGGAGTATGAGGATCACCTAAGGGTCATATTTTCAATTCTGAGGAAGTATAGGCTATTTAGAAATTTCATAAAATGTGAATTTTGGTTATAACATGTTTATTTATTGGGGAACATTATAACCAATGAAGGAATCTCAGTTGATCCTACCAAGAAAAAAGTTATGGAGGAGTGACATCATCCTACAATAGTAACTAAGATTTGTAGTTTCCTTGGATTATCAGGATATTATAGGAAGTTTGTGAAAATTTTTTTATGACTTTCTAATCTACTAACCAAGTTAACTCTAAAAGGGGTCAAGTTCATATGGACAAAAAAGTGTGAAGAAAGTTTCCAAGAGCTGAATAATAGATTGTTTACTACACCCATTTTAAGTCAACCCTCTATAGGAGAAGGATTCGTTATTTTTAGTGATACGTCTCTAAAAGGGTTTGGGTGCATTCTCATGAAAAATTAAAAGGTGATTTCTTATTTATATCGACATTTGAAACCTCATGAGCTGAACTATCCTACGCATGACCTGGAGATGGATGTGGTTTTTTTTTCTCTAAAGACATGGATTCACTATCTTTATGGAGAGAAATGTGATATATACACAGACCATCAAAGTTTTAAGTATATTTTGATGAAAAAGGAATTGAACATGAGATAGAAGAGATGGTTGGAACTTTATAAAGACCATGATTGTTCAATTAATTATCACCTAAGAAGAGAAAAAAAAGTTTCTAATGAATTAAGTATAAAAGACCCTATTGTTATGGAAATAATGAGGATTCAAGGAGATAATTTGATCAAAGACCTAGTAAAAATGTACATGGGAATCATAAGGATAGAAAAATCATCAACCCTATCCCTATTTATTTCTCAACCACCATTATAAGAGAAGATAAATAAATATAAAAGAGAGGATAATTTTTTACAAAATAAGTTAGAGGCTGTGAAGAATGCAATGTTTCTCGAGTTCAATATTAATTAAGAAGGTGCACTGAAATTTCATACAAGTCTTTGTGTTCCCATATTTTTTGGAAATAAAGAAGGAGTCGATGGATGAAGCTCATATATCTGCTTACTATAGAAATCCTACAATAATGAAAAAGTATAGGGAAATTCGTGATCATTATTGGTGGGATATCATGAAAAGGGAGATTTTCGGCTACACTTCAAGGTGCCTGGTGTGTCAACAAGTGAAGGCATAACAACAACTTCCTAAATGGGTATTACAACCACTACCCATACCAACATGGAAGTGGAAAATATCACTATGGACTTGGTCACTCATCTCCCAAAAAAATCCAAATGAAATAATGTGATATGGTTTTTAGTGGACAATCTCACCAAGATTTCCCATTTTATCTCTATTCGGAAAGATTTCTCTTTTGAACAACTTTCCAAGATTTACATAAATGAAGTGTGAGGTTGCATGGAGTGAAAATTTTTATCATTTCTGATAGAGATCCAAGGTTCACATCAAAGTTATAAATAAGTATTCAACATGCTCTAAGTACAAAATTGAATTTTAGTATGACCTATCACCCCAAAATGATGGCCAATCTGAAAGGACTATTCAAACACTCAAGGAAATGATGAGAACATGCTCAATAAAATTTAAAGGTGGATGAGATAAACATATCTCATTAGTTGAGTTCTCATACAACAACAAATTCCATTCAAGTTTTCAAATGGAACCCTATGAATCTTTATATGGGAATCACTTTACAACTCCTACTTGTTGGGACGAAGCTGGTGAGAGGAAGCTTTTTGGACTTGATCTTGTGCAGGAGATGACAGAAAAGGTTTATTCCATCCAACAACACATAAAGGTCTCTTAGAGTCAAGAGAAGAGATATTCTGAAAACTATCAAAGGGACTTGGAGTTTGATGTTGGCAACATAGTCTTCCTTTGAATTTAACCTTGGGAGAGATTCATGTGGTTTGGGAAGAAAGGGAAGCTCAACCCCAGGTACATTGGACCATATGAAATACTTGATCGCATATGAGCAATGGCCTATCAGCTTTCACTTCCACCAAACCTATCTCAAGTTCATGATGTTTTCCATGTATCTATCTTAATAAAGTACATACCTAAAACTTCACATGTATTGAATTCAGAGGTGGTATAACTGGAACATGGCCTCTCTTATAAGGAGAAGATGGTGGAGATCTTGGACCATAGAGACATAATTCTATGATACACGACTATCCACCTCTTTAAATTGTTACGGAGGAACCAAAAATATGAATAAGACACATGGGAACCATAGGAAACAATGAGGTAGAAGTAACCATACCTTTTCTCAATCGAGGGAACAAGATTAAATTTTGGGGATGAAATTTCTTGAGGGGGGAAGAATGTAATGGCCTAAACTTTTTTAATGATAATTGTTTCCTAAGAATGTTTGTTATTTTATACTCAATAAAATTAAATATCTTTAATAATGTTGTGTGTATAAATTGAAATATAACCATCAGGTTTTTAATATTATATTATCGTTGGTAAATATGACCATTGAAAAAAATACTCTTAATAATAATTTTAATGTTATAATTAGTGTTATAAATAGAAATGATAATGGTTAATTAATGCAGAAAGGAGAAATGATAGCCTCAAATAGTAGAGTCATTCCGTAAAAAAACCATTTGTCAGAGCTTGGGAAGGAGGTAGCATCAATGGGATTTATTCTTTACCAAGACCAAGCCGATCTTCAACATGTTAAGCTTGAATGGAATTGTCTACAAGAGAAGTTCAAGTTAGTGGAAATTACTACTCGAATGATGTTATCTAAGCCACCATAAGAATCTATCACCGTAACACACCTTACCCTTAGGTAGTATTCAGGTTTTATGAGTTGTTATTTTTTGAGGCCCTAGTTACTTAAAGTGTAATGATATTGTATAAATAAATTTTTTGTTCCATCAATTCCATTTTAGGAATAGTTTTTTTAATAAAATTGAGTTAGAATTTGATAAATTGATTTTTTGGATAGAAAATTTTCTTTTAGAAAAGATATAAATATTATAATAAACTAATATATTATTAATATTATTTATTTTAATGAAAAATTATGGTTAAAACACTCTTATTTAAATATAAATGATAACATAATTTTATTTTTTCAAGTGTCTGAAATTTCACTATGCAATTTTACTATGCATTTTCTATCTGCTATTATTTTTAATAAATAAGGATTTTTATATTTAAAAGTTAAAATTATCATATTTAGATAATTATTATGATAAAATAAATATCATTTTTAAATCATCAGATTGAATTTTTTTTTAGTTTGAATTTATGAGAATTTTTTAAAAT
The DNA here is from genome assembly GCA_963277665.1 of Viscum album. Classification (NCBI taxonomy): domain Eukaryota; kingdom Viridiplantae; phylum Streptophyta; class Magnoliopsida; order Santalales; family Viscaceae; genus Viscum; species Viscum album. The sequence goes on along the minus strand of OY728125.1, from coordinate 1,120,107,394 downwards.
ACTTTATTTTTCATGAATAGTAAAAATACAGTTTGAGTTTTTCAGTATGTTTAATGAAATCATAACTATTTCATAATTATGTAATAATAAATTAACCACAATACAAGACTTAATATATTTTATTTTATTAATATCAAGTATTTTAATATATTTTAATCAATTTCCAAATATATAATTTACTTTACAATTTTTAAAATGGAAACATTAACTTAAAAAATGTTATTTTGTGAAAACTTTAATTTTGTTTTCCAAAATAAGTAATATAAAATTATGGTTGAATATTTTGGATTAAAATATCATAATACGTGTTCCAAGTGTCCAATACCATGGGCAAGCCCATGGTTTTTCATTTACCACTCCCTAGGTGTCCAAGGAAATTAATAAACAAATTTTCCTCTTTTGCTGTAAATACCCATCCATTTATTCATTTTATTTAACTTAAAATTCATCCTACATGAATATCTAATAGTTTTACCTCCAAATTATTCTTCCAAATTAGTTATACCAAGTTTTCCTCAATCCCCCAAGGTCCCAATCTTTGAGTTTTAGGAGTTACTCTTCAAGGTAAGGGAAATCTCAACTTCTCTTTTCCTTTCAAGTTCCCTTTTTATGTGGTATGTGTTTCAAATTTCCATAATATGTTATTCTATACATTTTGTTCTATAAATTTACTATATTAAGATTATTTATGAATGTTATACCCTTTTACCCTATCTTTTTAATGTTTTCTAAAACCACGTTTCATACCCGTAATACTGCCAGATTTTCTTCTCAAAATTTCTTTATTTTTTCTCAAACAATTCTCTTATTTTCTTTTGTGAATACCCAAAAATATCTATTTTCAAGGGGTATTCACATATATTTTAAAATTAACTATTTTTTTTGGGATTAACATACATGAAACCCACCTTCCTTTTTCGTGGGTTAGTAATGACAAAAAGATCTTGTCTTTAAGCATTTTTTAAAACACCATGATTTTGATATGAAACCAGTTTCTTTTATTCTCTATAGGTTATTTATGAAATGTTTTATTATTATATATGTGTATAAAATTAATTAATACATATTAAGTTTTCACACTAATAGTTCTCCAATTAATTTGTTAAATAATTTAATCTTTAGAGATGACATGTTTTACGATACCTTAGTGAATAACCTTGGTAATTTTTATGACACCTCTATGATAAAACTTGGTGAAATTATTATGAATGAATCAATCAAACGTTGTTTCCACATTTTTAGGTTATTATTCATGTTATTTTACAATTATATGTCTCTTTTTTTCTTTACTCACACCTTTATGATATTCTTTAAGTTCTTATCGATAATTCTCATGATCACTTGTAAACTATTTCCCTTGCTTTTCTTTACTAGGCCTTATGCTCACCCTTTCATTTGATGCATGTCCCTAGGTTATGAGATGAATTAAATGTACTTAGGATGAACCTATGATGAATCCTTTCAACTATATTAGAACAATGTTTTAGTTTTCATGTATTATGTACCTTTTTTCCAAGAATCTAAACTTTAAAAGATCCCCTATTTGTACAATGTATTGAAAATTTATGTAAATAAAAGGTAGGATGCTATACTTGGGGTGTTAAATTCTCCCCCCTTAAATAATTTCTCCCTTAAAATTTCATATTACATACTAAGGTGGAAGTATTTTAGGGTACTTCTGCTTTATCACCTCTTCCAGTTTATAGGTTTCTTCCTCATACTTGTGGTTTTACCTTAGCACTTTGATAAGGTGGGTTATATTATTTCATATAACTCTGTCTCTATGATCTAAGATCTCACTGAATTATCCTTGTTTTAAAGGTATTTATCCAATGGTACCAACTTTAGATTTAGTACATACTAGTGTTATGGTATGTACTTCTTCAATATGGATACATGGAACACATCATAAACTTGAGATAAGTTAGGTGAGAGTATTAATTGGTAGGCCACCTCTTTGATACGATTAAGAATCTCAAAGGGGATGATGTATCTAGGAATAATATTTCCCTTATTAAAAAACCCCATGAATTTATTTCATGGTGAAATATAGAGGAACACCTTATCTCCAACCTCAAACTTCAGGTCTCATCGATGGTTGTCTCAATAGATTTTCGGTCAAATTTGTATAAATTTCATGATATATTGAATGGATTGTACATTATTTATCATATCTTAGGAAAGATAATGTCACATCATCTTCTTCTATCCAAATTAATCTCTGTATGTCTAATGCCGATGCCAATTCCCTTACATAGTCTCATAAGGTGACATTTGAATGCTAGAATGGAAGGTGTTTTTAAATGAGAACTCTACTAGGGTAAGTTTCTAATCCTAACATCCTTGGAAATACATTTAACAATAAATAAGAATATACTCTAGATTTTGGATGCTTCTTATAGACTAAACATCCATATGAGGGTGATAAGGATATTTAAAACTGAGTTCTATATCCAACACTTGTTGAAGGCTTCTCCAGAACCTTGAGATAAACCTCAGATCCCAATCAGATACAATAGAGAGTGACACTCTATGAAATCTTAACACTTCTCTTATGTATATCTTATCAAGTTGATCAATAGTAAAATATTACTTGATAACAATGAAATGTGACAACTTTTTAAGATGATCAACTACCACCCAAATGCCGTTATTACCTTTAGGTGTCCTGGGGATTACTACAATGAAATCTATGGTTATGCTTTCCCATTTCCATACTGTTATGGTAAATAGTTGCATCATACCCTTAGAAATATGTTGTTCAACCTTGACTTGTTGGGATACCAAGCATCAAGATATAAATTCCACAATCTCCTTCTTCATGTTATCCCACCATAAGTTTTGATTTACATCTCTATACATCTTAGTGATTTCTGGATGAATAGAGAAGGTTGAGCTATGTGAATCATCTAGAAGCTCCCTATTCAACTCTATTTTTGATGGGAAACATATCTAGGTTCTAAAACTTATGACCCCATTTTCATAAAAGTTTAACTCTAGAATATTTTATACCTTTTTTGTAGCACCTCATCCTCTTTCTAGGCCTCTATGATCCTCTAAAAAGTGGATGGTTGAGAAGTTATTTTAGAAAGGTAGGATGGATATATTTTTACTATTTATATATCCATACTTTTTAAATATAATAAGGTTATATATTTATTAATTCTCACCATTGATAAAATTACTGGATCCTTCTGCCACTTTGTTTTCTTTCCCACAATGTTAATGGATTGAGCAGTCATATTCCTTGATCAGCTTTAACCACCTTCGATGGCACATGTTAACATCCTTCTATGAGAATATATATTTGAGGTTATTTTGATCTATATATATTTCATACTTTTCCCAATATAGTTAACATATTTATATCTTTAATGGAAAGATCACTACAACTAACTCCAAATCATGTGTTAGAAAGTTATTCTAATAAAATTTCAACTATCTTGAGGATTAGACTATCACTTTATCATTATGAATTAGTATATAGCCCAAACCATTATTTTAAAAATCATTGTATACCAAAAAAGTTCCCCACTTGAGGGAAACATAAGTACTAGTGTAGTGATAAGACTCCTTTTCAAATCCTTAATGCTGTCTTCATATTCACTAGTCCAGAAAAGATTTACCCCCCTTCATGTTAGCTTGGTTAATGGGTTTGATAATTGTAAAAAGTTTTTCACAAACCATCATTAATACCCAGGCAGTCTAAGGAAACTATGGATCTCCGTTATATTTATTGGTTCGGGTCAGTCATCAGTTGCCTTTTTCTTAAAAGGGTCCATAGATATCCATTTAATGGTGACAATATACCACAGGAATGATACTTCCTTCATCCAAAACTCAAGTTTAATGTACTTTTCATATAGATTATTCTTTCTCAATGCCTTTATCATAATATTAAATTACTTCTCATGATCATACTTTCTCTTATAATATATCAAAATATCATCTATAAAGACTACCCCAATTTTTTTGAGTCAATCCCTAAAGACTCTATTCATTAATTCCATAAATATTTATAGAGAATTAGTGAGTCTGAAAAGAATCACTATGAACTTATACTGTCCATAACTTGTTTGAAAGGTAATTTTGGGAATATCTTCCTTCGTCATCCTTAATTGGTGATATCCTGCATTAAGGTCCACCTTATAGAAATATTGATCCCCACTTCGTTGATCAAACAAGTCATATATCTATGGAAGGGGATAATTTTTCTTTATTGTGATTTTTTTGAGCTCACGATAATCATTATAGAGGGGAATTTCCCTATCCTTCTTCTTGATGAAGAGGACTGGTGCACCCTATGGTGAATCACTTGGGTGAATAAATCCTTTATCCATATTCTCATGTAATTGTTTATTCATCTCCTAAAGTTCAATAATGTCTATTCTATATAGATTCTTAGATATTAGAAAATATCTAGCTATAATATCGATTAAAAATTCAACCTCTCATATAGGAGGAAGACTAGAAAACTCTTTGGGAAATATATCAGTATAACCCCTCATAATGGGAATGTATTCAAGAATTATCCTTTCCTCAGTCTCAATCATTTAAGAAAGATACACTTTCTCAGAAGGTAAAAATACCCATGCTTTATATGATGATACCAAAAGAGATTCATCCTCCTCACACTTGTAAAGAATTAGAGGGAAACTCATGATTTAGAGGGTGATTTCAATCTATCAGCATTTTATATTGGCTCTATATAAATAAATCCAATTCATTCTCATCAAATTCCACTAAAGGAAGTATCATAAGTTGTTTTTGGGAATTTTGTCCTGAAAATAAGGATAGGGGATGATTTATATGCTTGAGATGCAATGATCGACCCATTTTTCTTCTTCATTAATAACTCAACTTCCATGTTTTGAGGTGGTTCTTGAATATTCCTACTAAAATTGCATGATATGAAAGAATTAATAGAACCAAAATCAAAAAGTACATTCTCGATTATTGAATAAATAACTAGCATACATGTCACCACTTCATTATCAGGACCCCCTCTACAGTTGTGATAGAATAATCTCACCCTTTCTCTCTAGGAATTAGAGGTTGTTATTATCAGTTTTCATCAACAACCCTTGTCTTAGTTCATTGGTTCACATAGTGTCCTTTTTCTTTGCAATTATAACATTGTAAAAAATTATAAGGGTTGTTTGTAGCATTCATTTATTACATAACATTGGTGTGTTTCTCCTATCGATAATAATTGTCTAGGTTTCCTTCTTTCCCACACCTAAAGTACTTACTATACCCCTTTAGAAAATTTCTGGGATGCTTATTCCCACACTTTTGACAAGTGTGATGTTGAAATTTCTTGACACCATTATATTTCTCCATCATACCACTTGATTTCAAATCCATTTTCAGCTTCTAATACATATGAGATCCTTGAGATTTTCTGATCCCCATATCGACTTTAAGGGAACATTGAAAAATTTCCTTATAGATCACAAAGTGTTAGATTGCCAAATATTTTGGTATACTTGTCTTTATCCCACAAAATAAGCAGTCAACTTTACTTTCAGGGGATATGACAAAGCCAGAGGCATATTGTGCAAGTCTTGTGATGTTTTCTTCATATTACCCAAAAAAATTTCATCCTTTTGATTGAGACTAAGAAAACCCATCTCTATTTTAAGTCATATAGTGTGGGGAAAATTTTTATTGATTTTTTTTATAGAATTACTTCCACTCTATATTTTATATCTTTATTAGGCTTTGAATTTTTTTATCAATGTCCACCATTTATCAGCTTCTCCATGCATATGATAAACAATCAATAAAATATTCTCTTTCTCATAGCATTGAAGGATATAGAAGATATTTTAAATATATTTGATCCATTATTCCATAATTAAAGGACCATAAGATCCAATGAATGTTATAGGCCTTTGTTTCATAAAGGATTCAATTGCAACTTGATCTTTTCTAGGGGGATTCGAGTATTCATCCTAATTCAAGATTTAGTTCAAAACCTGATTTATATGAGAAATTATTATCATGCAGTTCCCAAATCCTACTTCTATTTTGTTGGTATTCTCAATTGGGAAGTCATCATATTGACCCTCACAATAGTTTTTTTGATTCAGTTTCCCCTATTTCCATCCATTAACTAGAATAAAAAAAATGATAATACCTTAACTAATAAACATAAATAATGGAAACTTATAAACCTAGGAGGAATATATTATAAATGATAAGTACATCCTAACTTACAAGTTTCTAGGTTTAAATCTAGGTTATCCATGGTAATTTATCTATTAGATTTTCTAAACTAATAATTTGTTCAAGTCCTTCATAATAGTTCATAAAAAGTTTTTTAATTTCCTAAACATATCCCCTAGGAGTGTTAAACCATGTGCATAGTAAGACCCATTTTCATGTAATAGGTAATGCTCGAATCAAGCCCGACACACCTTTTTTGGAGTTATTACCCCTAGGTACATCTGTTTCAAAACCATATACAATTTTAGTATCTATATAGGGATTTAATTTCTCATATACCACTAAATATATAATTCACTAATATTCTAGGATATTTTTCTATACTTAGTATTATCTTTATTCTTATCCTTATAGTCATCCTTATACTTATCCTTAAACTTATCCCTAGAGTTCTCACTAAAGTTTTCTCATCATATTTTCCAAAGGTTAACTAAAACTTTCCTTTAATACCAACTATAATGAACTAATCATTTTAAACATATTATTACATGATTCTTAAATATAAATATCCAATAATTACAACATAAGGTTCATTAAGTCCTATTAACTTTGCAAGACTAGGTTCTTAATACATAAAAGGAAACTAAAACATGCCATATATATTTTATTCTCTATAGTGAGATCCTAAAATCCATTTGAGTTCCTAAATATTCATGGGATAACCTGGGGAATACATAAAGAAATAGGTTAGCTAAAAAGACCAATAATGGAATAAACATGATAATGAATCATAACATGTAGGTCAAAGGCATAACATGATATTATAAAATAGAAGGTACATGAACAATCAAGTGGAAGAATAACATAAAGATAATGACATCATAATTTCATGAAAAAAATGGGAAAGTGGAAATGAAATAAAACATGATATAAACATAATAGAATGATAACTTCTAAGACAAAATCACTTCGTGGATATAATCCCATAATGAATTAGGTTCACTCCCTAATCCCATACATGACGTCTCATGAGACTAAAACATTACACAATGCATTGGAGGGATATATAATTCCAATACCACCCATAAAATTCATTTCATATACATAAATATGCATGACACAAAATAATATCAATAATAATTCATAAAAATAATAATTACCCATTGAAAGAAATGGGTTGCATAATCTTGTCTCATAACACAATCAAAAGATATTCCTTAAAGAAGGAATTTGAGATATGGTCATAAGGAATGTATTAAACCATAAAAGGAAGTTCTAATAATATATTTATACATGTGAGATATATATATACATAATTTATAATCATTTCATAACTTTAAATAGAGAGAAAGTGAGTTAGACAGATAATGATTATAAACTGAAGAAAAGGGTGGGTTAGAAAGATCCATTACCTTGAGATTGATTCATCTAATGCATTCTTTATCTCCCTGAATAATAAAAAAAGCTAATTATTTAATTTATTAAGAAAAAGTTTCAATATTATTATTCCTTTTATTTTATTCATTACCATGTCATATTAAATTACTTAACAAATTAATTTCACGTTGAATGTTTTAATGATACACATATCATATGTCCAAAATCACTTTAGTAAGTCGACTAAGGTCAAATAGTTCATTAATTAATCATATAAAAAATTATAAACATGATATAGTTATCGTTTTTATACATAATTTATACTTTTTAAACCAACCATGAAATATGGTTATGAAAAATGAACTACGTAACAATCATGGAGACAATAAGCTATACACATGCATAAGTAATGTTTCCATTTTTCAAATATTATCACAGAAAGAAGGAAAGTGTTATTTTAAATTTCTAGGATTATTATTATATCATAAATATCATACTATTTCTTTAAATACCCTTACAAACACCATTCATGTGATTCGGTAATAAAAACAAATCACATCGCTTCGTGAGGCGATAATCCTCCATACATAAGAAAGACGTTATCATTTATTCAATGAATATTATGGTAAGAATGTATACGATATATTTATTTTCTATAATAGTTAATATGTCATGAATATCATATATTAACATAAAATTATTCCTTATTACATTCAATTTAAATTGTAAGTGAAAAACAAATCACATCACTTCGTGAGGCGGTAGTCCACCATACACATGAGCGACATTATCATATTCTCTATATAATGGAAAGTAAGAATGAATATATGATATTATAATTACAAAATTATAATTATATCATAAATATCATATATAAACATTAGATACATCATTATATCCAGTCGTGATATGAGGTTATGAAAAATGAATTACTTCGGTTCATGAGGTGGTAGTCCGCCATACACATGACCAACTAGGGGTGTCCATGGGTCGGGTTGGGTCCGATCAAGGGTGTTTCAGGGATTTAACTGATAAAAAAAGGGATTTAGTTAAGTGGTTATATGTGTTTGACCCAAACCAACCTAATGGATCCAGACCCAGACCCAGATTAATGCTAAAAATGGAAATGCAACAAAATCAAAAGGTAGCAACACCAATGGAAATACAGTAACGGTAATACAACATTAGAAATGATAATGCAGAAAAATGTAAATAAGTAGGAAGGACAAAACTAAATAAATTTAAGCATAAAATCTTAAACAAATCCAAAAACCAAATAAAGAAATATTGGTATCCAATTCCAAACACAACAAAGCTAGGGAATAAAGAAGGTAAAGGTGGATAATGAGGGGAAGGGAAACCAACCTAATAAAAAACATTTAGAAATGAACTTATGGGTTACATACTTATATGGTGTCTATGTGATCCAAATATATTTTCATTAACACCATCAATAAAAATCCCATTCTCTCCCTTCCACTTCAAGTAACTTGGTAAACCCACAATTCCTAATGAAAATGATCTTATGGTGGTTAGGAAAATTAAACTTCTCCCTATGAAGTTCCTCCTATGAATGATTGATATTGATATCCTTTAAAAAAATATACAATAGAACCTACCCGATGCTAACCCTTTCACATGTTTCTTATGGTTTTCTAAATGCACCCCTCAAGCCGGTCTACAGTTTATCTTCTTTAGAACATTAAATCATCTTGTTTATATAAAGAACATGTAAGGGATTCACCCTCACCCTAAAATGGAATGAATCCTTTCCAGCAAACTTGATCATGTAATTATTACGTGAATTCCTAGCAACTTCTATTATCTCGGTCGAGATATTTTCTTTTTACTAGATCATGCGATGAATGCATAGAGGGAATTTGTCAACACACTTTTTCTTTATGCCAACATCATAAATTATAATCTTAGAATCAGGAACAACATGACAATAATGTGATTTGGTGTATGGAAAGTAAAATTAAAATGAATTTCAAGGGAATAACTACAAAAAAAAAGAAATAAATTAGTAACACTGATCATATAACCAAATTATAAATAAATTTTAATAACTAATCCTTGAATAGAGTGATAAATTTATAAAATTTAACACAACTTGAAATTAAATAACTAGTAACTAACTACAACAACAATGCATTATAATGAAATTCTAGTTTTCTAGCTATAAATATCCTTCATTGGTTTCTTTTTATACATCATCCATAAATCTCCTTGGTTACCTTTTCTACCTTATCCATAGTTCTATTTTAGAAAATGTGACTCTTAAATTTTAAAGTGGTTTTCTCCCTTGCTACAATCAGAAATGATTTAGAACAAATATACTGAATATCTAATTTGAGGAATAGGGAGGGGGAATACACGAGTCAAGGAATTGAGAACCCATCCCATTCAATAAACCTATCTATTTACAATAGGTTTACCCTAAAACATTTTATTCAAAAATTATATAGTGACACACCACTCAAAATATTCTACATTTAACATATATTAATTCCTATAACCATATTAAAAAGCATGAAACTAAAAAAAACATATTCATTGTATTTGGAAATACATAATCATGCTAAAACAATAATTCAATTATAAAAACTATAATTCTCATAACATAAAACATGATTACACCACCCCATGAATACTAGATTATGGTGTCAAAATAGGTAAATTTTTAAAAATAATAAAAATGGACTGTGGTTTTGTTGATGACACATTCCCTAGTCTCCAACAATAATGGAATATACATTAATTAATACACCTAACCAAGGAATCTAATAAACCTATAAGTAAAACTAAACATTATTTTCATGTTTATAGAGGTTTATAGAAAGGGTGTGAGAATTAACCCTCATAATATTTTCCCCAATGACACCAAATTATTAACATGTTGAAGTAAACTATGAAATATTATGAGTGGTATAAAATTTATAAACTCATGCTGAATTAATAGAACACACACACCCATCTATTCTAAAATACTCAAAAAAACCATCACTAAAGAAATTAATCTTTTTATCCAAAATAATTATATAACTAAGACATTATACCCATAAAACCCTTTTCTAAAACCAAAGCATTATAACACAACACCAATTTTAAAAACCATATTATTTTACCCACTCCAAAAATTTTAGAATCCAAAGTGTTTTCTCTATTCCTAAAATTTTCAAAACATCAAAGTGTAACATATAAGAACAAAAATACATTTTGAACCTACTAGTAAACCCAACACCTAAGTGAAATATTACCACATTGCCTTGAATTTTCACTTATCTACACAACCTATTAATCAACTCCTCATATAAAGGATCGAGATACTATACTCAAATAGGAATATATATATATATTAAAATCCTTATTTTAAGGATGGTTCTGCAATACTAATTTTGGAACCCATTGTCTCATTCTTTATATAACTAACCTTCTCTGAAACACCCCTTGGTGATTAGAAAAACATTTTTATAGGTCATACTATACTTCTAATTGAATCAGAAATTTAAACCCATAGAATTTTACACATTTCAAAATCCAAAAAAAAATCTCATAAATAATTCCAATTAAACAAAACAATTTTTATAAATAAAAAAATATTAAAATAAAATAACATTTTAATACCTTTTTTGAATCTAATAAAACTTATGAAAAATTATTTAATACAAATTTAAATAACAGATATAATTTTTAAATAACTACCTTTCTTGGCATATAATTTTTAACTATAACACTTTCTCTATCTTTAAATAAAAAAATGAACATGTTAGTGTAATTAACACTATGAATCAAATAGAAATAAAGAAATGTATTCCAAAATAAAAAAGAAATGAATTTTATAAAGAAATTATAAAATAATCAAGAATTTATAACTTAATGAAAATTGATCTATCATACTTGCTTACTTATTATATTTTAGACAGTAAAACTATGATCATGAATCATGAATGATGACATATCTTAAAAACAGAACAGAAGAAAAAGTCAATATTTTTCTTTTTCAAATAAAGGTTTATAATTGATAACTATAAAATGGTAAAAAATCGTAATATTTTTAATGGTACCTAATTTAATCAATTCAAATTCTTCTAGTTGATTTCTAATATCAATTGGTTTAGAATTTCTAAACCAATTTTGGGAGAAAATTAATTCCTCAATGGTATTGGTATTCAAAAAACTATGAAAGGAATCAAAGACCCATCCTTCTGTACTAAATGATGACTTTAAAGATACTATAGTAAATGGTATTTCTAGAATATATCTGGCAATTCATGTGAGAAAATGATACCTACTTATCTTTCCTTTCCACCATATTAAAATATCAAATCCATAAAAATAATCCTAATAATCATCAACCTCTAGATATATTTCTAATAAATTCCTTTTTTGTGTCAATTGTATATTCATTTTCTTTGATTTATATGCATATTTCTATTTCTCACCATCCTCTCTATCTCCACTAGCATCATGAACATGTGAATATGTATGAGAATTTTACTCACATTGATAAACAGGGATGATATATTTTCATTTTTAAAACTAAAAAATATTATTCATAATTTCTATTAATACAATGATCAACTCATTCTTGTTTTCATCATCAAAAATAATTTCAAAACTATCCCAAACATATTCTAATTTATATCAGGGATCCAAAACAACTACTATAAGTAAGATAGATTTAAAATTGGAACTAATAACCCAATACTTTTCCAATTTCACCTTCATTGAAATAGACATTGCACTCATAGTAGTATCATTACTCTAAAACTATTTCTTGATTTTTCTATATATTCCAAAACGATTATAAAAGAAATTATGACATATCAAATACATAAAACCAGAAAATTAAATATTTATATTATAAAATATTTTTAAAAACTTAAAAAATACATGATAATTATTCAAATCATATATTGTATGATTCCCACCTTCATAGATAAGAGAACTCCTAAAACTCGAATCCTTCTTAAGTAGAATAAATAATTTCTTGTACTACTATGTAACATCCAATATAAATTAACAAGAATTCCACCTAGTAGGCACATCAAGAATTATGGCCCATTTACTAGGAATTTTTAACTCCTTAACAATGCTCTTAAAATGAGCCAATCTAGAAGGTGAACTTCACACAAACTTATAGTAAACTATGATTCTAGTAATTGATGTTGATATTTCCTCTATCCCATCAACAACAATAAATTTTAAAATGTGTGCACAATAATTCATATGAATATACTCTCCTATAAGAATAAAACCATTCTAATCATTAACCATCCTCACTAAATAATTTATTGCTATATTATTAGAACCAATATTGTCCATGGTAATAGTATTAATCCTTTCAATCCACTATTTCACTATTTATTATAATACTTTTCTAAATTTTTCCCCTTTATGATCCACACCAGGACAAAACCTAATTAATTTTTATTTAAGATCCAATTATCATAAATAAAATGTGCAGTCACACACATATAATTCAGATTATGAATTGAAGTCCATGTTTTAGTAGTAATACATACCATATCGGAGAACATATCAAACATAGTATTTAATTTTTCTTTCTCATTCAAATATAATTTCAAGCAATATCTATAAATTGTTTGTCTACATAGAAATGAAAATTGAGGTTGAAAACATAAATACATTCTCTAAATACTTGATTATAAACATATTTAAATGATAACTCATCAATGATTGTCATTTTAGCAAGAACTATTCTGCACTCTTCTTGGTTAAAATGATCTATTAAAATTTTAACCATCCCATTATCCTCATATTTACACTTCTTTCTAAGACCAATAACGGTTTATCCTTTCTTAAGTTTTTTTATGTTTTTCATTTCACCTTTTCAAATTCCTATTAAAATTTATAGTTCCATGATATAAAAATGTGAAATCATAATATTTACAACAATAATTACAAACAACCCTTCTACCGTTCTTATAAAAATGATCTAAATCTTGAGAAACTCTAGTAGCAAGCTCTTTAAGAATTGTTAAATTTTTAGGATATGATTACCCTAAGTTTCTTCAACTAGTTTTATACTTATACCCCTTATATTTTTATAGTCTAGTGGTTAGTTAGATTATACCCTATCTAACTTTTAGGTCCTATGGTAGTTGTAGGATTAAAACCACTAGTTATACCACCTTCTATGAATAGATAGCTAGTCAGGCTAGCTGTCTACAAAATACTCCCACTCATGACCTACTAACGAGTCTCTGGTTATAGAAAACCCATAGAATAATAAAAAGATCTAGATTTTGAGTGATAGGGGGAAGATAATAATAAAAAATGATAAAAAAGGAAGAGTTACATATGTACTAGAGAGAACACATGACACCGAGAGGAGGAGGTAAATCATGTGATTAGGGTTTCTACCAATTACTTGCGAGTGAAGGTAAGGGGAGGAGGTGAGAGAGTAGGGTATCTTTAGTTGGGCGGGTGAAGTAACTGTGGTGAAAAGAATCTAGGATAGGAGTAAGGAGGAGAATTAGGGAGTATGGTTTTCTCACAAGGGAATGAGAAGAGAATGCAAGTCAGTGAGTAGTGTTTTCTCATGAGGGAAGGTCGGGAGAGGAGGAGCAAGAAGGAGATGATAAAAATATTGGGAGAGGAGGCGAATCAAAGAGGGATTAGGGTTTATATAGTCATGAGGGAAGGTTAGGGGTGGGGTAGGAGGAGGAGGAGGGGGCGAGTATGGGGGAAGGGAGATAAAGTGGCTGGTTGGGGGTATGGGGAGATCGATCGAGGTTTTTTTCATACATAAATCAGGTCGAGCTGGGTCAATATTTAGAAAATCCAAGGCCCTATTGTCCCATTCATGGGTCAACTCAATATAACCAAACCTAATTTTTTTTTCATAACCCAACCCAACCCGACCTGGTCCGATCGGGTTGGGTTGGGTCTAGACACCCAAACGATCAATGCTTTCATTTCCTATTTGAGGGAGGAGGATATAGTTTTAGGTCACAGACTTAACAAAAAAACATCATAGTATATGGAATATACTATGATTATTATTTCATCATGTATTAATAATATTTTAAGGAGGTGGATGAATAAATAAAATAAAATTCTTGGTTAAGAATGCTACCTCTTCTTTGAACAACTTCTTTTGGTTTGCACCAAAATACTTTCTAGGTTGGATTTTTGAAAAAAAATAAGGCTTTTAGGATGAGGGTAGGGAATTATTTGTGTAGTTATTGGTAGAAAAAATGGGCTTTGGAAGTGTGGAAAGAGGAGAAGAGGGGGTATCCTTTTATTAGTGGGGGACAAGACACACTTGGAATATTTGAAAAGAAAGGATTAAACACATGTTTTTCTCATGTAAAAGACCAAAAAAATAAACTATTGTATAAACTTAGAAGTGATAAGGTCAAAATATGACCATAAAATAGAAATTAGACATGTTTTGGTCCATTTTTAACCCTTTACTTTTTAGTTTAACCCCTTATAAATCAGTTTTTACCTTAACCATGATAAATAATTTTTACTATTTTAACTATTGATTATGGTAAAAAATTAAGTTAAACTTATTTGATGATATAAATTATTATGATTCCAAATATGGAATCCATTTTTCCAAATTAAAACCATATAATTGGTAGAATATAATTTAAAATTAAACCTACAAACCTGTGAAAAAAAATTTCTCCAAAAGAAAAACTTTCAAAAATTGAAAAATATTTTATTTCAAAATTCAATATCAAATTGATTAAAATGCCCTAATTTATAATAATTAATATATAATTTAACTAATGTTACTTTAAAACTAAAATAAAATAAAATGTGGCATGAATTTTTTTAAACGAGAAGGCGTTTCTTAATAAAAATCTGTATTTTCATTATTCGTTGAAAAATGAAACTTTTCTAGAAAATCTCAAAAATTCACCCTTATATAATTTTGATATGATAATTTCAAAAATGAAGTTAATTTTGTAAAATAAATTTACTAAAATTAGTAAAAATTAATTTTATATTATCTATACAAAGTGTGACTAAACCACCTTTTAGAAAAAATACTTTTTTTAGAAAACATTTATTTTTATTTTAAATGGTTATTTTTTTTCTAATTAGTAGATAACAAAGGTTATACTTATAATGACTAAAATAGAATTTTGAAGGCCCAATTTATTTAAGAGGTAAAATATAATGCCTTGAGATTTTAAAAGAGGAGAATCATGTTCGATAGCATATATGACACACAACACCAATCTTATAAGATAATGTAATACCACAAGACTTTATGATATATTTATTTTAAAATAAATTCAATATCTTTGATAGCTTATGATACACTCAATCCAGGTTTAAATGAAACACGATACTCTATTAAAATATTATTCTTTAAATATGACCATCATAACCTAGTCACTAAGTTGGAATATATGAAAAGTACTAACTAAATTATGAAAGTGATATGGTATAAAATAAATTCAATAGTTATATATTGATTTGAAATAAAATAAAAATCATTTTAAATAAAAAGAAATGTTTTCTAGAAAACTATTTTTTCTAAAAGGCAGTTTAGTCACATTTCGTGCACATAATTTAAAATTAGTTTTTATCAATTTTGAAAAATTTATTTCAAAAAATAAACTTAATTTTTTAAATATACACATCAAAATTATATTTGGGTGAATTTTTGGGATTTTTTTGAAAATTTTATTTTTTTGATGAATAGTGAAAATATTGATTTTTATTGAAAACTGCCTTTTTTTTAAATTATTTAAAATGTTAAATCATATTTTAGATTGGTTTTAAATTAAAATTAGTTCAATTATATTACTATTTAACTAATTTAGGTCATTTTAATCAATTTCTTATTGAATTTTGATATTAAAACATTATATACTTATGAGAATTTTCTCTTTAGAAAACTGATTTTTTGCCGTGTCTATGAATTAATTTTAAATTAAATTCTGTCAATTTTGTGAATTGGATTAGGAAAAATGGATTAAATATTTTTAATCATAATAATTTATATTATATAATAATTTCAAATTAATTTTTTATTATAATGAATGGTGAAAACAATAAAAATTAATTACTATGGTTAAGGTAAAAATGGGTTTACCGAGGGGTTAAACTAAGAAGATAAGTGTTAAAAATAACCTAAAACCTATAAAAAACAAATTTTATAGATTTATATAGACCTTATAACCTATAAAGGTCAATTATTACCAATTTTAGAGGGATTTTTCTTGGGATAAATGTGGGTATCACTTTATCTTTTCAAATATTCCATGTGTGTCCTCTCCACCACTTATAAAAGGCCACCCCTATCACCCCCTATTCGCATTTCCAAAACCATTTGGTTTATCCAATAACTACCAAAATAACTTAATTAGATTTATAAACACATACTATAATCATTAGTTTGATTAAAAAAACCTCATAATAAGGCTTTAGGTATAAACCTAAAGAGGGTCTCCGAAGAAGAGGTAAAATTCTTAAATGTACATATTTATTTTATTTTTTATTCCACATCCTTAAAATCATATTAAAATATGATAATATAATAAAATTTGTATCCCATATATACTAATATGTTATTATTTTATTTAAAAACCCATATCCATATACACTTCCATCAAATGGGAAACAAAAACATCGATTGTGTATATGACAGACTTCCGCCTCGCGAACCAATGAAATTCGTCTTCCATAACCACATTTTAGGGATGGATATAATGATTAAATTAAATTTTATATAATATATTTATGACATTATTATACTTATATAATTATTATATCACATATAACTTCTTAATTTTCATTCTGTGGGGGATATGATAATGTCGCTCGTGTGTACGACAGACTACCGCCTCGCGAAGCATTGTGATTCCTTTTCCGATTACGCTTTACATGGAAGGCAGTAAGGTTAAAATTAATGAATATATGTGATATTTATAATCTAAAAATACTTATGAAAATACAATATGACATATAAATTCTTAATTTCCAATCCATGTGGAAACAATAATGTCGCTCTTGTGTACGTGTGGACTACTGCCTCCATGTAGCGATTTGAAATATTTTTCATTTTATTTTTACATGGATGGTAATAAGGGTGTATTTGATTAATATAAATGATATATATAACATAATAATGATTCTTTAATTTTTAATTGATATTTCTTTTACTTTAATTCCATTCGTTGTGAAAAAAGGAAACAACATTCATGCGTATGTATGATCTACCGTCTCCATGAACGGTGTAATCCATTTTCTATATCTAACTTTTATAGATTACTATAAATATATATATATAATTAATATATATTATATTTATATCATTATTAAAATTATGGATATTATCTAATCATGATCAAAGTAAAAGGACCAAAATTCCTAAACCAAAACAAGCATGAAAAAAGAATCAATCATCACTCGAAATAGTGATTTTAACAAAGAATTATTATTAAATGGGTGATAAAGGAATATAAGTAAATCATATTTGGTATGATATATATGAATTTAGTTTTTCAATATATTTATAATAAACCTATATTTATTATATAGGTGGTTCTAACATATACGAAGGAAATCAGACCTGAGATAAGGGTTTCTCAGCTCATTTTTACATTCATGGGACATAAGCCATATTCACCACTTATTAATTTTTGTGGTGTATATAATTACCCTTTTTATATTTTATATCATGAATCTATTTCTATTAATGAAATTTAAATATTCATTTCAATTTATTCCTTTCACGGGGTATATGATTCAAATGTTACTAAAATGGTAAGGGTATATTTCACAATCCCATCATTATTTGGGTTTTTTATATTTAAGTCTCCCTTGGAGAAATTACTTTTTATTTATTAAACTTAATATATTTTATTATAATATGGTTATTTATGAAATATTTCTTGTAAAAATACTATTTTTCCTTTCTTTGGTACTTAAAATGATTGATAAAATGTTTTTAAGAAAATATAACTTTATTTGTATCTTCAGTCGAAAATATTTTTTTCCACAACCATGTTTTATAATTTTTTTTTGAAATTATCTAAATTATTTATTAAAGACATTTTTAACCATATTTTACTTTTTAATATTTTTTTGAAAGGAATATTCATGTTGTTTTCCAAAGAAACCCCATTTGAATTTTATCAAAAATATGAAAGGAATCATTGCTTTAACATGTACGATATGAATGGAATTTCTGCCATCATGACCAATCAATGTTTTAAAGCATACATTATATGTCTAAAAGGTTATTTTAAAAATATTTTTTGAAATTTTAGTTTTAAAAATGTTTTCAAAGTAAAAAGTTTATTTTCCTCAACAGTGTTTTTAATATCATTTTTATAGCATTTCAATTTGTGAACGACATCAACCCTTTATTGTAATTATGATCCACTAGGGATAAATTATAATTATTGCATCATTTTTATTTCTCTAGATGGTTTATGATCATTTTTATTGAGAATTTAAAAATTTTATACCATTCATATTACTCTAGATGGTTTTTGATTATGTTTATTGATTGGGGTAATTGTTAACATTTCACTTTCTAGTTTTTTCAGTATGAATATTAATGTTGATTATGTTTCACCCCTTTCATATAAAGAATTAATTAGACTTAATAAGTGATGGGAATAGACCATTACAACCCATCTATGCATTGGAATGTTTCATGAGACAAACTATATTGAGTTTTTGACTGAGCCATTACCAATTTATGTAAGATGTATTGGCATGAGGCCTTGAAGATATGGTTATGATGTCCTGAATTATGCATTACCTCATTATGAGATTAGATATTGATGTTCCATGTGATTATTTTATTAATTAGAGTATCAATGGTTAAGTTTCGAGCTCATGTGATTATTTATATGGTATTATTTGATCATCATCTATTCCCACCATATTATGCCCAAGTAATTAATTGAATGATATGTGTTTCAGTTATTTACCTTTTTATATTAATTATTATTATTTATTCATGATAGATTCTACTATACGTATAACCTTACTAAGAATTTGAGCACACACCATTCTTATGTTTCTTTCCCTAGGATTCCTAGATGTGTATCATGATTGATATGCAGGGTTATTCTAGTGGAAATAATGATGCACTCGAAGAGAATAATTTATTATATTTTATGTTTTCCATTGTAATATGAGATTAAAGTATGTATCTAGTTTACCGAAAGTAATAAACTATAAGGATCTTTGGGATTCCATTACTTTTATATTATGCCAATGTAATAATGTAACTATAGACTATGGGTTACTAGGGTCAGGGTCTTTACATTTGGTATCAAAGGAAGTTTAGTATAAACATGAGGAACTAGATTTTTTAAAACAAAAATTAGAGAACATAAGCCTAATATTTAATTTGAGGATAAGTATATAAGAACATCCTAATGTTTTGGTGAGGAAGAAATTATGTGGTTTTTTAGCAATAAATCACTATATGGATACTATAAGTGGACGTGGTTCTGTAATAGTTGTATCTAGGGGTAACAACTCTAAAAAATGATCGTCATGATTGACTTGAGTGCTACCTGGTACATAAAAACGGATCTTAATTCACACATAGTTTTACACTATTAGGGGATATGTTTGGGTTAATTTACATTTTCTTTACAAACCATTATGAAGGGTTTAATTTTTTTTATGATTTGAAAACTTTCCCAAATAAACTATGTGTATGACTATGAGATTATCCATGCATAAAATTTTCAATTTATATTATGTATTTCACTAGTTTTTGGATTATACATTATGTTTCATAATGTTATGATCTAATCTAGTGTATGAAATTATTTATAAATGGTGCATAGTTTAAGGAATGAGAACTATATCAATACACGTACTCTATGTAGGGATTTCCATTCTGGTAAAGAGAATGAAGCCAGAGCCAAAACTATTGTCATAACAGATCAAATTATAACTATATTTAGGTAGCTGACTTAGGTTCTGAATATTAAACTTTCCCTTATAGAACAATCTACTGATCCACCACATGGTGTAATAATGTTAGACTAATTCACACGTTAGAAACCTCTAACATTCAATGGGACTGAAAATTCATTTATAGTTGAGCAATGGATAAGCTCCTTAGAGAATATATTTCTCACTCTGGAAAGTAATGAAAGATAGAATTTTTTCATGGTAGTCTAAAATTTCTCAGAAGATGGGGATAAAAGGTGGCTGTTTATTCAAAACACTAAGGATGAAGAAGAAATAAAATACATGAAATAGAAGGATTTTAGGATACTCTTCTGGGAAGAATACTTTCCTCGCAAGCAAAAAGTAGATATGGAAAGAAAATTCTTGTGTCTAAGACAAAATGATGAGGAAAATGTTGCTAAGTATAAATCCAACTTTACAAGGTTATAAAGGAATGGTGTAGACTATGTACATAATCCAAAGAGCAAGATTGACTATTTATTTGATGGTATTAATCCAATTCTTTAAAGGGAACTAGTCTCCCAAACTTTCTCATCATATGAGTACATAGTATCATGTGGTACAAAGATAATGAAATAATTCTACAAATCTTATTAATTCTAAGGGAATAATGGTAAGAAGAGAATTTCAGAGTAAAATATGGATAAATGGAAGAAGGTAAAGAAGGATTTCACCATGTGATGATTATGTAAATGAAAACTCTAGTACTTTCTTGAAGGGAATGAGAGTTTAATACAAGTGTGGAGAGAAAGGCCACAATGCTTGTGATTCCAAGGGAAATAAAGAATATTACAATGTTATATGCTTCAACTGTAAGGAGATGGGTAACTACATAAATGAATTCCCCAAGCGTCAAGGGAATATACCTCAAAATAAGCTAAGGGATCAAGGTCAATATTATTTTATTACTATAGATGAAGTGGAATGATTAAAGTTATTATGTATTTAGATTTAATAATTATGTCGTAGAATTATTTTATCAATGATATTCGGGTTATAAGAATCATGAAATATATAAGGATTGTACATAAATACCTTTTCTTTAAGGATTTGAAAGCATATGATGAAAAATACTGATAACCAATAAAGGTGATTCGTTGTAAAGTTAAACTTCTTTGAAAAAACACAATTGAGGGTGGATAACCCTTTATATGAGTATAATGTTGAGATAATAATGATAAAGAGTTTTTCATGAAGGTATTAATAACCTTCAAGGTTCATCTTACCTTTGATGTTGAGGTAATTATGGGTTATTATAATTTGGTAACATTATAGGTATTGTATTAATAATATTTTGGAAAAAGGACAACCTATATGTTGGGTAAAAACCCATCATGTTGAGCAAGGTCATGGGGCCTGAACCTACAACCGAAGAGTAATAAGGGTGTTGTGCCTACCACTGACCTACATGATGTTATTGTTAATATGTAATTATTTTTACTTAAACCATATGATGGATAAATATTAATGTTAATATAGTGGTGTTACTATTTATATTTAGAGATTAATGCATTATATAACTTTTACCAACTATATTGGTTTTGAAAAATATTTAGAGATAGAAATAAAGACCTATCCCTATTCTAGGGATCTTATGATCCATTAAAAGTTAATTTTAGTGCATTAGGCATAAAAAATTCATTTTTGAATATTCATTTATCAGAGTAAGATATGAATTTGAAATTGATCATATCACAACCAAAAGATGAAAATTTTAGAATATTTTATGTTGTTCTCTATCATAATAGTAAAAAAATCCCTCAATTTTGGGAAAGGATCTTGAAACAAAAATGTGATTATTTTACCTTTATATCTGATGAACTAATTGTTTTTAGTCATAAAATATTTATGGTTTTTTGGTTGTTTACTTTCTCATAATAATTCACACTCTTGTTATCAATTATCTCTATCACTCTATATAGTTATTTATGCTTTTCTTTTATGGCCATATGTTTACTTTCCACCAAATTTATCCTACTTGGAAACCTAGTTATGTGTTATTCTAGATGTCATTTATAATTAAATTTTCCTCTTATCAATAGAAATTATTATTAACTCTTTTTACGATGTGGTTTATTAACAAAGGTTAGATTTATGATGACCAAAACAGAATTGTGAGGGTTCGATTTATTTAAGGGGGTATAATATAATGCCCTGAGATTTTAAAAGAGGAGAATAATGTTTGATATTATATATAATATAAAAAATAAATCATATAACATAATGTAACACCCCAACAATTTATGGTATATATATTTTAGAATAAATTTAATCTCTTTTATAGCTTACGATGCATGCAACTCCGGTTTTAAACAAAATGTGATACTCTATTAAAATATTATTATTTAAGCATGACTATTATAACCTAGCCATTAAGTTAGTGGGTATGAATAGGACTAAATAAATTATAAAAATTATATGGTATAAAATACATTCAACATTTTTCTATTATTTTTAAATAAAAAAATCATTTGAAAGAAAAATAAATGTTTTATGAAAAAATGTATTTTTCTAAATGGTGGTTTAGCCGTGCTTTGAGTACAAAATTTAAAATTAATTTTTAAAACTTTTAGAAAATTTATTTTAAAAATTAAACTTAATTTTTTAAATCTTCATGTAAAAATTATCTTTGGGTTAATTTTTTAGATTTTTATAAAAATATTAAAATTTTGATGAATAGTGAAAAATACTAATTTTTATTAAGAACTTACTTTTTGCTTAAATTATTTACATAGTTAAATTATATTTTAAATTGGTTTTAAAGTAAATTTAGTTCAATTATATTAAAATTTTACTAACTTAGGTAATTTTAATCAATTTCATATTGAATTTTGATATTAAAACTTTCTGTACTTATGAGAATTTTATATTTGGAAAACCGTTCTTTCATCGTATCTGCAGATTCATTTTAAATTAAATTCTTACAATTCAGTGAATTGAATTTGGAAAAAATGGATTCAATATTTGGAATAAATATAATTTATATTATCTAATATTTTCAACATAATTTTTGACCATAATGAACAGTGAAAACTATAAAAATTAATTATAGTAGTTAAGGTAAAAATGGGTTTACCGATGGTTAAACTAAGAAGATAAGGGTTTAAAATGATCTAAAAATTATAAAAAACAAATTTAATGATCATATTATTATCTTATAATCTCTAAGGGTCTATAATTACCCATTTTGGAGGATTTATTTAGTATAAAAGTGTGGGTATCACTTTATCTTTTCAAAAATTCGATGTGTGTCATCTCCCCCAGTTATAAAAGACCACCCCCTATCGTCCCCTATTCACACTTACAAAACCATCTTTATTATCCAATACCTGAAAAAATAAATTACTTAAATAACTCACCAGATACTATAAGCCTCATTTTTAATAGGAAATCATCCTAATAAGGCTTTAGGTATAAACCTAAAGAGGCTCTCTAAAAAAGAGGTGAAATTATTAAACTTGCGTACTTGTATTATTTCTACTTACACCATATTAAAATCATCTTCAAATATGATAATATAATAGAAACATAACCCTATATACTTAGATATTATTATGTTAATTAAATAACCCATATCCATCTCCACTTCCATCAAATTGGAAATAAACCGTCAATCGTATGTACGATGAACTACCACCTCATGAACCGATATAATTCATTGTACATCGCCACATTTATAGGATGTTTATAATGATGAATTTAATTTTTTTATATTATATTTATGGTATTATTATACTTCTATAATTATGATATGAAACATAAATTTTTTACTTTCCATTTTGTGGGGGATATGATAACGTCTCTCATATGTACGACGGACTATCGCCTCGCGATGCGATGTGAATTTTTTTTTCACTTATGATTTACATGGAAGGTATTAAGGTTAAATTTAATGAATATATGTGATATTTATGACCTAATAATACTTATTTAAATACAATATCACATATAAATTCTTATCTTCCAATTCGTGATAAAATAATAACGTCACTCATGTGTATGTGCGTACTAACGACTCTACATAGAACTATGAAATATTTTTCATTTTATTTTTACACGGATGGTAATAAAATATATTTCATTTATATAAATGATATATATAAAATAATAATTATTCTATAATGGCTAATTAATATTTATTTTCCTTTTATTCAACTCATCAAGGAAAAAAAGAAAACAATGTTCATGCGTACTTACGACCTACCATCTCCATGAACAGTGTAATATTTTTTATATATATAAATTTTTTATATTACTATGAATACATATGTAATGAATATATATTATACTTATATCATTATTAAATTATTTATATTATTTAACTATGATCAAATTAAAAGGACTGAAATTACCAAATCAAAACATACATGAAAAATGAAGCAATCATCACCTGAATTTAGTAATTTCAAAGAATTGTTATTAAAAGGGTCATAAAAGACTATAATTAAATCATATATGGAATTATATATATCATTATGGTTCTTTAATATATGTATAATAAACCTATATTTATTATTCTGGAGTTTTGAACATGTACAAAGGAAATCGAACCTGAGGTAAGGGTTTCTCGTCTCACTTTTACTTTCGTGGGACATATGCCATATTTACCGCTTACTCCTCTGTGTGATATATATAATACAACTTTTAGTAAGTTATATAATTAATATATTTCTATTAATGGTATTTAAATTTTCATTTGAAGTTATTTCTTTCATGGGGATGATGATTCAAACATTACCAGAATGGTAGGGGTGTATTTCACAATCTCATCATTATTCAGGATTGTTTATGTTTAAGTATCCCTTAGGAAAATTATTTGATATTTCTAAAACTAAAAATATTTTAGTTTCCTCTGATTATTCATAAAATTTCTCAAGTAATAGTACCATTTACCTCTCTTTGTTACTTAAAATGATTGAGAAAACGTTTTTAAGAAAATCTAACTTTATTTCTCTCTTCATTCGAAAATCCTTTTTTCTAAAACCATGATTTCTAAAAATGTTTTAAAAGTGTTTTTAAAATTATAAAAATGATTTATTAAAGAAATTTTTACCCATTTTTGAATTTTTATAATTTTTTTGACTGTAATATTCATATCTTTTTTCTAAATGAGGCCTGTTTGGATTTTACCAAAAATGTGAAAGAAATATTTATTTTAATGTTTATGACATGTACTGATTTTTTCAATAATGACCACTCAATTTTCTAAAGATTAATTTATAAGTTTCAAATTTAATTTTAAAATAAAATTATTTTTAGAATATTTTGTGAACTTTTAGTTTTAAAAATATTTTCAAAGCAAAATGGTTTTTCCCTCAAGAATGTTAATAATGTCATTTTTATGGTGTTTCTATTCATAAAAAAAATAAAAAATTTATTTTAAATTTGATATAATGGGGATATATTGTAATTATACCATCTTTATTATTTCTAAAAATGTTTTATGATCAATTTGACTCGATATGTACGAGTTTGATACCATTCATATTACTCTGGATGTTTTATGATTATGTTTATTGATTAGGGTAATTGTAAACATTTCATATGATAGTTTTTCAATATAAATGTTTATTTTGATTATATTTTTCCCCTTTAATATTAGGAATTCATTGGAATTAATAAGTGATGGGAAGGGCCCACTATATCCCCTTCATGTATCGCTAGGTCTCATGAGACAAACTAAATTGAGTTTCTTGGTGAGGCCTTACCCATTTATGTAATATGTCTTGGAATTATTCCATGACAATATGGTTATAATGTCCAAAATTATATATTACCTCATTATGATATTATCTATTGATGTTCTATGTGATTATTCATCATCATCAGATACATTTTTATTGAAGGATGAAAGGAACAAACAAGAAAGCAAACTAGGGCCTAAGGTGGCTTGAAGTAGTGCAGGCCGAGGGCATCCACATAGATTAAAGACACACCCTTGGGTTTAAAGAAAGAAATGTTATGAGAATAGATGACTTCAAGTACGTGTTAATCTTGGGAGGTGATATGATCTGCTACTTTATTTCCTTCTCTCTAGATGTGAGTGACCTTAATGGCATTATTGAGGAGAGCTCTGCATTTCCTGATAATATAAGAGATCTACCACAGGGTATGGCCTTTACCTTGTAAGGAGTCGTGGATGATCATTAAGTATGTATACACTTAGGATAAAGGAATATTATTTTGAATGATCAAGTTGATCCCAGACAACAATGCATTGGCCTTTTCCTGGATTCTAGTTCCATTGCTATAGTGGGCCTTAAAGTCCATAACAACAATCCCCCCTCTGATCATGAACGACCCCTCCTCCACAAGAAATACCCTCTTTGCATGAACCTTCCGTATTCATCTTGAAGTTTTTATTTGGGGGGTACCACCACACCCACTATCCCTGTAAATTGGTTCAAGGGGAATGGGACACTGTATATGAAACACGAAGCGACCATAGAGAGGGTGCTTATTTTTAGTTTTTGAAGAAGGGCACTAGATCTTCTAGAAAGCTCCGAGTCCCTACGATGATGGAACTCCATAAAGGGGGAAGACCCTAATATCTCTCCCAGTTCCTATCTTTCTATAAGCACCAACACCCTGTGTTGAGAATAATGAAATGAGGCAATATTTTTGTGCCCACATTTTCCATCCCCTGAAACCATATTTCCAAGAATGGTTCAGCTTGAAGATCCTGTGAAGAGTATGCTGTAATTGATTATTTATATGACATGATTTGATCATTATTTATTCCTACTATATTATTCTCAAGTAATTTATTGAATGGTATATGATTTAGTTATTTACCTTTCCATATTGATTATACTTATTTATCAATGATATCTTTTGTTGTACGCATACCATTACTGATCATTTTATCTCACCCCTTTCTTATGTTTCTTTCCTTAGGATGATAATATGTGTATTATAATTGATATTCAAGGTTATTCTAGTGGAAATAATAATACATTAAAAGATAATACTGTGTTTTATTTTATATTTTCAATTATAATGTGAGATTAAAGTATGTATCTAGTTTACCAAGACTACTAAACCATGTGTACCCTTAGGATTCCATTCCTTATATCTTATACCTATATAATAAAGTAACCACCGACTCTGGGCTACTATGGTTAGGGTATTTATAGTTGGTATCAAAGGATGTTTAGTATAAACCTTGGGAACTAGATCTAGGAAAACATAGATTATTAAATATAAGCCTAATATTGACTCTAAGGATAAGTATATAATAAAATCCTAAAGTTTTAGTGAGGAAGATATTATATGGTTTTCTTTGCATTGAATCCCTATTTGGATACTATAAGTGAACGTGGTTCTAACATAGATGTACCTAGGGGTAATAACCCTAAAAAAGGCTCATCTGGCTTGACTCGAGCATTACCTAGTACACAAAAATGGCCTTAATGCACACCTAGTTTGACACTCACAAGGGATATGTTTGGGTTAATTCATATTTTCAATAAAAAACATTATGAAGAGTTTGAAGATATTTTTATGATTTGAAAACATTCCAAAGAAACCATGTTCATGAATATGAGATTATCCATGCATAAATTTTTTAATTTATGTTAAGTGTTTTACTAGTTATGGGATTATACATTATGTTTCATAATGTTATGGTCAAATCTAGTGTATGAATTTTTTTTAGAAATGGTTCCCAGTAGAAGGAATGAGAACTGTATCAATGCATGTACCCCATGTAGGGATTGTCCTCCTAGAAAATATAATGAATCCAGAGCTAGAACTATAATCATAACCGATCAAATTATAAGCATATTGGGGTATATGACTTAGGTTATGAGTAATAACCTTGACTATATAGAACAACCTGCTGATCCACCACATGGTGTAACGATGGTATACCACTTCATGAGTTATAATCCTCCATCATTCAATGGGACTACAAATCCACTTGTAAATGAGCAATGAATATGTTCCTCAGAGAGTATATTTTTTTCTTTGGGAAGTAATGAAAGGGAAAAGGTTTTCATATCAGTTTATCATCTCTAAATATATGTGGATTAATGATGGCCATTTATTGAAAACATTAAGGATGAATAAGAAATACCAAACATGGAATGGAATGATTTCAAGGAACTATTATTGGAAAAATATTTTCCTTGTGAGCAATGAGCGAATATGGAAAGATAATTATTGATTCTAAGACAAAAATTAAGAGGAAAATTTTTTTAAGTAAGAAGAAAACTTTACTAGGTTATAAGGGCATGATGTGGACTATATAATTAATCCAAATTTAAATATTTACCATTTATTTTATGGGATTAATCTAATTAATTGAAGGGAAATACTGTCCCAAAATTCCTTATCATAGGAGAACATATTATCATGTGGTATAAAGATATATAAAGAATTATCCAAGTCTTAAGGATTCAAAGGGAAGAAAGAGAAGAAGAGGATGAAAGATAAAAATAAAAATAAAGGGACGGGGGGAAAGGATGATTTTGCACCATGTGATAATTATGGAAAGAAACAATCTTATACTTACTTGAAGGGAATAATAGTTTTATACAAGTGTAGAGATAAATTACACAATGCTCAAGATTTTAAGGGTAAGAAAGAATCTAGAAATGTGAAATGATTCAACTGTAGGAACATAAGGCACTAAGGAAATGAATGCACCAAGAATCAAGGGTATATAACTCAAAATAAGCTAAGGTATCAAGGTCATGATTAGGGTATTACTATAGATGAAATGGAATAAATAAACTTCTTATTTATTTGGATTTGATAATTATGTTATAAAAGTACTTTATCAATGATATTATAGTTATAATAATCATGAAATTTATTAAGATTGTATAGTATTACCTTTTATTTAAGGATTTGAAAGCATGTGATGAATAATACCGATAACCAAGAAAAGTGATTTAGTGAAAATTTGAACTTCTTTGAAATCACATGATTGAGGGAGGATATCCCTTCATATTTTCTTAATGTTGAGATAATAATGATAAAGAGATTTTTATGAAGGTATTAGTAACTTTTAAGGTTTATCTTACCTTGATGTTGAGGTAATTATGGGTTATTAAAATTTAGTAAAATTATAAGAATTATATTAATAACGTTTTGAAAAAGGATAACCTGCATACTGGGTGATAACCCATCACATTCGGTAAGGCCATGGGGCTTGAACCTACAACCCAAGGGTGACAAGGGTGCTGCTCTTACCATTGGCCTACATAATTTTTCGGTCAATATATCAATATTTTTACTTAAATGATTCAAATGAAAAATAATAATGTTAATACAGTGGTGTTACTGTTGTGGTTTAGAGATTAATGTATTATATAACTCCTGCCAACCATATTGATTTTGTAAAATATTTAGAGATAAGTAGAAAAAGTTTTCACTATTTTATGGAACTTATGACCCGTTAAAAGTTAATTTTAGTGCTTTAGGAATAAAAAAATAATTTTTGGATATTTATTTATTAGAGTAAGTGATGAAGTGGAAATTGATAAAATAAAAACCAAAGGATGAAATTATAAGTATATTTTATGGTGTTATCTATCATAATATTAAAAAAATTCATCAATTATAGGAAAAGGATCTTGAAACAAAAATTTGATCCTATTACCTTTGAATATAATGAAAATATAGTCTTTTTAGACATCAAATATTAATGGTTTTATGGGTGTTGAATTTCTCATCATTATTCACATTATTGTGGTAAATTATCTCAATCACTCTATATAATTATTTACGCCTTTCTTCTATTTCTATATCTTCACTTCCTACCAATGTTATCCTAC
The DNA here is from genome assembly GCA_963277665.1 of Viscum album. Taxonomy (NCBI): domain Eukaryota; kingdom Viridiplantae; phylum Streptophyta; class Magnoliopsida; order Santalales; family Viscaceae; genus Viscum; species Viscum album. The sequence continues at coordinate 1,120,077,122 of OY728125.1, read as the reverse complement.
TTGGAAACCTAGTTATGTGTTATTCTAGATGACCTTTATACTTACATTTCACTCTTTTCAAGAGTAATTATTATTAACTCTTTTTAGGATGTGGGTTTTTAATAAAATTTAGACTTATGATGACTAAAATAGAATTTCTAGGGTGTAATTTATTTAAGGGGGTAGAATGAAACACCCCAAGATTTTAAAAGAGGAGAATCATATTCAATAGAACATATGAAACAAAAAAACTAGCTTATAAGAGAATGTAACTACCTAATACTTTAAAATATATTTATTTTAAAATAAATCCAATCTCTTTGATGGCTTGTGATGCACACAATACCAATTTTAAACAAAACACGATACTCTATTAAAATATTATTATTTAAACATGACCATTATAACATAGCCATCAAGTTGGAGGGTATGGATAAGAACATATAAATTATATAAATTATATGATATAAAATAAATTAAATGTTTGTATATTAATTTGAAATAATATAAAAATCATTTGAAAGAAAAATAAATGTTTTCTAAAAAAATGGTATTTTTTTAAAAGACAGTTTAGCCGCAATTTGTGCACATAAATTAAAATCAATTTTGAAATTTTCTAGAAAATGATTTTTAAAAAATAAAACTATTTTTAAAAAAATATACATATCAAAATTATCTTTGGTTGAATTTTTGTTATTTTTATTAAAAGATTAATTTTTTGATAAATAGTGAAAATACTGATTTTTATTGAAAACTACCTTTTTGTTTAAATTATTTACAAAATTATATTATTTTTTAAATTTATTTTAAAGTAAAATTAGTTCAATTATATTAAAATTTAACTAATTTTGGTAATTGGAATTAATTTAATATTTAATTTTTATATTAAAACATTATATACTTATGAGAAATTTTTCTTTGGAAAACTATTCTTTCGCTGTGTCTGCAGATTAATTTTAAATTAAATTATGCTACTTATATGAATTTTATTTGAAAAAATGGATTCTATATTTGGAATCATAATAATTTATGTTATCTAATAAGTTAAATATAATTTTTTTACCATAATGAGTTGTGAAAGTAGTAAAATTAATTTCCAAAGTTATGGTAAAAATGGGTTTATCGGGGGTTTAAGTAAGAAAATAAGGGTTAAAAATGACCTAAAACTTATCCAAAAACCATTGGATAGAATTATTTTTACCTTACCACCTATAATTTTCAATAATTACACATTTTATGATTTTTTAATGAGAAAAACATGGGTAGCACTTTATCTTTTAAAAAATTCCATGCGTGTCCTCTCCCCCACTTATAAAAGGCCACCCCTCTCCTTCCCTATTAACACTTCCTAAAAACTTTGGTTCAGAAAATAACTAACCAAATAAATTAATTAAATCCATAACTACATATTAGGGGTATTATTTTTATTAGTAATCCTCCAAATAAGTCTTTAGTTATAAACCTAAAGTGGTTCTCTGAAGAAGATGTAAAATTATTAAACATACATATTTGTTTTATTTATTCTTCCAGATACTTAAAAGCATCTTAAACTATGATAATATAATATAAAAATTACCTATATATACTAATATTTTATTATTTTAATGAAATAAACTAGATCCATCTCTACTTCCATCAAATGGGAAACAAAAATTTCGATCGTGTGTACGACATACTACCACCTCACAAACTGATGTAATTCATTTTCCATCACCACCTTTCAAGGATGGTTATAATGACGGATTTAAATTTTTTATATGATATTTATTACATTATTATACTTATGTAATTATTATATCGCACATAACTTCTTACTTTTAATTCCATGGGGGATATGGTAATGTTGCTCGTGTGTACGGCAGACTGCCGCCTTACGAAGTGACGTTATTCATTTTCACTTACACTTTACATGGAAGGTATTAAGGTTAAAATTAATGAATATATATGATATTTATGAACTAAAAATACTTATATAAATATAATATCATATATAACTTCTTACCTTCCAATTAGTGGGAAAAAATAATGTTTCTCGTACGTACATGCGGACTACCGCCTCCACATAGCGATGCGAAATGTTTTTAATTTTATTTTTACATGGATGTTAATAAGGATTCGTTTGATTAATATAAATTATATATATAAAATAATTATTATTTTTTAGTAATGAATTAATATTTATTTTCCTTTCATTCTATTTGTCGATAAAAAATGGAAACGACGTTCATGAGTATATACAGCCAACCATCTCCATGAATGGTGTAATCCATTTTCTATCTATAAATTTTATAGATTAATATAAATAAATATATAATTTATATATATTATATTTATATCATTATTAAAATTCTTGATATTATGCAACCATGATCAATGTAAAAGGACTGAAATTACTAAACCAAAACATACATGAAAAATGAAGGAATCATCACCTAAATAGTGATTTTAACAAAGAATTATTATTAAATGGGTGGTAAAAGGATAAAATTAAATAATATATTTAATGATATATATTCTTATAGTTATATAATGGATTTATAATAAACCTATATTTATTATACATTAGGTTCTAACACATACGAAGGAAATCAGACATGAGGTAAGGGTTTCTCATCTCACTTTTACTTTCATGGGACATATGCCATATTCACCACTTATTACTTTGTGTGGTGCATAAAATGAAACTTTTTATATGTTATATAATTAATCCATTTATATTTATTATATTTAAATATTCATTTGAATTTAATTTTTTCATGGGGCTTATGATTCAAACTTTACCAAAATGGTAATGGTGTATTTTACAATCTCATAATTATTTAGGACTCTTCATGTTTATGTCTCCCTTTTGGGAATTATTTTATATTTCTTAAACTCAATATATTTTATTCTCCTATGTTTATTAATTAAAGTAATAGTGCCATTTTATGTATATTTGGTACTTAAAATGATTGATATTTTTTTAAGAAAATCCAACTTTATTTCTATCTTTGGTCAAAAATCATTTTTTTCAAAACCATGTTTTCTAAATTTTTTTCAAAAATGTTTTTAAAATTATCTAATTGATTTATTAAATATATTTTTACCCATTTTTTAATTTTTTTTAAAAAAAATGAAAGAAATATTCACGTCATTTTCTAAACAAGGCCCATTTGTCTTTTATAGAAAATGTAAAAGGAATATTTGTTTTAATGTGTATGACATGTATAAAATTTACACATTAATGAAAAATGAATGTTTTAAATCTTACTTTATAAGTTTAAAATGTTATTATCAAATAAAATTATTTTCAAAATATTTTGTGAACTTTTAGTTTTAAAAATATTTTCAAAGTAAATGGTTATTTTCCTCAAGAATGTTTTAGTGATATTTTTATAGTATTTCTAATAATCAATGACATAAAACCTTTATTTTACTTATGATTCATTTGTGATATATTGTAATTATACCATCCTTATTATTTATCTTGAGGGTTTATGATTAGTTTAATTGGGGATGTACCAGTTTGATACCATTCATATTACGCTGGATAGTTTAGGATTATGTTTATTAATTGGGGTAATTGTTAACATTTCATATGATAGTTTTTCAATACGAATATTTATGTTGATTACATTTCACCCATTTAATATGATAAATTAATTAGACTTAATAAATGGCAGGTAAGTCCCACTATAGCCCCCAATGCATCAATAGATCTCATGAGACAAAGTAGATTGAGTTTTTGGATGAGCCCTTACACATTTATGTAAGATTTTTTAGAATGAGGCATTGATGGTATGGTTATGGTGTATACAATTATGTATTCCCTCATTATGATATTTTTTATTAATGTTCTATGTTATTATTCGATTATTTATAATATCCATGGTTAAGTTTCAAGTTCATGTGTTTATTTATATTTAATTATTTGATTATCATTTATTCATATCATATTATGTCGTGTTAGGAAATGATGTGGGACTTATGCCTGGGACTGACCATCCCACGTACAAGGGAAGATCGTGTTTCTAAGTATGGGATCATTTTTCTTTCTATTTTTTTTATAGTTGATCTAATTTATGCTTGAGTGATGCAATTCATTTTGAGGTTATTGATTTATGGGATTTTATCTCTTGGAATAGTATGAAAAGAGAGGATGTGTTTAGGAGCCATTTTAGGAATTTATGATTCAAATTTCATTTTCATGATTACCTATGATTTATTATCTGATCACTTAGACTGTGGCATGGGTCAGTTATTTAATATCTATACAACAATTTATACAGTATTTTCCAATATAAGTGTATAGTGGAATTTTACTCAACCTATCCATTACATGGATAAAAGACATGTTATGTGATATCTTGGATTGATTATTATTAGGTTTCATAAAAATAAAATGTCAATTAAAACTTATAGAGTGTATTCCTCTATAAATTGTAATTGACTTATTATTTAGTTGAGATTCATCTTTGAAAATATCTGGTTAAATTAACTGGTTAAAAGTAAATTACATGATTATTTACCATGATTTTCATAAGATTTTAGGTAAATAAAACTCCAAGTATAACTTATAAAGATTTTTCCTCTATAACTTATACTTTACATTTGATTTAATTAAACCCCCCTGTTATGAAATTTATGGTTAAAGAAAAAATTGAAAAGAGTAAGGTTGTGAACTTGATATATATGAGGCAAAACTAGTGGGTGTTTGGTGGATGGATCTATGTATGGGTAGTTGGGTCTATTGATATCACTCATGTTATGTGTTATCCCCTATGACGTTGATACCTGTGACGTGGTGTAATTTTTAGTGGTCTTGTGGTTTGTGCATGACTTGTGAATGGGTAGGATGGGTTAGATTCAAAATTGGGTATAGGACCCTAAATATGGGTGTCTTGACATGCTAAATTTCATGAGTTTTATGATATGATAATGAGGGTATTAACAATGATCCAAAATTTTTAAGTCATGCAATCTTTGAGTTAAGTGGTAAGGACTTGTGTTTTGATATTCAACTTGGGGTTTTAACGATTCATTTCTAGTGATATATGAGGGAGACTCATGAGAGGGTCCTAGACTTTTGAGTATATTGGAGGCTTCAACATATGACATTGGTACACATGAGGTGTTACCAATTCTATGGTTTAGGCATGTTGGTTTTCTTTTCTTTTTGAGACATAAATTACAGAGAGTGAAAAGTAAGTTCCTTGAACCTATGGGGTTTAGATGTGACTTTAAGAGAGTGGTGGAATCATGGGTTGGTGCTACCATTTTGGAGATACACTGGTTGGTGATGACCATGTTTGGAATGGGTGTTATTTCATTGGATATAAGGATATGGTGATCCAAGAGAGTACACCAACTATGTTTAGATGAGATTTTGTAGCCTACATTGGTCACACATGATGACTAATGGGTTTGGTTTAGTAAGAAGTCATGTAGGATCCATGGACCAGTGGGAGTTAGAGAAATTCTTATAAGTTAACTAGCTTGAGATTTTTAGTGGAAAATTCAAAAGTTTCCCTGAGGTAGGGAATGATATCATAGAAGGACTGAGTGTGATGGCATGACTAATCTGAGGTTGAACCTTGACAGAAGAATTATAGTTTAATGTGTTAGATGCATGATAATAGTTTGGGAGGAGCAAATCATGTGCGATTCTAATGAGACCAACTGGGTTATAACTCTATGAGTGATAAGTTGAGATAGATGGTTTAGAGTACACTATTAGTCGTTTAAAGGTGTGGCCCTCATTTTTGGTGGGTTTTCAATGGGTAATGTGGGTAACATTTTAGTAATCTAAGAACAGGTTATGAATTGCCTTTTGTAGCGACGCTAAAGGATAAACGGTCTTTGTCCCATTATGATTCCATTTTTGGTGATATACAAGGCACAAAATGAGGATAATAGAGCATGTGTTTTAGTGATATGAATTTATAGATACTATTGTGTGTAGAGTGGTATGTTAGTCATAGTGATATGAACCTTGTGCATAAGAGATCACGAATGCTTGATACTGACTATTAGGTGGTTTTCGTGGAATTATGATGTTAGTGAGTAAATGGAGATGAATGTATCTAGATTACTTGTTTAATTATAGATATGAATCTTTATATGGTTTTGGATGGGGTTTGATTCTTGAATTATTCCTTGGGTTGGTTTTGGAGCAGTTCAAAAGTTCTCCAGATGAGTGGTGCATTAGCGCTTGTGATATGGCATGGCAGTTGATATGGATGGTTGAGGGTTTAACCATGGTAATCATAATTTGGGTTTATAATTTAGGGGAAATACTAAGATAATCATAGGATGCCTCAGGGATTTTTTGGTATCCTGATTGGGCGTGTTGGAAATGTTTTAGTAGGGAAAGTTGAGCATTTTTAGGAAGGTAAATCGGGGAAGGTTTGATTTGTGTTCTCATGTAAAGTTAGATACAGTGGGTTGAAAAATGTGTCAGTAATTTCATATTGGATACGTTGAGTATGTTTTGAGCATTGAATAGGATTTTTTGGATAAAATTACATGTTCCAGAACATGGTATGAATGACTAAGACACATTGTTTTTATAAAAAATTGAGAACAAGGAGTTGAGATGACATTTGAATGGTGTTTTGTGAATGATATGATGTAGTGAGTTGGTGGTCAGACTAAGCGCATCATGGAAAATCAAAAAGTGAATCTGTTAAATAATTATAGAGGTGGGTGGAACCATCATTTGGAGTTGGCCACTATGGTAAAATCCTATGGTAGGGAGAATCATAACCCAGTAGATCAATTGGTTGAAGACACCATAGGGTCTTAAGGTAAATGAGCACTAGTGAGTTCCATCTCGGTGTTCAGTGAAACATTTTGATCATTGTATTGAGATGTGGATGTGATGCACCTTGTATTCTGATAGTAGTTTAGAATTATGTTTAGAGTTCGAGGATGGAACACAGTCTTTTGAGGTTTAGTCTATGGACTTGGTTAGATGGTGGCTCAATTGACGAGAGACTGATGAGTTGTCTTGATCAATAATTGATATCCATGGGGTGTGGATTTATGGTTAGATGGCATGAACACGTGTGATCATCAAAAATTAGTTTGGTAGAGTGATTGGGTTTGTGAAGCATTAATGCACATAGGTAATTGTTCGACAAGGATGAATAAGTGAGGCTTGGTGATATCAATAGTACTGGGGGTGAAACCATGAGTTTGATGAAACAAAATAGTGAGAATGGACTAGTGTGACCTATTATTTTGACTATCAAGGTTATGTTAGTGATTTTAGAAATTTATAAATTCCAACATTGGTGGGGTTTCATGGTTAAGTTAGTTGGAATGATTTCAGCCGTGATGCATGAGCTAATAAGGTGTTGAGTGGTGTAATTGCCTTAGCTAGTGAGAGGTGTATGGTTTAGTATGAGAATAATGTATAAAAAACCATGATGAGTTGTGGAATATTTATAGGGGAACATGAGATCCAAAGTTAGATTTTTTGTTTGGAGAGGTTCTGAGTTCTTGGGAATACAACTCAAGGATGAGCTATAGTATGGTGGGGATATTTTAATACACCATCTTTCCAGAAGTACATAATAGTTAAAAATTTTCTACTCCTCATGTAACTTTTCTTAAAAAAGGTTTTTAGGGGTAGGAGGTGTCTCAGAGGAATCCTGGGAGGATTCTAGGAGGATTTGGGGCTACACTGGATAGCTGGTACAGAGCCACCAGTTAGCTAGTGGACATGGGTAGTAGCCCTGTATGGGGTTTGGGATCATCGGCTAGTGGATGAGGGATATCATCTAATCAGTGACCTTATGGGAATTTTATTGTTAGGATTATCCCTATAAGTTCTATGGGGCCACCCCTATCTCCCCTTGGGATTTTGGTTCCCTTACAGACCAAAGGCAACCTTATGATGCACCTTCCCCTTCTTTTCCTCCTTGAATGATATCCTCTGATCCTTAATTGTTTTTGTTGCTACTAGATGCTATTTGAAGCTAATAGTGAGTCTATGGTTCCTCTTCAATGCTTTATTCATTTAATCCACTTTTAAGTGGTATCTTTCTCTTTTTAGCTAATTAACCCTATTTTGAGGGCTTTATTCCACTTTATCACTTTTCTTCTAATTTAGGCCAAACCAATAGCCAATACCAGATGTGTGGAACCTCCTAAGCATGGATTATGTGGCCTATTAAATTAAACCCATAGTCTTACATTTTTTTTCATAAGTTAATGAGTTCATGTCATGTTGGCATTTTCACGCATCAACCTAAAATTAATTAAATGACCTGGTTGATCCTTGTATCGAAAAATGATTTTATTACTATACTATGATCCTTATGAAAGGTATTCCAAGGGGAATTACTTGGTTATACTGTTAATCATATTTTTTTGTCTTAGTTTAATAGTATTTACTCTTAGGTATACGAATGTTGAATTAATTAATGATCCTATCTTGTATTTATAAATGGGTAATTTTATGTTTAATTGGTTAAAAAGGGAAATCCTATTTTATATTGATGATGGTGAAATGGAATTTCACATTAATTGGTAACCTTGAATAAAAAATTAAAGATTTTTTTGCTTCTCATAATGAATTGTGGATTTTATAAATTATTTTCAGTAATGGTATAACTTTATTTTAAACCATGGTTATGTATGGTGAGTGGGAATCACATTTTTATATGAGTATTGTAAATAAAAATGGGCTGAATATGAAATTATTGGTTGTAAAATTTAGTATCCTTGATGATGGGAAATGTTAGAATGGTCCATGAAGAGGACGATATGTGATATGTTTAAAAATGAAAATTATTGAATTGGAAAGAGGTGATTACTTGATATCATAATAATGATATCTATTTCATATTGTCTTGAAGTATCCCTTTATAAATATAGAAATAAATAATTAGATGACCATGATATTAAATTGTTAAATGATAATAATGGGATTTTTTGTCTCATTAATCAAGTGTTGTGAATCAAGAGGTGATTAATTGGAAATTAAATAATGAATTAAATGATTTAATGGAATGATTTTTTATTGATGATTTTATAGGAATGACTTGAAGAAATTCCATGTATTTTTTATGGACGTGAATAGTGTGTAATTCCATGAGAAGTCCATGGATTCCAATAGGGGACTTAGATGAATGTCGGGGTCTGATGAAACCCTTATATTTATTGAGGGATGATGATATGGAATGTGATAAGAAAGACATTGGATTCTTGTTAGATTTTTTACTTCAAATTACTTGGGGTGGATCACCCTTGGATTCAGGTAATGTATTACTTGTTGAATTCCATAGATTCATCCAGTGAATTATTACAGGGTATTCTTGTTGAATGTCATGGGATGATCTCCCCAAATTCAGCTTAATCTATTTGGCTGGAATGCCTCAGGCATTAGCTATGTATTCCAATAAAGCTATGCTTCTAAATGTCAAGGATAGTTCCTTGAGTTCATATTGGTAGACTAGATCATTGGAGTACCAAGGATCAACCCCTTGGACCCCCTATATAAATTTTTGGGAGGGAATGACCGATTGAGTCATGTGGAATCCCTCAAATTATTCTTATTATGGTTTCTTTGGTAGTATAACTTGGAACCAATTGATCTATAATGTGTATCATGATCAGAAACTCCCCAGTACTAGATAAAGTAGGTATAGACCAATGTCGAGTGTCACCTCGGAGCCGATCATCAGTGGTTATTTGTTTTATTTTTTTAAATTGTTAAACCATTAATGGTAAAATAGTTAAATTGATAAACTATGTAAATGTTTATTTATATAATTATGATTGTAATTTATTATTGAATTGATATTTTAGGGATGCTATTGGTGGTGGTCTATAGAGTTGTACTCACATCCTGCTCAGCCTTCCATTGCACTAGGGTACCCAAGCAGTTATCACTATTTCATTATAGGGTAAGGTTTGGGTAAGCACCATATATTATTGATTTCTTGGTTTCTAGGTCAGAGCATAGTATTTTGGGGTTGGTCTAGGAATTGAGACATTTAAAGGGTTTTCCTAGTTTTTTCTTTTGGAATTTCTAGTTTTTTGGTATCTAACTTATTGTTGATGTATTCCTTTCATAACATGTGTAAAATTCATTTGATATAACATGAGTTATTTATTTTGATTATTTTTAGGCACTTTCTTGGTAATCATTTCACTACTTATTCATTTGGATGATGTATCTGATTAATTTATTTCTACTGTTTCCTTACTCTAATATGTAGGTATAACCTCCCCACCATACTTTCTTAGACTTGCACTGCATGTTGGAAACCTTTTGTGTATGAGGAGGCATGGTTGAGGTCATGTGGAACACCGAACTGGGGTACTAGTTTATTAGATTCTAGGTTGGGGCATTACAACATACATCAGAAAAGTGTTAAAGTAGTTTAACATATATAACTCAAAAGGGGTATTTACCAGTTTTTCATGGTGTGAGTCATAATAAGATTCAATATCCTTATAAAGAGTTAGAAAGGATGGATATAATTCCCTATGCATCTTACATAGGATTTATCACATATGTTATGTTGTGTACTCAACATGATGTTGTCTATTCTCATAGAATAACTATTTTATACCAATCCAATCATAGTGAGAGTCACTAGATTACTATTTAGAACATCCTTATATACTTAAGAAGAACTAAGGATATGTTCTTGGTATTTATAATATAGGATCGGATCTGTGTAAAGTGTTACATTGATGCAAGTTTCTAATCTAATATTAATGACATGAGATCTTAATCTAGTTTTGTGTTTTTCCTAAATAGTGGATCTATTATTTGGAAGAGTTCTAAAAAATCTACCATAGATGACTCAAAAATAGAGGCAGAGGAAAATTATTCATCATATATGAAGGAATATATTTGGATAAAAATGTTCATTTTTGAACTAGAAATGGTTACTATGACTAAGGGATAAATAGTTATTTATTGTGACAACAATGGATCTATTTCTCAAGATAAGGAACCCTAGTCTCACTAAAGGACCAAACACATCCTTCACAAATACCATCTCATATGAGAGCTCATTGAGAGGGGCTATGTTAATATTTGTTGGGTTTCTATAAAAGATAACATAGTGGATTCATTAATGTATCCATTACCACAACAAAATCAAGGGGGTCATATTGAATCTCTTAGTATTAGATACATAAGATTTTGATGTAATAATTGTAAATGCATCATGGTTTTATAATAAAGAAAATATCCATTTATAATTAATTTTAACATCCTAAAATTTACATTACATGAACAATGTAATGATAATATTTCCTCAACATACATCTCTTAGTTATCCCTAATCAATGATAATCATGTATTTTTATGGGTTATGATGATATTTTAAGATTATTATGAGTATTATACTCCTAAAATTATAAATGGAGACTTTTTATTTAGATTGAATTTCCAAAATATATCCCATGGAATTTCATACAACCATTAATATAATTAGGGGTGTATTCTCACTATCAATCTCTATCTTACTGATCATGTCACCAGTTGGAGCTCAAACAAGATAATTTCTTTCCACTCATATAGAAAGAAAAGACTTATTTCCCTTGATTAGATTAAACTTAGGGAATTCATGGCCATACTTACTTAAGTCACATATGATGTATTCATCCACTTGTATGAATGACATGTGATGTGCTTATTTTCTAGATGAATAACATGTGACGTATTCATCAATTAGGATAGTATTTTTTAGAAAATCAAGAAAGTATGAGATGGACTATAATTGATTGATATTGTTCCATGTCTAGTGGTCACTCTATGTCATATAAAAAGAGATTATATAGGTATAAATATGATTTACATGATACATATTATGGTGGAAATGTTCATATAGATATATGAGTGTGTTTGACTGAGATCACACCATACCCCTTAGTACCTTAAGTAACACTAATGATTTTCTAGTGGACACTATTTTCTTACATCTATAAAATCATGATTTCATAATTGTTTTAAACACTACTAAGGCCTACAGGTTCACACAGTTAGGTATTTAGATAAGTATTAAGCTTTGTAAAAATTATATATTCCAAAATGAATAGATTTAGATACACCATATAAAAAATATTTTTAGATAAGATTCATACATAGTTTTAATTTTTCATATAAAGTCCTTATTAGATTTTAGTGTAATTGAGAGATTATAGAATATATAATAAAATAAGGGATATGATATCCTATAATATTCATTGAGATGTAAGATATGATATGAATGATATTCATATCATAGATTATTATATGATTATACATAAAGGGATTGAAAATGATTTTTTTGGCCTACATCATAAAATATGATAGGCTTTCCAATATGAGTCTCATGATACAATTCCACATTCTCTTGCATAGTTTCATAAATTATAAATTATTGAGATTTTTTTCTTAATATATTTTCATATTCATTGAAGAGTTCAATGAATGTTACACTAAATAGAAATTATGCATCAGGTACCATGAGATGAATTTTGATACAACCAATGCTCGGGAACTCTTTATTTTTAGAGAGTAGCTATGAAATTGTTATAATCCCTCCCATTGGTTAGAAACTCAATGTAACCAAGCCTAGTTGAAACTCTATTCAGGCTCTTTGTTCTTAATTCATCTTATTTATAGAAGGTTTTATCACTCATTTAAAGAATGATAATCCTCTTGATATGATCAAGGATCCACTGGTTGGTTTAATCCATTAGAAGCATGAGTCATTAGAGTAATTTTTAGGTGATATCCATGAAAATAACTATGTCAGTAATTAAAAAAGGAGGCTATCACATTTTAGGCACACACATTTTATGTTCTTCATTGTTGTATTTTGAATCTATTGAATACAGATCAAACATTTTCATGGGTTTTATCCCACTACTAAGATCATAGAATTATATCCCTAAACACATCACCTCACTTCTATCATCACTCCCCTTAGTCATTTTGTTATACCCCTTCTTAAGTTAGGAATAAATGAAGCAAGTAGTCATTAAATACTTCTTTGGGTGCAAGTAGAGGAGTAACAAAATAAGTTTCTCAAAAATTGGTTTTCAATCTTACATAAATTTATATTTCTAACAGTCATTTAATATTATATATGTGTTTTGGGATAAGGATAAATAAATAAAGGTGTTATTTTTTATTTAGGTAAAGTTTTTTTATATGGTCATTGATTTATAATTTAGTGAAACTTTTTTTTCTTAATTTTCACGGTTATATAATTTGATAATTTAATTTTTTTATTTTGATCAGTACTGAAATGGAATTAAAGTGATTTTTCCATGGTAAATATTAATTTGTGTTGTAGTTTTATAAATTCAATATTGAATGGGATTTGTGGTATGTTGTTTCCATGGAAGTGTTGTATGATGGTTTTTAATAATTTAATGTTGAATTTTTATAAAAAGGACCTTCAAAAGTTATCATTAGAGAAAGTTTCTTTTTTAAAATTGTAAAATATATTTTTTTTATAAAAAATGGTTTTCCCATGTTCTTGTCTAGCCATATATAAAATGGGATGGGCTTATAAAAATTGTATAATCTAAAAAGGGGTTAAAATAAGAAAATCAAAATGGGACCAGACCTATACAATCCAAGCCTGGATAGGCCTGATTTGTTAGGCTGATGTGAGGAGTTATTTTTTTAGATTCTAATTTTGGAAGTATAGAATAAGTGATTCCAGAATTATATTTTAGAAACAGAAGGATTATCTCACAAAAATTGAATTTTGGATACAATAATGATAGTTGATTTTGGAAGTGTAATGGGGTGATGTGTTCCGAACATGGAACTATTCATCAGAAGCTGCAAGATAAGGTGATAAAATCAGGAGGATATTTTTGGTTTCCATGATAAAGTGGTAGAAACTTTTATAGATCAGATTGTGGTGGAACTAGATTAACCCACTAGACTTATATATAAATATATGGGTTGGGTCACTTGTATGAATTATTGAATTAGTTTTGTAGTTATTTCGTTTCTCTTGAGTAGTGATCCAACATTAATGACACTTATAACTCAGTGATATTTTATATTATTCTCTTCTTCAATAAAAGACTGTATCATTTCCCATAGAACATGACTAAGATTGAAACATGTAAATATATTATGTTTTTTTGTGTGAGTTATTATTCTATTTATTGCTTTATTCAAATTTAGGAGCTTTAGAGGGTGCATGTTAGTACATGTTAGTGTGTGACTAGGGTTAGAAATCTTGAACCATGTAAATATCTTATGTTACACTATTATCATCTGTTCTCGACATGATAAGATTAAAACTCCTTATCTGATTTTTTATACCATATATAAGAGAAATGTATTTATCAACCAAGCCTACCTAATGCATACTTTGCATGAGGGGAATAAATTTGTGGATTTATTGGATTCAAAGTGTAACCAGGGTAATCATATAATGATTTTTTCTAGTTTGGGTTCCCTTACCCCTGAGTGTAAAAATATAGTTTGTACTGATGCTCTTGGTCTAAATTATTTTATACCTCATTGACCTTATTCTACATTGGTTCCATTTAATAAAATTTCTTACTTTGGATGGATGTATGTTATGGAAGATGAATTTTAGAGAATGAGGTTTTCTTCACAATAAGTATTATCATAACTGATTGGTTATGTGGTCAAATCCCAAATGATATCTTCTATAAAGTGAGTTATTATCCATTATTTTTTTTATTCAGTGGATGTTACTATTTGTAAGTATGGTGTTATAAGAGGGAAACATGTAGATATAAAAGTTTTATGGGTGATATATTAGATTTCATAGGATGAAAGTAGCGGATTATATATTCTAGAAAAATATAGATCTTCCATTGATGGGATTCAAGTAGAAAAAGATAGAGAAGGCATAATAATAAAGATTCAAATGGACATCATTAGGAGTGTTTTGGATGATGTTGTGTCAGAATTTGGCCTTCAACATCTGTGAGGAGGAAAAAACTACTGGATTAATGTCTATGATTTCATACATTTATGAGAAGCCTTTCAAAATGAACAAGGAATTCATGATGTGGTAACTTTTTAGTATAAATATATCATAAGTAATATACATGGATGGTCATGTAAATAACTTTAACATAGTCTAAAGTTATATGGAGTCCATTGGGGTAAAATTATCTTGAAGAGTGTGGGAATTAATACTTAAGTTATTGCTTTTGGAATCATGGGATGCGATGATTACTGCTTTGAGTAAGTCTAGTGGTAAGAATGAATTTGAATTCAAGGATATCTGAGATATGATTATTAATAAATAAATTATATATAAAGAACTCGAATTAACTACCAAACCAACATTCGGTATATAAGGTAAGAGATACCCCACTCAAAGGAAAAGTCTAAAGAAGAAAAAAAACATGTGAGAAAGGATTCGAGGGAAATCGACAAGCCTAGTTGATTATTTATATTTTCATTGTAGAATTAAATGGAATATAAAGAGATTATATAAGTACTATATGGTAATTATATATGGAATAATTACACATATTCTATAAACTCCATGATTGTTGAAGACAACACTTTGTTGTTAAGTATTTCAAGTTTTTTGAGTCATGGATTCTTGACTCCGGAGCATCATTTTACTCAACTTTCGAAAGGGGATGCATGAGAAAATTTGTGTCTAGAATATTTAGTAAGGAAAATATGGTTGATAGTGAATCACATAATGTTTTTGACAAATTATATGTGAATTTTATATAAATAATTAATACATGCTAAAGTTATGAGGCGTTTATTACCTACTAGAATTATAGAAGAATCTAATTTTGGTAGGTCAATTAGATGAAGTGGGGTTTAGTATAATATTATTGGATGGTGTGTAGAAAATCACACAAGGTTCCATGGTAGTCTCTAGAGGTGTTAAATATGGAACACTATATGTAACCATGAATTTGAAAGGAGTAATGGTTTTCATAATGAAAACTTTTGAAATAATGAATTTTTGGCATGACCATTTAGGACAGATTGGTGAGAAAGGGTCGAGGGTCATAACTGCAATAGGGATACTGAAGCTTGACCATGTAAAATGCAGAACATGAAAAACTTATATCCTTTAGAAGAATTAGAAGGGGTATTTTACACAAATTAGGGAATGAAATACCTAAAAACTAGAGTTAGTTTGTTTGATTTTATGGGATCCAACTATAGTATGATCTCACAGAGGTGCATTGTACTATATTACCTTCATTGAATATGACATAAAAAAATAGTGGGTGTTTTTATTAAAACACAAGTCCAAGGTTTTTAAAAATTTCATCAAGCATAGATCTATGGTGGAAAAGGAGTTTGAATCCAATCTTAAGTGTTTTCAGTCAGACAATAGAATAGAGAATATTGTGCCCAAAACACGAGAGAAAAATGGTTTGGTAAAAAAAATGAATCAAACTTCTAAATAGAGATTTAGAATAATATGGTTACATTCATATTTCAAAGGAATTTTGGGTAGAAGTAGTGAATTATGAAATATACCATATGAATCGAAGTCCTTTCATACCAATGGGGAAAACATTTCTTGAAAACTCTAGAACCAAAGATCGATTGATGTATCTCTCTTGAGAGTTTTTGAGAGTATTTAATACACCCATGTTGATACCAATGAAAGATAAAAGTTAGAAGATAATTATAAGACATGTTTCTTTATTGGTTATAATGATGAAAAATTTAAATTTTGGCTCAAGGATAATAATCAGTGGAAGTTTATTAGTCTGAAATTTCCTCTTCAATGAGGATATACTATGGAAGGATCAAAGCCTAGATGACGATGTAGTTGAGATAAAATACCCAATTCATGTTGAGGTTTATTTTAATGGGGTTCTAGCTTCTTTACATTATTTAGTTATCACATACGTTTGTAATTTAAAGGAAAGTTCTAGAATAGAATACATTGATTAAGTACAGAAATACCAAGTGAAGGTTCTGAGGTGCAACGAAAGTGGTTGGGTCCATGACCAAAAATGGTTTTTCACCAAATCATTTATAATTATATTCAGAAATAAATGAAATAGAAACCTTGAAATATGAAAGACATGAGAATCAATGATATATTTTATCTAGTGATGATCCACATGTGTTCCAAGAATCTATAATCATTTCCATATAATCATTTGGGCGTTAGCATGGATAATTATAGTGCTTGTGTCAATTTTTGTTAATCATAATAGAATCCTTTGAGGCAAGAAGGAATTACTCAGGTTTTATTTAGAATTAAGTGGGTAATGGTGGATGATTTCTCTCAATTCTTGAGATATTTATAGGATAATAGATCTCTAGGGATTATGAGGATTATTTTTAGAAATCATTGTGGATAGTGGTGGCTAGAGTTAGCCTTAATTATAAAATGATATAATTGGGCATTTATAGACTTAGGGTTAGAGAATAAATAATTTCAAATTAGCCCTTATTATTCTCTTAATCCTTGGATAATGCCATGTCTAAATAATAATCATATTATTATTATTATTTATTTGACATGTGCTAAACTTGTGAATATAAAATTTTATTTCCTTGAATGAATAAATTAATATTTACTCAAATAATATTTATATATCATCTCTCATTGGAACATTATTCTTTTTACACCTATCCTCCTCAATGTTTATTGAAATTTTAATAATATTTATTCATTTATATAAATAAACATCACTATACTATATGCTGATAAATAGATAAATATTATATTCACTATATTAGTGAATATATATTTATTGAATTATCACATAACCAAATAAATAAATACTTGTTACCTTACGAATGTGCTAGAGGTAAATAAATATTGTATATATATTCCCATAATTAAATAAATAATTACCCAGAGAATACATATTTATTTAATATTAAACTCACATAATATTCTCTCAAATAACTAGTGACTGAATATATTCAATCAACCAAAAATGAATAATTATTAAATTATATATTAAGATAATATTTATCCAACATGTTAAATTCATATTTAATTTAACTAATAATCTAGACACACCTAACGTGTTACCCTCTAGACCCCTTTTTCAATGGCATTAGACTATAGCTATTAGAGTTCAAAGTTAGAATCTAGAAACATTCCAAGGATCCCATAGAGAAATATGTTAATGTTGTAACCACATATAACCTCATATGAATGAACACTATGTAATATAATCCATTTTTCATGATATATCTAATCAAGCAGGTTGCATAGTAGTGTCATCAACCTATGTGTTCAATTCCTCTATCTTAGAATTTATAGAAATTAACATGACCTTAGAACACCATTTGAATGGATTTAATTAATTAGTTCCATTTCCATCAAATGGGTTGGGATACCAACTTCCATTAAAGAATAGAAGGGAAAAATCCGTTCTTACATTATTCATTAATGCAATATCACTTATGACACACCCATCATATACCACTTCACCATAAGCATATTTCATAATGGTTTTCATCAATAAATCAAAACACATGGATCATGATATGAATTAATAATAATCTTAATTTCTAAGGACCATTGCACATGTCTTCTTATAGGAAAATCCAATGACATAAAAATGTGAATTTCCTACTAGTGGGTCATGTTATTATAATTTCTTGCTTTGAATATTACTAAGGTTATACACCATGATAAGGCATCTCAAAGTCCTATGAGTCTCCACCCCTAATAGATTGTATCATTTCCCCCTAAAATGATATCATACATCTATAGAATAAATATTTAAGAATAATTTTAGGATAATTTTTAAGTTCTCATCATAGCGGGAAGATGCTATGACCATTCAATGTGACATATAACCTTAGGATAATATTATATAGATATCATGTAGAATAAAAATCATTATATGATAAGATATAAATTAATATTAAAAACTATGAATATTCTGGTAATTAAATAGTAGTTGGTTCTAGGGAACCAAATCCAAAAAAAAATCTACTTGCATTAGATCCAACTACTAAAAACTCAACCAGTTAACCTCACATGTTAAACATGATTATGTAGAGATATGGATATAGATACTGAGACCACCATGATACCTATAGATGATCTTCCTACTGCAACCTCATCTCTTTGAGAAAATCCATCAAGAGACGATATGACCAAGTATATACTTTTTTACTCTCTTCCGCAATATACTCGATCCAATGTGTATATAGAAACTATGGGATAAAATATAATTTACCCTTTCATATTACCAAAACCTTACCATGATTCTAGATCAAATGATATAAAATAAAGTAGTTTTATATCACTTGAAAACTACTATTCTCATTTCTCTAATGTAACATCCCCGACCTGGAAGCTACTAAACTGATGCCCCAAGATGAGTTTTCACATGACCTCAAGCGCATCTCCCCATATGACAAAGGTTTTTGACTAGTAGTGAGGGTATAAAAGATCATGTGGGGAGACTACACCCTATTTACTAGAGCACGCCATGACAAATATCAATTGAAGTTAAGGAAATAATAAAAATAACTAGAATCACACATTACTAACCATTTCCTAAATAGGACACAAACCACAAAATAAACTATAGATATGCCATGTAATTATAATAGTGCCAAATGTAAAAGAAAACAAAAAAAAAAGACAAACAACAAAATCCCCAAAATAGGTCCTGACACCAAGTCCAAATCCTCATCCATGCACATCCTAAGCCCAAATTAACTCTCTAGAATAGGGCCTTTTCCCTTTTCCTGACCTAAAACCATGAAATATTCTCGAGTACCCAATGGAGGCCCGAGTAGGGTGTGAGTATAACTCATTAGGACACCACCAACGGGGTCTATAAAATATCCAGTCTAAAAAAATTGTTTATTCATGTACTAAATAAATAAGAAAGTAAACAAAAGAAAACTTGGGTTCCATTAGCTAACAATATTCACTTTAAACATTCGTATCATTATTTCCATTTTCATCACTTATGATACCTTTATTACTAAATTCATTTTCATCACATGTTTTGTGGGTTAGGCATTCACACCATTTATACAATAGCCTAAGATAGTTAATTATCATGCATAAGAGAGTAAGTCAAGTTCCCTATCTCTCTAGGGATAAAAGTTTCATAAAAAATACACCACACTTACCTTGGAGCCTCAGTCCAGGCTGTTTCATCAAATTACTTCATTGGAGGTATAGAGCCTCAGTTCCCTTCCCTAACCCATGCAACATATGGTTAGGGTTTAGTGCCTTAGTCTAACCTGACCCATGGGCGTAGAACCTCAATTCCAATACCCTACACTACCAATCCATGTGAACATTCTTATTTATCCATTTACCATATATACGATATCACAAACCATACAAAATCAATAAAAATAACATTCACATCTCATATTTATTCAACATGTGAATTTAACATCAATACTTAACCCATTAACACATTTACTAATTGTGTTATATAGCCCAGTTAACCCTTTTCCCTTTCTCATTCCTTAATCCATTAGGTATATTTAACAATTCACATACATTAAACCATGTAATATAACCATCAATTCCCTTATGTTAACCCTGTTAACACATTTATTACTTTATATGTCATAATTAATTTACACATTTCATTACAATGTCATAATCCATTTGACACATTCACATTAATATATTTAACTCTTTTTAAAACTATTACAAACACACCCTTATTCCATTATCAAGGTCTAAACACAACCAACATTAGTGCCTTTTTATTATTAAAACTATCATGTCATCATATTTTTCATAGGATCTATTTCAATAAAAGTCATCTCTATGGTTAAAATTATCATTTATCATGTTTGAGAATATTGGCACACCCCATTGGTGGCCCTAAATTGGTCTAGTCAACCTTAAAGCATCCCACGAGGATCGTGAGGGGTTCAAATATCCATTTAGGAAAATGTTTTACTAAATATTACTAAATACATCAAATTCACAACAAGAGAGAAGAAAACACAAAACCATAAAAACACAAATCAACATAAATACTATGGGATATAACTTATAGGACACATACATCGAATCCAAATATGAATGCATCCCTAACCTTATCCTTGGATCCAGATTCAAGGCCCCTTTGAATCCTCAACCTATGATCCACTAGAAAAAATGGTTTTAGGGATTCATAATAATAAGAAAAAATATACAATCCCTAATCTAGAAAAGAGAAGTAAGAGGAGTGTTATACTTACCCAGATCTTTGATCCAAAACCAATGAAACTCCAAACAGACTTGAATCGAAGAAGATCCACACTTAGGAAGATTAGGTTGAATTGATTCATCAATAGGGCTGGAGGAGGAAGAAATGGTGAGGAAATTAGGAAAGTATCTTAAAATACTAAGGGGAAGTTTGGTAAATCCTCACTTTTTAATGAGGTGCACAATTTTCCAAACTATGCACCTTCCACTATCAAATATGTGTTGAGGTCACATGGTTACCTAGGGAGATCCACACAATTTAAAAAACCATGCACTAACCATGTAGAATTATATTATCCAATACTGCATGGTTTGTTTCTCCCCCTTACATAGTTCACCTAACCATGCACCTATCCTCCTGGATAGCACAGTTTGGGTGCATGGTCTACACTAACCATGCACCAATCATGAAACATGCACAAAATGGCCCGATTTCTCTTTATTTAATGCCTCAAACCCCCAAAACACCCCTGGGCTTCATCATACGCACAACAAACCTTTAATTTGTTAAATTTAAACAAGAACATACCTCCACAAAGTCCAATATATTACAAAATCTTCACCTTATAACAAATCATCCTCAAGACACACTCCCAATCATCACTAAGCTTCCAAAGAAAAGAGATTGGGACACTGGGTCTGCACATCTAACTTTCTCTCCCAAGATTCTTCCTGAACAATACCATATTTCCATAGAACTCGAATCAAAGGCACAACATTGCCCTGCAATACTTTCTTACTATAATCCACAATTCAAATCATATTCTCCTCAAAGGATTCATCAACCTCAATCTCAACATCCTAAACATCAATCACATGAGATGGGCTAGGGTGATACTACCAAAACTGTGATACATTTATGATATCATGCATACCACTATACCACTATGGAAGATCCAATCAGTATGAAACTGGTCTGATCCTCTTCACAATCTTAAATAGACCCATGTACCTGCGTTCCAAATTAACCTACTTCAGAATTTGACGGTGGCCCAACCTTGGAGACACCTGAAGAAACACACAATCACCCACTATAAAATCAAGAGGTTGAAAAAGATGATCCTCATATGACTTTTACCTTCTCTAAGACATTTCCAAGAATTTATGAATCAATTGAACCTGTTTCGACAACTCTTTCATGAGGATCAGTCCTAAAAAATATGATACTCCATCCTCTAAACAACACAACATAGATTTACACATTTTACCATAGAGTTCCTCAAATGGTTCCATTTTAATCATATCCTTGTAACAATTGTTGTAGGAAAACTAAAACATCACTAGATGATTTTCCTATGACCCACCAAAATCTAGGACAGAAGATATCAACATGTCCTCTTGTACCTGAATAGTATTCTTTGATTTTCCGTCTGTCGGTAGGTGGAAAATCATACTCCAAAAAACCTGGGTCCCAAGTAATTTCTATAATCCATGCTAGATCATTTATGTTAAATACAGATCATGATATGAAACTACTATTCACAGTACTTGATGGAACCACACTATCTATGGAACATACAACTCACCCAACTAATCCATAGTAAAGTTATTTTTAATTGGAAATAAATAATATACCTTATTCAATTGATCCACAACCACCTATATTACATCATTCTTACAAAGCATCCTGAGAAGGCCTACTAGAAAATTCATCATCACATCATCCCATTTCTACTTAGGAATGGGAAAAAACTGCAACAAACCACCCAACCACTAATTTTTAGCCTTCACCTGATGACAGGTAAGGCATCATGATACAAAACCTAAAACCTATTTATTCATCACAGGCCACCAATACTACCTACTAAGATCATGATACTTTTTGTCAAACCAGTATTCACTGTCCACTTAGATGCATGAAACTCATACATAAAATATTCTCACATACACGTTGGAACAACAATATGACCACAAAGTTAAATGATTCCATCATCTACAATGGTCCAACCAGAAGGTGACTCTCCACCTTTAATACATTACCATGAAGGAAATTACTCTAGATCCTCACACTTCTTCTACTTGATCCGACTTAGAAGCATGGAATCAACTTCCAAGGATGCAAGGGTCATCTTCCCTTGGCCATACTACACCTACATATGCATCTCAACAAACAACTTCATCATTTTTCACGCAGAATTGGAATCCTCAACCTTCTGATTTTGAGTCTTTAGACTCAAAGCATCTACAACATTGTTCCCTTTTCCGGGTGTATAAACCTACTCAAAGTCAAAAGACTGCATGTACTCAACCCATATTCACTGCTGAAGATTCGGATCATGATGATAGAAGATACACTTAAGACTTTTATGATCAGTATACACCGTGAACCTCTCTCTTAATAAGTAGTGTCACCAACACTTCAGGGCATAAACCACCGTGGACAAATCAAGACCATGATTAGGGTAATTTCTTTCATGAGGCCTCAACTATCATGACCTGTACGTGAAAAAAATTCTCAACCTATATTAACACTGCCCCAATCCCAACACTGGACACATCACAAAAAAATATATACTTCTTACCTGACCTGAGTAGGATCAAAATTGGGGTGGTAGTCAACCAATTCTTTAAGTCTTGGAAATAATTATCACATGATTAATACCACTCAAACTTGATGCCCTTCTTGGTCAATCCTGACAGTGGTGCTACCAAATGAGAAATGTCTTTAATGAACCTTCGGTAGTATCTACACAAACCTAGAAAACTAAAAACATTAGAGAAATTATTGGGATGTTCCTAATATAAAACTGCTATCACTTTCTCGGGATCCACTGAAACACCCTCCCATAGATCATGTGACCCAATAAATGGAACATGTCAATCCAGAAATGACATTTGGATAGCTTGGCGTATATCCTATGATCTCTTTGTACAATCAGGATGATGTCAAGATGTTTTTTCATGATTGTCACGAGTCTTAGAGTACAATAAGATGTCATCAACAAAGACAACTACAAACTGATCCATGCAAGGGTGAAATATCTAGTTTATTAGGTCCATAAACACTACTTGTACATTGGTTAACCTGAATGACATATAAAAAAACTCATACCATTCATACCTTCTCTTGAATGGATTCCATGGTATATCATAAGTTCTCACCCTTAGTTGATGATACCCTGATCTCAAATCAATATTGGAAAACACCAAATCACACCTTAGTTGATAAAAAATATCATAGATTCAAGGAAGATGGTATCTATTCTTAATTGTTATCTGGTTCATCTCCCTGTAATCATCACACAACTGCAAAAAACAATCATCCTTCTTGGAAAACAATCCTAGATATCCTCAAGGTGATGTAATAGGATGAATAGACCCTTTATTCCCCAGTTCCTCTATCTGAGTATTAATTTCCTGGAGTTCTTCTAGTGTTATTCGATATGGAAGAATGGAAACTGGGTTTTCTCCCAACAACAACTCTTTCCTGAAATCAACATCTCTCTCAGTAAGAAATCCTTATAAGTCCTCAGGAAACACATCCTAAAACCAATACACAACTGGAGGAAAGGAAATATGCTCTACTCCCCCATCATCAAGCATAAAAAAATCCACTTGGGCTATGATTTTACCCAACTTCTGAAAAACTGGCCCTGCACAGCCTGCTCTAACATTCTACTCTCCATGATGAGCATACATGTCTCACTCAAGCGACGTAAAAATTACCCTACAGTGGTAATAGTCAATATAAAATTGGTATAACACTAGCCAATTCACACCCAAAATAAGTTTAAAACCCAACATCTCAAGCACAAACAAGTCCCATAGGAAACGGTACCCACCAACTTCAAGAGTACACCCCTTGCATTATTTGATATTGTCTGCCCATACCCCCAATAGAGTATCAATCAATATAACCTCACAAAAATGTTCCACTACTAGACCCAACACAACCAAAAAATAAGTATAAATAAAATAATGCGAGGCACATATATTGAATAAAGCACTAGAGGGAGTATAAGAGATAAGGATTGTACCTCGCAGAGTCGATGGTTGAGCCTCACCACCTCCACGTGTATACTGAATAACATGGAGCTGACCTACCCCTCTACCCTAGGCTATAGTATAGAATTTCTAGTGCTGCACTACCCTGACGATATGAATGGCCTCATCCTAGAGTACCTCATCCACTACCTCTATCAGTACATACAATCAAAGTCTAACTGCCTGTCTGATAAGGGGTAACCAACCCCCTACCTATACTCGATATCGTTCTCGATCCACCATTTGTGCACAGCTGTTGAGGGTCCCTATAGAACCTATCCACATACCCCATTATTATTCGTGCTTGTAACTCAACTAGTGGTTAGGGGAACTAAACATTCATGTTTCTAGGCCTTCCAAACTAATATAAAAACACACGATCACCACTCTAAGAGGCTAGTCCTCACTTTAGACCACTTTTCACACTTCCACTCTAGTGGATATTTTCAAAATGATGCTTCCTACTCTCAGAAGTCACACCATTGGTTCTTCCAAATAGAAACATAAACCCACTACCTGAAGCTTTCTTTAATTTCCATTCTAATATAAGGGCTTGATTCACCACTTTTTCAAACCTATTTAAGAATAATTTGTTCACCTGAGACTTAATATCATGTCTAATCCTATCTTGGAAATGTCTTGTCATCATGACCTTATCCCCTACTAATGCTGGAATAAAGAATTTAAATTCTATGAAGTGACCTTCATCATCCATCACTAATATAATTATCTAGGTAAAACTCATAAATTATATAGCCCACTCCTATCTCAAGTTATTTGGATAGAAATTCTCTATAAACTTCTCCTAAAAGTATTTCCATAGTATACCATATGCCTGCTGATTCTAAAACATGATATCTCAGAAACGCTTCGCTGGTCCCCACAACATATATGATACCAAACTGAATCTCTTCTCTGATAGAGTCTCCAAGTGATCAAGAATTGTCTGCATAAAATCTATCCATAACTCTATAGCCTCAGATCCACCCTCTCTGGCAAACATTGGAGGGTGCTGCAATTGAAACTCTCTGGTCTGATCGAACATACTCAGAACAACCTAACTTGGGTCCCATTCCATCAATTAAATAAAACAAGATAATTTCTCAGGGAATATATCCTCTCCTCGGTTATCTTGGATCAACAGGTTTTCTTTCCCCGCTTTTGGTGGAGCATTCTCGATGATATCCTCTTGTCTCCCAACTGGAACACGCCGTCATGGTTGAATTTCTCTACATTTTTAAACTTGATTCTTATAAAAAATAATATAAATATTACATAGTTTACATAAAATAAGTCTATCCACTAGACATAAACAACTTAATTTTTATGCACTATTCTAATGAACATCGTCTCATCTAGAACACTACCCTCAACCATCCCTACCATGGGTCATGGATAACCTAGGTAAACCAACTTACATAGTTACAAGTCTTTCATTAGACACCTTTGTAAACCATTTCCACTTTCACTACACAACACATTATCTTTTTAGGAACATTTATCATTCCACAACATTTTACAACCAACATTTTTAACTCATTTTTAACTTTTCATTAAACATAATTCTTTAACCATCCTTTTACATTATTTCCATTTAACCATTTTCATCATCTTTCTTAGACACCATTTTATTCATGTTTTTTAAGAAGGTAAAATTCATCCTAACATTCATGTACTACACACCCATACCATATGTGCCTATCATGATGTATGCATCATATATCCCTAGGTGCCTATAATGATTCATGAATGAAAAACCTCATGACATTTTATCCATGAGGAAAATATCATAAAATAATCAAATAACGCAATAAGTGCATCACCTAATGGTGAAATATCATTCAACCGTAACAATACACATCATGAAAAAAAATTCCCACCCATGGTACTTTTATTTTACCTTGTTCATGGGTTAGATACTCCTAAGCACAAGCTCATTTCAAAGGCCTAACACATTTAAATCTCCTATCTACAATCCCAAATAATAAGACCACAAAAAAAAACTACTCTGATACCACTTTGTAACATCCTGATCTGGAAGCCACTAAACTGATTCCCTGAGCCAAGTCTCCACATGACCTCAAGAATGCATCCCCGTATTCTAGAGGTTACCGATTAGCAGTGAGGGTCTAAAGAATCATGTGGCGTAACTATACTCTATTTACCAAAGTAAACCACAACAGATAATAAGTGAAGTCAAGGAAATAATAACAATAACCAAAATCATGCATTACTAACTGATTCTCAAATAGGTAACAAACCAAAAAACTAAACACTATATATGTCATGTCAAGCTCATAGTGCCAAATATGGAAGAAAACCCAAAATAATTACAAACAATGAAATCCCAAAAATAGGCCCTAACTCCAAGTTTGGATACTCATCCATGAACATCCCAAGCCCAAATCAACTCCCTAGAATAGGGACTTTTCCATTATCCTAAACTTGTAGATGCCAAAAAATGATCAAGGGATGAAGAAGGTTTGGGCGCGACAAAGTGAAGCCATATTTGGAACCAATGATCCATTCCAGGGGGCCCGAAGGGGCCGTGCAAAAAAAAAATTCCACGGCATCCGGAATTTTTTTTCCCGCACGAAAAACTCCAGGATTCATGAGAGTATTGTGAACGGGTGTGGAACTTTACGTGCCACCACCCCACGCAGTTGAATCTTCGCACTGCCGACACCGGTGCACAATATTTTTCACAGGCCTATTTTCTACGCAGATCCGCGACCCTGAGAGCCTATAAATAGAAAGGTCCACCCCTTCGACTTTTGGATTCAAGAATCTGAACCATCTCTCCGACGTGAAATTCACCTCTCGTGCACGCAGAAGATAGATCTCAGGTACCTAGTTTTTCATGCCAGGTCGCCCGTGGCCCACTTTTGCACGAGACCACTCGAGCTTAACCCTCGTCCAAATCCCATCGACTCCCATCCCCTATGCGCAATTCCTTATAATTGTGTTCAATCCTCTCTTCTGCGAGCAATTCCTTCCAAATTGCATGCCCACCATTGTGTTCCAGCTCGACCTTCTTCGCGCACGCCCTCCATTGAGTGCTGGCTAGGTATTTTCACGCACAAAACCCAATTGCGCACTGACCCTGCTATTTTTCATTCCCATCAGCTGATTTCGTGTTGCCCCGACCGTTTTCACGCACCCCGACCAATTGCGCACCCAGCCTGGATTTTTTCACGCACGCCACTCAATTTCGCGCCACACCAACTTTTTCGTGCAATAGTACCTTTTGTGTGCAAACTTCCCTCCTTGTGCGCCCATGATGTCTCTCTTCCGGACATCATTTTCGGGCGCCTCCCATGCCCAAATAACCGACGCCATATACTATTTTCTAGTAAAACCCTCTAGGTTCATGCGAAGTAACTTAAAAGTACCTTGGAAGATACTGCCCATTGCATTGATTCTTTTCATGCTTATTCACATAGGCACACTAACGACTATTGCTTCTTCGCATAGCCACGCTAACGTGGACCCACCAATGGTTCACTCCATGACACCCCCTAGCCACGAAATTACCTGTCCCTTATCTTCACCAAGGTAAAGAGGGTACTGGTTATGTAAGTCCTAGGGGTGCGGAGTGAACCCACCTTATCCGAGCTGCAGGATGTTAAACTGCCAAGCACCATTGTACTAAACACATGACGTTAAACTGTGACTACCCCCTGCATCCTACGCGGGGAAAGTGAAACCACCATAGTATAAGACCCTAAACTTTCTTGTAGGATGAATCATCCCTGCTCCTCCTTTCTTCTTCGGTCTCAAGGACCAGAGAGGGGTGGGGATGCATGCCGAACCCCTCCTTTCTTCGACACCAAATCCCTCTCCCACTGGGATTTGTTGCCACTGGGCCTCTATCATGGAGTAAGTCCCAACCTCATCGGGCCACTAACCATGTGTAATCCCCTGTTTCCTCTCTGGGCCGCTAACTATGCGTAATCCCATGTTTCCTCTCTAGGATTCCAACCATGCATAAGCCCCTGTTTCCACTTTGGGCTATGATCACATGTAAGCCCCACCCCAATTCCCACAAACACACCTTTTGAGATGTGATCATCAGGCCTTTGCTTCCTCTTGTTTCTCACACCGAGCATGACTCACATGGGCTTAGAGTAATCATCGACTATGAAATCCTATCTGGGTGGCCTAGAGTGTAATCCCCATGTCACCGACCCTCCTGAACTACAAGGTCTTTGATCCTTTCCAAGGCAGGGTACGTAGGAAGCCTCCATGAGGTTCAAGCCCATGACCCATTGGTCGCTCCGACCCCTTTCATGTTGGTTCACCAACACCTTGGGCAACCTAGAGTGTAATCCCCACACTCATTCCGAATTATGAGGTCTTTGATCCTTTCCAAGGCAAGGTACGTAGGAAGCCTCCACGAGGTTCAATCCCAACAATCATTGGTCGCTCCACCACCCTTCATGTCGGTTCACCAACTCCTGGGCTGAATTAGAGCGTAACCCCCAAATGCCCCCCATATCCTGAACTACATGGTCTTTGATCCTTGCTATGGTAAGGTACATAGGAAGCCTCCATGAGGTCCAAGCCCAACACCTAGAAGTTCCGACCACCTTCACGTCGGCACACCAAACCCAACCTGAACTACATGGTCTTTAATCTTTTCCAAGGAAAGGTACGTAGGAAGCCTTCATGAGGTTCAAGCCCACAATCCACCTAGACCCCAGGTCCTTATTCACATCAGTTCACTGTCTAATGCCCCATACCCAAACTACGTGGACTTTGATCCTTGCCAAGGCAGGGTACGTAGGAAGCCTCCCTAAGGTTCAAGCCTGACATCCAATGGTCCCGGCCACTTCACGTCGGTCCACACCTGTCCTTCATGATGTTAAACTATATTCCACTTTTTGTTCCCCCATTCAGTGGCAAGCTGTTTTCACTCCATTCAGAGGTTAGCCATTGTTAGCCTCATTCAGCGGTAAGTTGTTGTCGCCCCTTTCAGCGGTAAGCCATTGGAACTCCAACCAGCTATAAGCCATTGTCAAGATGAACTATGTTCACCAAACTAAACGAGATTTGATTCCCTACCACATGGATACATAGGAGGTCTCTTAGAGTCTTAAGCCCAAATTCACCGTCGCCCTTGCGATGGTCCTATTTCATTCCCCCTCCACTTCATTCATCCACCCATCATCCATCCGAATTCTTATCCAGGCCGCCACATCCTGGTGAAATCATGCCATCTCATTCCCCTTTCCCCTCAATAGTGATCGGGAAGTCAATCGTATGTTGGCCCCAATATAGATGTTCCCTTTAGGGGTTTCACCCATCTGATTCACTCTAGTCAGTGTTCTGATCAGTCTGATCCGTCTTTTCTAGACGTTAAAATTGTGGCATACCCTGTGTTAAACATGGAAATATTAGGAAAACCTTAGATACATGCCCATGACATATTATTCCCCACATTCTATATGGGATGCCTCAGGCTTCCACACCCTCGAGAAGCCCTATAATAAGGGACAGGAGATAGACACACCAGTGTTCCAGTGCCTAGATACACCAGTGATGCCCAACATTACTACTCCCCTGACTGAAGGTTGCTACCCTGACCGGACCCCTTGGAATGTCCCGACCGAAGCAGTGTAATTAACTGGTGTCCATGAAGATATAGCGCTAGAAAGAGTTTCACAAAAAACATATTAAATCTATAAGGGAGACCCGGACTAGGTGACAAGTTCTGAGGAGGAATCCATGGAAGGAAGAACCAATATCCCATCATCCCGTTTCGATCAAGGAGAAAATGTACCTGAATAGCCAACCGATTCTGCCTACCTTTGGAAAGTGGGAATGTGGGGCTATAGCCACATGTCCTCCATAGACAGATGCACACGCCCTGGTGAAAGCATCAGAAACAAAAATGGTGAACCCGATGTGAAATTCTTCTCCTCAACATGGAGACTAGTAGTGCTCGAGGCATCAATGGATTGACATGTCACCGGATCTAGTTATCCAGCGCCGGGTCCCACCAAGCAAATAATGAGCTTGTCGTTAAACTCACCAGAAGTTGGGGCAATAGAACGTTGGATATCCCGCTCTGCGACGTTGTCAGTGTGGATCCCTCTTACCAGTCATAGAAGATGGAATGACACTGGGGTATTGGTCGTCAATTCCACTACACCCATGTCTGTGGGGAATCCACCACCCATCTCCCCGTCCGAGGTCATCCAACGAAGGGTGATCAATGACCTCATGTGCCATTACGAGGAGGAGGGCATAATCACAACCCAGGATATGGCCCAGCAGGATCTGGAGGCATCTGCACCTCATCGCCAACGCCACCCCCGAGGGCCGCATAGGGAGCCTCTACTCCCCACACATACATATAACCGTTTCGAGAGCCTCTCCCCAAAACGCTTTGATGACTCCCTGATTTACGCTCACGAGGTAGGGGACATCTGGCCTAACCCGGTTAGAGTCCCATTATAGGGGATCCCAGTGAGGTCTCCCACCCAGCCGTGTCAGTGCCGCCTCCTGGTTTTGTTGGATGAGGAGCAGGTAAGCCACGTATCTGCACCACTGGCCTCGGTTCATCTGACCTGGCACCAGTGTTTGGTGCAAGATGAGTAGGATGCCCGCCAATGGGCATCAACGTCGACGACTAATATGGTCCAATCCACTTCTAACGCATATCATCAGTTCCCTGAATACACTAAGCAGGGGTACTTATACACCCGACCAGGATTGAGGCCCCAACTGCCCCACGGGAAGGCTGGGTCGACTCTTTTGGTCTCCAACACAGGCAGTGGCCGCCGCGAACTGACCCGCATCGATGCCACCCAGTATGAAGGTCCTCCCCGTACCACTACCACAGAGAACACGAGCCTTTCCCGCTTCGAGGCTTGGCATGGAGGTCCACCCCGTGCCACCATCAACCCCAATGAGGGCCTTCCCCGCGGCGGTGACACTCGGTACAGAAGTATATCCCGTGCCCATTACACTGGGTATGAAGTCATTCCTTCTACCCTGACCACCGGTGTAGGGACATTTCCCATCCGGTCTGTCTTCAACGTGGGGATCCTCCCCGTGTCCTCTTAGTAGCTGGTGAAGGTTCTCCTCACCTCAGAAACTAGATGGGTGAAGGCCAGTCTCGCCTCACTACCACCGAACACAGAGGTCTCACCCGTGTTCAGCTAGATCGGTACAAGGAGCCTCCTCATATTGAGGTCACCAGGGGAAAAAAGCATGGAGGTTCTCCCCATGCCCCTGCCAGTTCTAGCAGAGGTCTCGCCCGCTCCAGTTCTATACATGAAGATCCTCCCCATGTCCCCTTTGACATATGTCTTGGTGCTCCTCGCACCCTGGCTTACTCAAGTGGAAACCCTCTCACATCAGCACCAGTGTCGCTTAAGTACCCCGTGTCAGAAATCAGCCCTGTCCTGAGTAGCCACCCAGGGGCAGGAAGGCGGGTCGTCGCCGCCATAAGAAGAATTATGGGAAGGTCTGGACAGAGATCAAACCAGTCCACTTCTCAGACTCTGAAACAGAATATGACTCAGCACGGGAACCCTCCTCTCGCTCATCTAAGTCAAGGGCTGGGGTAGGAATGAGGCGCATCAGCCTAGTACTCAAAAAATGCAAGGTCCATCAGATTCCCACCTCCCTCTATCGGTATATCTGGGAGGATAAAAATATGGAAACCCCACAGGTCATGGTCGTGTAATCACCACCATCGTCACCAGAAGCGCTCTCTACCTCGACAATAGATCATAGAGAACTATTCTTGGGACTGATGGCGGGCGAGCAGCAGCGTAAACTATCACCAGTAGCCTTGGCCCCTGAGCCAAGAAATGTGGCCATCAGCCCGTCTTATCACAATGTAGCAGCCAGGTCACTACACTCTTTGGAGGACAACCTGAGATTCAGCAG
This sequence comes from Viscum album, assembly GCA_963277665.1. NCBI lineage: Eukaryota > Viridiplantae > Streptophyta > Magnoliopsida > Santalales > Viscaceae > Viscum > Viscum album. Next base: position 1,120,044,123 of record OY728125.1, on the reverse strand, counting down.
CCAGTCATCCCACTCACCGTACTCTCCACCGGTCAGCATGCGGTCCTAGCGGTCACCCTCAGTACCACTGCCAGTTCCTCAGCCACCCCCAGTTGATGAATGAGGAAATCAAGGGCCAAACCATGAATCTGAGCCGAGGAGCTTATGGAACATCCTTGCAGTGGACCACTTCCCCGAGATGTTCTAGCCTGTGGTGGCGCCAAATTTCTGTGCGCCGGAATCCCTCACCCCAGAGGAGGTTTAATGTTTCCTACAAACCCTTTGGGTGATGTACTTTTGCCTTCATCCTCAGTGAGAGATTTATCCCATGAGCCAAGTGCATTTTGAAGACATTGGTGAGCAATGTAGTCTAGTAGATCTGGCTCTGCTCCCTTTGGCCCAACGGCTCGAGTCACTAGGCTGCCGTAGGGACCTCCAAGAGCAATGTGTTTAGTGTTTCAAGATACTCTACAAGATCATCAAGGAAGCTTCCCCCCCACGTGAACGTCCATGGATGGGGGTAGTATGCTACCCTCCTCTTCAGTCCTATCCGACAGCAACCCGACTTTCTAGGTGATATCGAGGACATGCCCCCAAGAAGGGTCACGGTCAACATGGCCGACATAGTGGACGAGGAGGATGAGTTGGAGCTTCTTGATGAGGACTTACCCCCCGAGGGCATGCCACCACCATTGGACCCATTGGGTAGGGTTACTCGCTAGCATAGAAACCCACTAGGTCTCTCTACGCCCACCGAGGCATTGGTACTTAGCCGGAATTCCGGTAAGGGTAAAGAGCACGTCGGAGCTGCCAAGCACTCAGACCCGTCTACCTCAGTACAGAAGATGGAGGAAGACTCTGAGAAGGCCAAATTGTTCCAAAAACTTGTTGAGCAGAAGAAGTTGGTAGGTTATATCCTGGATGAATGCATTGCAGAGTGACGACTAAACTACGGTGATCCCCGGCTAGGGCAGCAGGGGCAGGAACAACTTCCCCTCGACGAACTGCCTCCAGGAAACCCTGACTGTCCTGCCCCCGCAGACAGGGTTGAAGCTGGAGATTACGGCAAGAGGGTGTGGTATGTCTCGCAAAACCCTCTGGAACAGTGCGACAATCCAAGGAATCCAGCTCGGGTTCCCCCAACTGCCCCACAGGTCACCCCACTAGCCACTCCACGAGCCGCTGAGCTGCCTTACCGCATTGAAGAACCCGCCAACGCGCTCGTGGTTAGAGATCCCCATCAATACTGGGACCCCCACCCAGATGATCCAATGGCGGCACTCATTGACCAACTTGAGTTATTGGGAACATGACAGGTGGCAATCCCACCTGATGGCAAGCCATATCCAGCATGGGTAGATGATATGCTGGCCCCGCCGAGGTTTGGTAATCCGACCTTATCCCACTTTAACAGGACAGAGGACCCACCACATCACCTAGACCACTTCAACTCAAGGTGTGGGCCAATGTTAGGGACTCCAACACAGCAGGAGGCTACCAAGATCCACTGTTTTGTTTAGATATTAGAGGATCCTGCATTCGTCTGGTACAACCAGCTTCCTGTTGGATCTGTAACCAGCTGGGAGGACCTTTGCAGGAAATTACTCTACTAGTTCAGCTCTACCACACAGAAAATGAGCATCTCATACCTCTTCAAGTGCAAAAAGGCCTGAAGATCATGTCACGGACTTCATCTCCCGATGGAAAGGGCTTACATATTACATTAACATGACACTAACTCAGGAGAAATTACTGACGATGTGTGTAGGGAACGTCAAGACAGAACTAGTTCCCTCTCTGATAACCCAGAACTACCCCAGGGTATTTCAAGACTTCTCTAATAAGGACCAGTGCCTAGAAGAATCCCTGCAACAAGCCAGCCATACATGTCCGTTGCCCCCTGTATTTCCCGCGAGAAGGGCTATCAGAGCTGAGCCTACTGTGGTGGCCCAAATAGAGGCCCCTAGATAGCTGGAATTATTACTAGCGGGGCTACGTCCCCAGCCTTGCAGAGGCCCACCACCACCAGCGCAGCCTCCAGCCCAGCAGCGGCTTCCTTATAATCGACAGGTGCCTCCGCGTAATGCACCACCACCACCTAGGCGGGACAATCATGATCTGCCTCCTTGAAAGGATCCTCCAACCCCTCATCAGGGCCAGTCCCCAAGGCCCCCCTTTCTGGACAAAAGAAAATGGACCTACTCTTTCAATGATAATCAGGTCCCCCGCTACTTCCAAAGTTCCTTGGAACAGGGGATTGTGCATTTTCCTGAGTGTAGAAGGCCAGGAGAGGCGAACCTCACTGATCACCCCAACTACTAACCATATCATTGGATCATGGGACACACCCTCGAGCATTTATATGTGTTCAAAGATTGGCTTCAAGACCGGGTCGATAACAACATAGTTAGGCTAGGATCGGCCCCGACATAAGTGGCATGCATCAGCGTAAGTCCAGATAGCAACAACGAGGATGAAGGTGAGTGGCGACAGGTTTCTAACCATAGGTCCTAGAAGTATGATGACTAGATGGCTCGTAAAATGGTTTCTCGTGCCCATGGTATCATTAGTTCATGCCCGAATCAGCCAGATCCTTCAGAAACTGTAGCCGCTACTTCTGCATCATCATCTCAGTCGACCTCTTCCCAGAAGGACAAGCATCGGCGGCACAAGGGAAAGCAACGTCCCCCACCCCCAGTTTCCATCATCGTTCTGCACTCTCGGTGACTTCATGCCCCCGGATATGGGGATTCCTCCTATAATCCTCCCAGTAATGGATGACTCTTCAAGTGATAGTCAAGGGTATGCTTCGGTTAATACCATAGAGTTGATAAACCCCTATATGACTCTTAACGACAGGGAGTGCCAGAAGAACCTCCCCAACATCCCCAGCCGACGCCAATATCGGCGGAGCTATGTGGGTCTTCGAGGCACATCAGTTGAAACCTCAAGCTAGGAAATACATGCCACTAAGAATAGAAAACAAGCCTAGGTCATAACTCAATACGCACATCCTCTTCATTCGGTGTCGTCGGACCCGCCTCCACCATCGTTTTATTGCTGGATCAGGCAGAGCCACTTCGACCATGTTGCGACCAGCCTCTCCCTAATATAGGCCGGTCTCAGTCATCCAGACCTCATCCGGTATCCACTTTTTGGGCTTTGACTAGTTATCAACATGATATGCCCAGCACCAGTCAGCCGCCGGCCCAGCCGACAGGGCTCACCATGCCTCCTGTCATAGAACGACCCCCTGTAAGTAGAAGTTCGCACCTGGAATGGAAGTATGATGTTCTCAAGCACCTTGACATCATCCCAGTGAAGCTTTCCATCCTCAAGGCCCTTCTTCTATCATCATATATGCGTGAGGCCCTCACTGAGGCTTTAAGAAGCCCCCTCCAGTTTGAGACGGAGGTAGCAGCTGCAGAAGCCTTTCATGCTGAAGTGGTCGAGAATGCTGGATTTCAGGCCATCATTTCATTATTTGGAGAAGATGAAGACTCTCCCATACAAGGGAACATCTTCCCACTATACATTACTGGAAAATTTAACAACGTGGAAGTTCGCCTCTGTCTTATTAACACCAGTTATGGGATTAAACTTATCCCGACGCGGACACTGCGGAAGCTGGGGTTATCCGAAGATGACCTGACTCCCTCCGATTTAAGAATCTAGGGATACAACAGGATAGAGTAGACCCCAGTTAGTAAGATCTGTTTGAATACCCAGTTTGGTGGCCTATTTGGCATCACCGAGTTTATGGTTGTCTCCCAAGACACCGCGTATAATGCATTGATGGGCAGACCATGGATCTACCTGCACATGATGGTCCCCTCATCGTATCACCGATGCCTCAAGTTATCCCTCAATGGTCGAGTAGGCATACTACAAGGTGACACATCTCCTTTCACCTCTTGCGAAGCCTGCTATCTGGATGCCGACTATTACAAGGGTAAGGATAAGCAGATTCAGGCCAGTGAGGTCGAACCCATCACAGTTTCAACTGATCCCTAGGCAGGTCTGGATGATGGCCACGTCTTCCTGATCCATCTATTGGAGGCCACAACCCCTGATATGGGACAATGTTTTGTTGTCTCTAGTACTATGGAGAAGAATATTCCCAATTCTAAGCGACGAGGGAAGATCACCTCTTACTTCTACACAAATCAGGCTCAGGTGATCCCAGAGCCTCCTACCCCTGTAAGGTATCGGGATGTTTGCCCCATGGAAACAACAGTACATCATACATGCCTGTTTCTCTAGGATAGAATCATCTGGCTCAAGCCAACACACCACTATTTCTTTGATATCATCAAGCATGACCCCTTGGGCCAAAGACCATATGAGATTAGGTTGACAACCTTCATCGCTATGGTTTTTGCAGTACCGAAATATTCTAACGCGGTAACCACTGCCACCCAAGATGGTACCAGCCTCCCATCGGAATCTACCGACCCAGAGGAAGATTCTACCACTGAGGATCCATCCTCTACAAGAGAAGAAGAGGATTTGGAGGATGCTCCCCTACCTTTGAACAGGGTGTCTCCGCCACAATCGATGAACTGGTACAGGTGAACCTTGGTAGCGAGGCAGATCTGAGACCCACATTGATCAGCGCCGCCATGCCCCCCGAGGAGAATAAACAGTATGTGTACTTCCTTAAACAACACCATGACATGTTTTCCTGGAGTTACGATGAGATTCCAGGACTAGATCCTCAGGTATCCATCCACCGCCTTGGTCTTCCAGCAAATCATCGTGGGTTCATGCAGCCTCCCAGAAATATGCACCCTTCTCACGGTGCCATGGTCGAGGATGAAGTCGAAAAGATCATCAGAGCCAACTTCATCAAGGAGGTCCAGTACCCCAAATTTATAGCCAAAATTATGCCAGTCAGGAAGAAGAACAGACAAATCAGAGTCTGCATCGAATTCCGAGATCTCAACCATTAGTGCCCGAAATATGATTTTCCCCTTCCAGTGACAGAATTTTTGATCGATGCTATGGCTAGGTTCTAAGCCCTTTCCTTCATGGATGGGTACTCCGTATACAACCAGATCTGAATGGCCCCTAAGGATGAGGAGTCCACAACTTTCAAGGTGCCACGAGGTCCATTTTGTTACCAGGTCATGCCCTTAAGCTTAAAGAATGTAGGTGCTACCTATCAGCAGGCCATGCATTGCATATTAAAGACAATCCTTGAGACATTGGTGGAATGCTATGTGGAAGACTTGGTGGTCAAATCCCGCCAACACCGGGACCATATCAAGGACCTTGATAAAGTGTTCAGCTTCCTCCGTTCCCGCCACCTGAAGATGAACCCATTGAAATGTGACTTCAGGGTTATCTTTGGGAAGTTCCTTGGATTTGTTGTTAGGTACCAGGGCATTGAGATTGACCTAGACAAGATCAAGGCCATCAGCTAGATGCCTCCCCCATCAATATTCAGAAGCTTTGAGGTTTCCAAGGCCACTTATCCTACATATTCCAATTCATTGCGAATCTGTCCGGAAAGTGTAATCAATTTTCCTAGATTATGAAGAAAGGAATCGCATATGAATGGGATGAAGAGTTCCAGACCGCGTTCGAGGAAATAAAGAAGTATCTGCTCCAGCCTCCATTCTTGATTCTACCCATCTCCGAAAAGCCATTGATCCTTTATGTGACTGCCCTAGAATGATCTCTCGGTTCCCTCCTCACCCAGAATAACAATGAGGGGATGAAGAATAGCCTCTAATACCTTAGTCTTATTCTCATCAATAAAGATACCAGATAACCCCCAGCAAAAAGAGCTTCCTTGCACTGGTATTTGCAGTACAGAAATTGCGACACTACTAGCAGCACCATGAGGTACAATTGGTGTCTCAGGTAGACCCACTAAAGTACATTCTGAACTGCCCCATATTGACAGACTGACTGGCAAGGTGGGTGGTAATTCTCTAATAGTTTGATATCAAGTTCGTTCCCTAGAAGGCTATTAAGGGACAAGAATTTTTCTTTCTACCCATACAACCCCCGCAGACCAGTCCCTAGACCTGGATTTTCTTGACGAGGCAATCCTCTTGGTAGATCAGGCCATCCCGTGTTGGAAAATTCACTTTGATGATGCCTCCTGGAGTCCCACCGGTAGGAGGCTCAATGATCCCAAACTCAAAATAGTAGGCCTAGGTATTATCTTCATCACCCCGGTGCAAGCCATTCTGCTGTACTCATTCCTGTTGTCAGAAGGCTACACCAACAACAAGGCAGAGTATCAGGATCTTATCACTGGCCTCGAGCTGGACCTCAAGATCGATGTTCCCCCTTTTCATGTGAAAAAGGATTCATAACTAGTCATCAAGAAAATCAATTGGGACTACGTCGTCAGAAAGCTAGATCGCGTACCATTATTGGAGCGCACTCTCCAGCTAATGGCCCAGTTCCCATCTCGGCCGGAAGTTACTCATGTCCCTCGATCTCAGAACGGTCAAGATAATGCCCTGGCTGGCCTGACTGCATCACTTTCAGAACCCTAGTAGGATGACCTGATTATACATATGGCACATCGGAGAGTCATTTCTCCCATCACCCCAGATGATGACGATGGCCTGAAAGTAATCCATCTTACCATCGGAGCCTCCACGTCAGGACCCCCAGGTTCTTCAGATGTAGTGGTTGAAGTTACCCCGAATAGAGATCCCCCTTTGTCAAGTATCTCCAAAATGGTTGCCTCCCGGTTGATCAGGCCGAGCATGAGCGAATCCGACGCTGCACACTACAGTTTACCCTCAAGAGTGGTCCTAGTCTTGAGTATATTCTTTACAAGTGCGGATTCAATGGTGTCCTCCTCTGTTGCATCTAATGAGTCTAGATTTCTTAGGTCATGTAGGAGGTTCATGCTAGTTCCTATAGAGCTCACCAAACTAGGCTGAAGCCATCTCGTCAAATCCGGAGACTGGGGTACTTCTGGCCCTCCATGATCCATGATTGCATCGAGTTCACCAAGAGATGACACGCATGCCAAACTAATGATAACTTCATGCATAGGCCGCTAGAACCTCTCCAATCCACAAAGTACTCTTGACCGTTTGCACTGTAGGGACTCGATGTCATAGGACCATATCCATTGGTGACCGATCTCCAGTGCAGATTCATCCTGACAGCTACGGATTTAATTTCCAAGTGGGAAGAGGCGGTTCTGCTCAAGGAGGTCAAGGCCCATTCTATTATTGACTTAGTGAGCTCCAATATCATCTACTGGTTTGGAGTCCCTCATTCTGTCCTCACCAACAATGACACTAACTTTCAAGCAGATGAGTTGAAGAAGTTTTACACCAAGTACAACATCCGTTAGAACCATACCTCCCGCTATCACACGCAGGCAAATGGACAGATCGAGGTGTTAAACAAAACCCTCTCTAACATTTTGCAGAAAATGGTTGTTTAGAATAAGAAGAGTTGGCCGGAAAAGCTCCCCAATACCCTCTGGTCTTATCATATGATGGCTCGTAATTCCACCCAGGTGACCCCATATTCCTTGGTGTACGAAGCTGAGGCTGTCCTGCCCATCGAGATCCAGCTACCTTCATTACGCACAACGGTATATGACCAGAAGGTACCAGATAAAGTAGCTGAAATTCTTCTGGCTGAATTGGAAGCACTTGATGAAAATAGGCTTCATCCCCTGCACAATTCGGGAAGACACCAGAACAAGATAGATAGGGTGTTCAACAAGAAGGTTCGCCTCCACTATTTCCTGCAAGGAAACTTGGTATTGGCCCTCCGGACACCAATGATCCCTAGAAGGAAACCACCCAAGTTGGATCCCAAATGGGAAGGACCTTACATAATTTACAGGTTTTACCCCAATGGTGCATACTCCCTGGTGACCATGGATGGTGAGCGTATAACTCCTCCCACTAATTACAAGTTCCCCAAGAAATAATTTCCTGAGCCTATTGGTCCTGAACAACCTTAAACTGTATGGTCTATCATGACCCTAAACTTTTTAGGTCCCACATGACCCTAAAATACTTCATCCCTCATAACATTAAACTGTATGTCGTCCTGCAAGATGTTAAACTGCACCCTTAGAACTACGTGTGTCTTGATTTCCATCCTTATGGGATATGTAGGAACGCTCAAACATTTCGTCTTGATCCCAGCCCCAAACTCTTCTCTTTGACTATACCCCCTGGGTATAGTTCTCTCGAAGGATCCTTGCATGATATGGTGTAGGATTACTTATCCCTACTCATGCCAGGATTACAACATTCGCACCATGTGCCGTCTCCCCATTCTTCTATCCTCCCACGTCCTCACCGTATGATGCTAAACTGCATGGCCTTCAAGAACTACCTATGGCTTGATTCCCATTCTCATGAGATACGTAGGAAAGCCCAGAAATTTTGTTTTTTGGACCAACCCAAATGCCAGAATATTCCATCGGGTTAAGACATATGGTGTGGTGCGGGCTCTTTCCCCAACTCGCGTCGAGCTCATCTCGATCCCTCCATACGTCCCACTCCCTAGAAATGTTTTCCTTTTTCACAGATGGGCATAGTTATGATTTACCCACTCCTTTGATTGGGACTCCATCATCTTTCCCATCCAGAAGGGCCCCCGAATGGCATGGATTCTAGGCCTAAGGTCTCTCCTACCGCTTCGGGCCAACGCCCTCGAGGATGTTGAGAAACAAGCCGATACAAGTCCCGCATTGCAAATATGGTCAGCGGTCAATACCCATTTGTTGTTCCGAGTCCAGGTCATTATAAGGACGCTGTATTTTGAACATGGTCAACATATATCCTTTGTCGTTAGATCCATCCCAAGATGTCCCAAACATTGAGTGTATTGGTTCATTCTGCCCTGTTGTATTTTCGAGCGGAAAACTCCCTTTGGGCGATGCCAGATATTAAACCCCTATATAATAGAGAGATCCAAGTATGGATCCTTGTTTCCCACACCGAGCACTGCTTACATGGGATTAGGAGCTGTGATGAGGTGGTAACCACACAAGAGGTAGTATGGATACCCTTGGCCTTTTTAGGCCCCTTGTCCTTTTCCGGCCCCTTCGCCTTTTTTGGCCCCTTGGCCTTTTCTGGCCCCTAGCCCGAGATCTCATTTAGGGTTGTGTGGTGTGGAGCGGGATTTTGTCCTCATTCACATCGGGCTATTTCACCATGACACACATATCCCCTTGAGACATCCCTCCTACCATTTATCGTCTATACCACAAGCATTGGCCCTACCATGCTTCGCGTGCCCAATATCAGGCCCCTGACCCATGTCTTAACTCTTATGGTATTGTATGGTGTGGTATGGGATTATGTCCTCATTCACGTCGGGTTACTCGTCGCGCCGTACACCTCCTATATGTGGGGTATCTTACCCACTTGCGTCCTTACTACATGACGATAAACTACACATTAGTCCCTTCAAGAACTACATGTGGCTTGATTCCCATCCTCATGGGATACGTAGGACCACCTGAATGTCTAGACTTTAGGTCCAGCCTCATCTCTTATAAATATCCCCCCCATCTTGGCCCCTTAGCCTACATTCCCTCACAAAGAGAAATATATGGTGTGTGTATGGGATTCTTCCCTCATTCATGTCAGGTTTTGTAACAACCACACCATTTACCTCCTCCTCCTGAGATTTTTCCATCCCCTTGCGCTATACTCATCTTTTCAAATCATCCACTCTCAAGATGAGCCCCTCTGTCCTCTTTGGAGATTTACTAATGTGCCCAAGGTTACTATGGTTTATCACCTGGAATGTCGGATTCAACTCAGACATTCTTTCACCCATTTCTCAGGATTCGTGCTCCCCTTAATTAGGGATTTCATCACCTTTCACACCAAAAGGGACCCCCAAATGGAATGGATGCTAGGCCTAAGGGATCTCTTACCATTACAGGCCAATGTTCTCGAGGGTTTCAGGAAAAAAAATGATACAAGTACCACGTTGAAAATATGGTCAGTAGTCATCGCTCATTTGTCTGTCCCCATTTTAGGATAACACGATATGGATGCTGTGTTTCGAACATGGTCAACAGTTATCCTCCATTGTCACACCAACCCCATTAATTCCAAAATGTCGGTTACATGATTCACATCCTTCTCCACCTCATCATGTATGAGTAGAACTTCAAAACTCTTGGTACTATTCTTCAGTGCGCATCCACACATTAGTAGGAAAAAAAGACGTGATAAGGCAATCATTCATGGCTCCACTGGTTTCCCATTTGAAAGTATTTCACATATTTCAAATACCTTATCCACCCTTGTTTCCTACACTGATTTCGACTCACGTAGGCTTAGGGATCAGATTAAGGTCTGTACTTAATTGGAATAGTCCTGTTGCTCCATGGTTTGAGTTCTAAGACCTTAAACTAAGATCTTTTCATATTTCCCCTTTGTGAGAACTACGTACAACTTGATTCCCATCCTCATGGGATATTTAGGAACACCCAGACATCTCGTATTTGGGCCCAGCTCAGTTCCGCTAATTTATCTCTTCTACTCTACCTTTTAGGCTCCCGCCCTTGTAGGGTCACATGGTGTGGCATGTGTGGACCTTGTCCTCATTCACGCCGGGTTTGCAATAGCCACACCACATAATCCGCCTCCTTGGAGATATTCCCTCCTACCTATTATACTGCATGACATTAAAATGTATTTTTTCCTAAATGGCATTAAAAGGAACCTTCAAGAACTACGTGTGGATTGATTCCCATCCTCATGGGATACGTAGGAACACCCGAGCATCTCGTCTTCGGGTCCAGCTTTGTTGAGATCTAGTCTCTCCTACTTCCTGCCCTCTCACCTCTTTTAGGCCCCTTGGCCCGAGGTTTCTTTCTCAAAATCGTGCACGGTGTGGTGTGGACCTCATACTCATTCACATCGGGTATGATTTATTGTGCTATAACATTCCCCCATTCAGCCTCGTTTCTACTGCGTCTACGCAACACAATGTTAAAATGCATGGTTGGTCCCGTCACATGACCCTAAACTGATACAATATCATCCTGGCCGCACGATGAAAAACGGAACTGCATTGTGATGTCCTCACCCAAGGGGACGTCATATTTGGTATCAGTTACACACCATACCATTTTTCAATGCCTACATATGGCTTGATTCCTGCGGCGATACCTAGACCCTCCATCCTAGGTCCATCGCTTAAAAAACACTCATTCATCCTAAAAGACAAATAAGATCTATCAAATACTACTTCTTTTTGTTTGTGGGCCAGAACCACACAACCTTGTTATACTTGGCACGAGTATCCCACCATTCCATCTTATGAACTACATGCGGCTTGATCCTCATCGTCATGGGGTATGTAGGAACACCCGTTCACTTTGCCTTGGGCCCAGCTTAACTCTCGTTTCTGGTCTCTAGACCTAAAACCTTCCTAGGGAACACATGGTGTTCGGAACCCTAGGTTCCCATTCACGTCAGGTTTCATAATTACCCCACCATGTGTCTCCAGCGTTTCCTACCATCCATGGTCCAATATCTAATAACTTAAACTAATATATATCATAGAACTACATACGGCTTGATTCCTATCCTCATGGGATACGTAGGAACACTCAGGCATCCTGTCTCTGGGTCCATCCCCAGGAATCATAATTCCCGTTCCCCCTCCTTTTTCAGTCTCTTAACATGAGATCCTTTGGGGAACCATGAAATTGTAGCTTTACCCTGAACAAGTTCGGGATGCCCCACGACATAATCGGGAGGTGACATTTTCCTCGTCAGAGAGGTCCTATTTAGAAGAATGTTTGATCCTTGATCAGGCCGATGTACCCACCTAATGCATTTCTACCACGGTGGTGTAATTTCAAGGGTGTTGGATTCTGTTCGAACAAACCACCACTCCACCTTCCATGCTTTGTGTGCACTTTATTCGAATCCTCACACTCTTTCACATCTAGAGGAACCCCCAAACAGTATGGATGCATGGCCTATGGCTCGCCTACTGTCCTGGGCTAACGTTCCGAAAGACTAATGGATGGCATTTCGAGTTGGACCCCGTGTTTCGAACATAGTCAGTGGTCGGCCCTCATTTGTTATCCCTATTTCAGGCTAATGCAATAAGGATACTATGTTTCGAACACAGTCAAAAGTCATTCTTAGTTTTCATGAAATCACCACAGTGTTCCGAATCTTGGGTATTGTGATTCACACCTTTCATCCCCCCCTATTCGGATTTATTCCAGTGCCCCTGGCGTTACTCCATTCATGCACAAGAGCACATCGTGAAAGCAATAATTTGACTGTTCTGAGAGCTTCATTCTCCAGTCAGGTCTCTCTCTTCTATTTCCGTGAATTTGAATTGGTCATTTGAACCACGGGTGACCGAAGCTTGGTTGAGACTCCTACATTCAAACAAAGTAATAGTAAGAACATACCTTGTTTCTCACATCGCGTGCGACCCACACGAGCTTCGGAATGAATTGATATTTATTTCAGGATTGTGGTTGAATTCATTAAACCAAATTAACAAGTAAATAAATTTATCCATACATGCAGTTCAGAATAAAAAGTAGTAAGGAGAAATGAGTTTATGAGTTCATCCAAAATAGGGCCATTAAGGATCAGCATCTTGGATAGACCATTCCAGTGCCTCTACCTTTTAGCTTATGGCCTCTAGTATTTCTTCCCACCCCTTGAGGACCATATATTCATCAGTGACCATAGAGCGTAGTGTAATTTTCCTAGCCTATGCTTGAGCCTATTTAGTTTGAAGATCAGTCATTTGGTGACCCGCTTCCACTAGCTACTCCTAAGTGTCCGCCAGTAGGGCCCTCAATTTCTCCACAAGCTCGGAACTATTGGAAATGAATACCTCCTTTTATTTCATCTGTTCTTCAAGCCATCAGGCCTCTTGTTCTGCCTTCAAGAATGATTGGGCACTCCTCGACTCTTTCTGACCCTGGGAAACATCGGAGCATCGGTTGCTCTCACACAGCTTCTCGGCCATGTAGTCACGGACTGTCAAATGGAGATAATGAGAATACACCCCTCTAATATAGAGGAAGTGCAACCAGGTTTAGAGTGATCCCATCCATTTTAGCCATTCTGTCTGGGGCAGACTGAGAAAGTTCTTGATACACTTACACCCTTTGCGTCGCATCATCCGACTCTCCTCAGATTCCTTTGAGTCAGAATAATCAATATCATCGGGATATACGAGCTGATAGTTAGGGAAATCAACCAAGATTCTAGAAGTAGGGTCCTCTTTGAGTGTTCCTCCCAATGGGTTAGGATCTTCAATGCCTCGGTGAACTTCCTCTCTAGACCCAGTCTCGATAGTTTCTTCATCAACTTCCAGACCTTCCCCAACATTGGTACGACTAATATCCATAACCCTTTGCTCACCGAGCGTTGGGGCCGACTCTGTTTAAGAAGTGTGCCCTGAATTGGATGACACATTTGTAGTTGAATCAATTGAGGATAACCCGGGTTCGGCATCCCAATGAGCCTCCAAGGTTGTGATTACTGCACAAACAATGAACACCCTGATCAACTGAGCTCTCTGATGGTAAATACCGGTGTTGAAGTAATGAACTTACAAGAGCCCAAATCATCAGCCTCAGGTGTTCTAGCTACTACAGGAGCTATCGTTGTAGGGGATCCCTCAATGCTCGTCAGCTCAATAATGGGTGTCAGCTCCCCACCTTGTTATATCAGCGCCTCCTCCTCTCCTTCGGATGGAGACTCTTGGTCGGTGACAATATGCTCCTGAACAGGATAAGGAGATCTTATTGGGGGCTATAAAAAGATGAGGGGAAAGGATAGAAATGGGATAAGATGTACCTCGAGTAGCTCAGTTATATCTACATCAGATCCAATGATCTCGCCACTCTCCTAGAGACTCCCTTGGTGGGACTCCCCCCGAGACCCTCCACCTTCAGGATCCTCTTCATCTTCACCCCCTACTTCACCTTCTCCTTCTTCCTCCCCTTCTGTCTCAGCGCCCTCCGGCTCATCATTGCTGTCATCATCCTCTGACATCATATTTTCTGGATCATGCTCCTGGCTGAGCATTACTTTCACCAAGAAATATGGATCCTCACACTGACCCCGTTGGCGCGAATACACGTCCAGGGATGTCAGATACGCATGTTGATGATGAAATTTCACCCTTTCGACAATCCGAATGAGTCTGACCTCTGGAATCTGGATTCCGTCTCACACTATCTTTTTCCAAAGATCTTCATTACCCATCGACTGTCACAGGGTCATCCAGGCTAACCACATAGCCGAGAAGATCGCATCATTGGAAGGTTGAAGCTGATACCTTATCTGCTTCTTGGGAAGCTCCCTGACCGCTCCGTGTGTCCCTCTCCCCCTAGGCGATGAGGGCATGGCCGCACCACACTACGTCCCCGCTACTGAAGTCCCAGATTGTGTGGGACTAGTTGCCCGACATGCTTCCAAATTCCCCCCCCCCCAACATCACTCTGTCTGATCTCTCGCTTCCCAGGTTCTACACTGGCTACCTTGATTTTCCAAACTCGCTTCCGCAAAAGTCCCTCAGGGTACACTATAGACCAATGTTCGACATATTTTATTGAGAGTCTAGAGTCAACTCCAGTGTCGGGAAAGGTAATTACATCACCAAATCCATGGGTTGTAAACATCAGCCACATTTGGAAAAGAACGCAGGGTGCCTCTCTTCCCAGACACATTTATACACATTTTTTGGCATCTGATGGAGGCATCCTAACTACCTGGAAAAACTCGATGGTGCGTAGGGCTCAAAAAAGATATTCCCATCAATCTGAGCCTCAAGTAATCCACCTCTGATGCTCTGGAAGTATTCCCTTTGCTCCAGTGAGCCTTTCCCTCCATCTATCATTTGGCCAGTCGGGGTGTGGAATGGGCTGAAAGTGAAGTTGGCATGATTTCCGATTCTAATCCTTACTACCTCTTCATTGAGCGTCAATGGAATGACCCTAATAATGTTCATCAAGAAAGGTCACAACCCATTACCTAGAGGACTAATGGAATTCTCAAAGGTATACCCACCATAATGAGCCGCGACCCAGCCATAAAAGATCTGGAAGGGACCACAAATCCTCCTCAGTTACCCCCCTCTTGAAATGCATCCCAAAATGGCATACAAATGAGCCAACATGGGGACTACCAGATTGAACCTTTGATTAGCGGCCATGATGCCAGCCATCACTAGGGTCACTGGATGAACTCCCATCCTTACGTCCCTCACCAGCAAGATCCACCCACTTGGGAATGTGGCAAGAAATCCAGCATACCAAACGTTCGGGGTCCTGACTCTCATTTATGCTAAATCCCCATTAATTATAGTCTTCCACCTCCAGGATCCTCCAGTACGATCTGCTTTTTCTCCACTATGCCACGGCCGGACACCGTCTCCCTCGCCCCAACATCTTGATGTCTAGATCTCTTTGTAAGAACAAGCTAAACAATTTCTTGTAAGCGATGTCCTTCAAAAAATCCTTAACCCCCAGCCTCTCCTTAGATGGCTTTAACAAGTACCATGTCAGCATAGGAGTTCGTGATCTGTCTCCCCAGATGTTCCTCATTGGGAGGAATTCATCGTACTGGTGCCCATCCAAAGGGATACCCCCAATGCAATGAATGTCCCAGAGGATGATGCCAACATCTCCATGGTGAAGATGGAAGGTATTGGTATCGGGGGACCATTGAGTAAACATCTATGGCTCGAGCTCATACTGGAGATAGAAATGAAACTGCGACGTCCACACCGCCTTGAACAAACCGATGTGCCACAGTTCGGCCCCAAACTGGTCACATGTCTAGCGAACCCAATATGCCCAGTCCCATTCACTCGTGAAATTACCTCCAGACCACAGGTCCCAATCCTGCAGCAAGCCTTTAGTCTCATCAGTAACACTCTGACGGAAGGTGCTTGCGTAAAGGGTTGGAGAATTCTCTGCGAGAGGGTCACTCCCTAAAATGGTCCTAGTCCTGGGATTCTGGATGTAAACATCCATATTTCTGGTTTCTCTAGTAGGATGGCCATTGTAGGTGATATTATACTGAGGTAGGTAATCCTTGCGGGTCACCCATGACCACGGTGTGTCGACTTCAAATCTTGGCACATATACCTCCTCCAAGATACCGAAGTCCCATATCTGTAGGTTGGAAGATAGTGTATACTTATTTTGGGCTAGGTTCAACATGTTGAAAAGAGTATGATTGCTGGGTATGATCCTTCGGGCACCATAAAACTCAGTGTTGACGGCCATCTTAGCCCTTTGAGCAGCGAATGCGGCTTCTCCCTCAACATCAACCCAATTGGTCGCCATCTCCTTTTGGAAAGGTCTTAAGAAGATGGCGTAAAAAATTAGAGGCTGACGTTAAAAATCAGAGGCTGGCATAAAAATATGAGGCTGTCACAAAATATTGGAAGTTGGCGCAAAAAATCCTAGGTCTGCGCGTAAAACAAAGTCTGAACTCGGTGAATTATGTGCAACCGAAGTGTTTTTTTCACGCAGGGCGGAGAAAATTTTTCGAACACGAGAGCTTTTGGATTATCACGCGAGAAAATCCGTACGGAATGAGGGACCTACGGGGCTTTTATAGGCCTGTAGATGAGTTTCCACATGCGTGCGAAAAGCAGATTCCACACTCCGTACTGATTTTACATGCCGCTCTTGTTTTGAGCACGCGTAGGCCCCGAGGAGTCTTACATTTTAGTATTTCCCTCAGAATCCTAACTTTGTGGCCCTCACTGATCTGATTCCTAGGGGGGGATTTTTAGACGTCGAAAAACACTCAAGGGATGAAGAAGGTTTGGGTGTGATAAAGCGAAGCCATATTTGGAAATAGCGATCCATTCTAGGGGGCCCAGAGGGCCCATGCAAAAAAAATTCCACAGCACGCGAAAAAATATGTCCCGTGCCAAAAACTCCGAGATTCACGAGAGTTTTGCACCTAGGTGTGGAACTTTACATGCCACCACCATGCACGGTTGAATCTTCGTGCTACCGACATCGGCACAAAATATTTCGTGCAAGCCAGTTTTTCGCGTGGATCCATGACCCCGAGTGCCTATAAATAGAAAGGTCACCCCTTCGACTTCTGGGATGAAGAATCTGAACCGTCTCTCTAGTGTAAAATTCACCTATCGTGTGCACAAAATATGGCTCTCAGGTACTTATTTTTTCACGCCAGGTCACCCGAGGGTCCGCTTTTGCACGAGACCACTCAGGCTTAATCCTCATCTATATCCCACCGAATCCTGTCCCCTGCACACAATTCCTTCAATTGTGCACAATCCTATCTTCTACGCGCAATTCATTAAAAATTGTGTTCCCACCTTTCTGCGCCGGCCTGACCTTTTTCTCGCACGCCATCTATTGCGCGCTGGCCTGGTCTTTTCATGCATAAAACCCAATTGTGCGCTGGCCCTGCCATTTTTTGCGCCTGCCAGCCGATTCCACGCCGCCCCGGCCATTTTCGTGCACCCCGACTGATTGTACGCTGGACCCGACTTTTTTTGTGTATGCCGCTCAATTGTGCACCACCCCGACATTTTCACGCCACAATCCCTTTTGTGTGCAAACTTCCCTCCTTGTGTGCTCATGATGTCTCTCTCCTGGGCATCATTTTCAGGTGCCTCCTGTGCCCAAAAAACTGACACCATATACTCTTTTATCGTACGAACCTCTAGGTTCATGTGAAGTAACTTTAAAGTCCCTTGGATGATACAGCCCATTGCGTTGCTTCACCTCAGGCTTCTTCGTATAGGCACACTAATGGATATTACTTCTTCGTATATCCACGATAATGTAGAACCCCAAATGGTTCTCTCCATGACACCCCCTAGCCACGACGTTTCCTATCCCTTGTGTTCACCAAGGTGCAGAGGGTACCGATTATATAAGTCCTAGGGGTGTGAAGTGAACCCACCTCGTCCGAGATACAAGATATTAAACTACCAAGCACCATCATCTTCATCACATGACGTTAAACTGTGACTCACCCCCATGCATCCTATGTGGAGAAAGGGCAGCCACCCTGGTGTAATCCCCCAGCTTTTCTTGCAGGAGGCAGCATTCCTGATCCTCCTTTCTTCTTCGGTCCCAAGGACCAGAGAGGGGGGGGGGATAGATGCCAGACCCCTCCTTTCTTCGGCACTAAATCCCTCTCCCACTAGGCTTTGTCACCACCGAGTCTCCATCCTGGAGTAAGTCCCAACCTCATCGGGCCGCTAACCATGTGTAATACCTTGTTTCCTCTCTGGGCCACTTACTATGCGTAATCCCATGTTTCCTCTCTAGGATGATAACCACGCATAATCCCCTATTTCCTCTTTGGGCTGCGATCATGTGTAAGCCCCACCCCACTTCCCAAAGATGCACCATTCACGATGTGATCATTAGGCCTTTGCTGCCTCTTGTTTCTCACACCGAGCATGACTCACATGGGCTTAGAGTAAGCATAGAACATGAAATCATATCTAGGTGGCCTAGAGTGTAAGTCCCATGTCACCGACTCTCCTGAACTATGAGGTCTTTGATCCTTGCCAAGGCAGGGTACGTAGAAAGCCTCCATGAGGTTCAATCCCGCAACCCATTGGTCGCTCCTACCCCTTTCACGTCGGTTCACGAACACCTTGTGCATCATAGAGTGTAAGATCCACACCCATTCCTAACTACGAGGACTTTGATCCTTTCCAAGGCAAGGTACATAGGAAGCCTCCACGAGGTTCAAGCTCAAAAACCATTGGTCGCTCTGACCCCCTTCATGCCGGTTCACCAACTCCTTGTGCTGCATTAGAGTGTAAACCCCAAATTCCCCCTATATCCCGAACTATGTGGTCTTTGATCCTTGCTAAGGTAAGGTACGTAGGAAGCCTCAATGAGGCTAAAGCCCAAAACCCAGCAGTTCCGACCACCTTCACGTCGACACACCAAACCCAACCTGAACAACATAGTCTTTGATCTTTGCTGGAAAGGTACGTAGGAAGCCTTCATGAGGTTCAAGCCCACCATCCACCTGAACCCCAGGTTCTTATTCATGTTGGTTCACCGACTCATGCCCCGTACCCAAACTACGTAGACTTTGATCCTTTCTAAGGTAGGGTACATAGGAAGCCTCTTTGAGGTTCAAGCCTGACAACCAATGGTCTCGAACACTTCACGTCGGTCCACCCCCATCCTGCATGACGTTAAACTGTATTCCACTTTTTGTTCCCCCATTAAGCGACAATATATTGTCACTCCATTCAGTGATAATCCGTTTTTAGCCTCATTCAGCGATAAGCCATTGTTGCCCCTTTCAGTGGTAAGCCATTGTAACTCTAACCAGTGGTAATCCATTATCAAGATGAACTACGTTCACAAAACTACATGAGCTTTGATTCCCTGCCACATGGATACATAGGAGGTCTCTTCGAGGTTCAAGCCCAACTTCACCGACACCCTTGAAACAATCATATTTCATTCCCCCTCCACTTCATTCATCCACCCATAATCCATCCTAATTCTTATCTAGGCCACCACATCTCGGTGACATCATGCCATCTCATTACCCATTCCCATCAACAGTGACTGGGAAGTCAACCATACATTGGCCCCAATATCGGTGTTCCCTCCAGGGGTTACACCCATCTGATCCACTCTAGTGAGTGTTCTGATCAGTCCAATCCATATCTGTTGGACATTAAACATGCGGCATACCCTGTGTTAAACATGGGAAGCTGAGGAAAACCTCAGATACATGCCCATGGAATATGATTCTCTGTATTCGATGTGGGATGCCTCAGGATTCTGAACCCTCTAGAAGCCCTATAATAAGGTACAGAAGATAGACACACTAGTGCTCTAGCGCCGAGACACGCTAGTGATGCCCAACGTGACTAATCCCCTGACTGAAGGTTGCTGCCCTGACCGGACCCCTTGGAATGTCCTGACAGAAGCAGTGTAATCAACTGGTTTCCATGAAGATATGGTGCTAGGAAGAGTTTCATGAACAACATCTTAAATATATAAGGGAGACCCGGACTAGTTGACAAGTTCTGAGGAGGAATCCATGGAAGGAAGAACCGACATCCCATCATCCCATTTCGATCAAGGAGAAAACATCCCTAAACAAGTGATGGATGCCGCCCGCCTTTGGAAAGCGGGAATGTGGGGCTACAGCCGCACATCATCCACATACGGATGCACGCACCTTGGAAAACGCGTCAGAAACAAACCTGCAACCATAAAATCTGCTCGGGTACCCAATGACAACCTAAGAAGGGTGTGAGTACAACTCAGTAGAGGCATAGAGCCTCAGTCCCCTTCCATAACCTATTCATTATAGTGGTGGGGTTTAGATCCTCAATCTAACCTAACCTATGGGTGTAGAACCCCATGTCAAACAACCCACACTACCAATGTATGTGCACATGATTATTTATCCATTTACCACATATACCATATCAAAAACCATACAAAATAAATAAACATAACACCCACATATCATAATTATTCAACATGGGAATTTAACATCAAGACATAACCCATTATCACATTTACCAATTATGTTACATAGCCTATTTAACCCATTTTACTTTCTCATGCCTTAGCCCTTTAGGTATATTAAAAAATTACCATACATTAACCCATTTAACATAACCATAAATTCCATTATGTTAAACCATTTAATGCATTTATCATGTTATATGTCGTAATTCATTTATTAATTCCATTACAATTTTATAATCCATTTGACACATTCACATTAATCCATTTAACTATTTTTCATACTATTTCAAACACTCCCTTATTCCATTATAAAGGATTAGACAAAAAAATAATAATTCCTATTTATAATTTAAACTATCATGTCATCAAATTTTTCATGGGCTCTATTTCAATATAATTCATCTCTATGCTTAACATTATCATTTACCATGTTCGGAAATATTGGTACACCCCATGGGTGGCCCTAAATTGGTCTAGTCAACCTCAACGCATCCCATGGGGATCATGAGGGTTTCAAATCTCCATTTAGGGAACCATTTTACCAAATATTACTAAATACATCAAATGCACAATAAGTATTAAGAAAACACACAACCAGGAAATCACAAATCAACATAAAGACTATGGGATATAACTTGCATACCACATACCTCGAATTTGAAGATGAATGCACCATTAACCTTAGCCTTAGATCCATATTCAATACCCCTTTTAAGCCCCAACCTAATATCCACTGAAAAAAGGGTTTTAGGTCTTCAGAAGAATAAGAACAAATCTACAATCTATAATCCATAAAATAGAAGCAAGATGAGTGTTTTAATTACCCAGAGATTTTATCAGCACCCAACAAAAGTTCAAATGGCCTAGAATAAAAGTAGATTCACCCTTGGGAATATTGGGTTGAATTGGTTCATCACTAGGGATGGAGGAGGAAGAAATGGGGAATAAATCATAAGAGGATCCTTAAATCCTAAGGGGTAGTTCGGTAAATTCTCACTTTTTAATGGGGCACACGATTTAGCTACATGGTTTACCAAACCATGTACAAACTGTGCACCTGCCACTATCTAAGAGAGGTTGAGGCTACACAGTTACATAGGGATCTCCGCACATTTTGAAAAACCGTGCACCAACTGTGCGAAATGCCATTGTCCAAGAGCACATGGTTTGGATCTCCCCCTTGCAGGGTTCACCTAACCATGAACCTCTCATCTTGGATAGCATGGTTTGGGAACACGGTCTACACTAACTATGTGCCAACCATGAAACATGAACAAAATGTCTTGATTTATCTTTATTCAATGTCCCAAACCCCTAGGACACCCTTGAGCTTCCTCATACACTCAGTAAACATTTAATTATCCAACTTTAAGGGATTCAAACCAAAATTTAAACAAGAAAATACCTCCGTGAAGTTTGGTATCTTACATCCAATTACTAGAAAATCATAAAGTTTTTATACCTCTAGCTATGTTGAATTGTTTTGACTACCATCTAGTGTAGTTCTCCAGGCTTAGTTTGATATTTTCATTCTATTATTTATATATAATAAAGATCAAAGTTGTTTACCATTCCTGGGATGTGATATAGATTTCTAAAGTACTATTAGTCATATATATTCTATACATAACAAGAATTCCATGTGAAATTAGAAAAAATTATGATGATTTTTACATCTTATATTCTTTCAATACCATGTCAATTGGGTAATATGACATAGATTTAGAAACCCCTTGATCTAAACTCACAGATCATGTTCCATAGAACTTGATTTTATACTTAAGTAATTTTCGTAGAAACTAATTGGTGTTATATGACTATAAGACCAATCAATTGTTTTCAATATGTTTCCAAACATACATTTCCCAAATACTATAGAAATATCATTAAAAACTTATAGACACTTGAAAAAATTTCATTTTAAATGAATATACTATGATCATCATACTCGTTTCAACCTATAAATGGATCCTTTATACTTTCAATCAATATTGGACTTCTTTGATGTCACCTACCTTTCTAGTCACATCATATTCACATGAACCATAAAGTAACCTCTAAGGGAGACGACCTTGACATATTATGCATAATATAATGGTCATAGTATCTATGATGAGTAAAATTCAGAAATATTTAAATAGGATGGATTGGTATAACCATTCAAGCCTTGTTGGTACCTAACTTTTACTATCCATAATGAATTTTTATACAAGGAATTCAACTTTTAATTCATAAGAACTTTTCAATCATAGATAGTTTAAACCTACTTCCCTATATAGGATTTATTATTCTTATTGAATAATATACCACCCACCATAGTGAATATAAAACCACCACTATGGTTTTAACCATCTTATACAGTATGTGCCTTTGGAACAATTCCTCCCACTAATACTTGTGGAGTTTAATGTTCTTATTCCAACTTGTGCATCTAGATCCGAGATTCTACCAAAGTATTACTTTCTACCATTATTTAAAATGATACGTTCTTTCCTCATAGAAATAAATTTTTTATTATTAATACCTATTTCTATCTTGGGGATGTTAATATCCTTAGTATAAATAGGATCATTAGTTGAGATTCACCTTATGTTTTACTAATGTACATTTCAATCTTTCACCAGCTTTACAAATAAATCCCATAAAAAACACTTGAGGTTGTGACATACTGAATTCCTTTATATCTTAACTTTATAAGATATACATTATTCAATATAGTTTTCATATGATTAATTGTTATGCTAATATTTTGGGAAACATGTATAAAAAGAAATACTAGAAGAGTTGAAATATTTATAAGACTCTTTATTGATCTACCTTTTACTATCACCATCAATATGATGTAAAAATGGGTAATTTGAGTTTAGGAAAACCATCACTCAATATTTAATGATCAATGAATACTTGATTAATATACTCTCCGACATACCCATTCAGAATATCTTGTATCTTTTTCCAAGTTCATTCATTACATCAATTTATCATTCCTAACATTTAATAAATAAATTTAATATATTATATTATTAACCTCTAGATTAACCTTGGAATAGTTTATCCTATGTAGCAGAATAAACTCTGAAATATTTATGGTATTCCTTTATTTCTAAAGGCTTATTTGTATAAAACTAAATAAGTATGTATATCGATAATAAATAATAGTTTTTAGCTATAAGGATACTAAATAATTTTTTTATTATTCTTTGAAAATATACTTTTTAATTTTTCTTGATAAAGAATTATCTTTCCACAAATGGGTATGAATATTATAAATTATATTCATCGTTATTACCGGTTTAATGTGGGTGATTCTAGTATAACTGAATTAATGGAAAATTATTGGGAAACATAATAATAATTATTCTATAAATTAAAAAAACATTGTTTCTTAATGAAAATTGAGATAAATGTTTGAGAATAATAAATAAAAAATGGAATAAATTCATTCTTCGCAATCAAAAGTTTTTCTCTACCCTTGGATGGCATAGGAATCACCCTTTATCAGCTCCTTTTGAGTTAAAATTATAATCTTTATATTCTTTCTTATTACCTATATTAAAATAAATGTATATTGTGAACATATTTTATTTTAATAAAAAATTTAGTAAGATAATCTTTATGAATATATTTCTCAAGTATATGAAACTAATCACTTCTTCAATTAATTGTAGTTATCTTTCAAATGACCTTACTATCCACATGGGAAGAAAACATTCTCATATTCATTACAATACCTATAAATATTTTTTCTCATTAAAATATGTTGTAAAGAAACAATTTATTGAAATATTTATGTGATTTTCAACCTTTACTTTCATATTTTTTTACTAGAAGTGTTGTGGAATCGAGTTCCCCATAACTCTTATTTACTCAATGAAAGTTTTTCAAAATTTTCCTGAGATTATCATCCATAATATTCATCTAATAAGATGAATAAGGATAACTTGTAATCTAAGGATGTTTTTATGATATTAATAGATAATTTATTATCCATATAGAATCCCAAACTTTACTAATTAATGAATTTATTTGAGTATATTTAATACATTATCGATCACTAAGTAATATCTTTAAGTTTAAACTAGCATAATGTAGTGACAATCTCATTTATATAAAGTTTCTATTTCTCATTATCAAGATATAGGGTATGCGATACCATGGTATATGAATTTATTTATTTATTTTTCATTATAATTTATCCAAACATTACTAATATTATGATGCAATAGGCAGTTAAAGTATCCCCATATACCTCTTATAGGCATCCTTCTCTCCTTAGCTTGTTGTATATGGTGGATGAACTGTTGTAGGGGATTCTATAAAATAGTATTTTTTTTATAGTGGTTTAGTGTATGAAATAACTTCAAAAACTTTGGGATTATGTGTTATCATGGACATGGTCTGTTTCTTAAAGTATCATAGTATTACGATGATTTCACTTGCCATTCTTCCTATAATAAATAAAAATTTTGATTTTTATATTGATTAAAAAAAGATGTGTTGTAATAGATTTTTATTTATTAGTCTCCCACTATTTTATCAAAACCTAATAACCCTTACCATTAGTTTTAGAATACCACAAAGCATAGATATTCTAGTGTCAAGGACCCATATTTCCCTTCTTATAGCACCAACAAGAGTCGGTCAAACTACTTGAAGGTATTTAGGTAGGTGCAACCTGATTAACCATTGAAATGGGCTAATATTCATTGTTAATATTTATAATATTCATGTGATTAATTATTTATACACACTATTTTAGTGCATTTTACACTTTGAACATTATTTCACATTATGATTGTAATTCATTGTTAAAGTGCACTATTACTTGGTACATATTTAAACACATCCTAAAAATAAAAAATGGTATTGATTTTATTTTAATATTTTATTTTTAGGTCTCCCATTCTATAAGGAATAATTCTTGTTTTTGGAGCACTAGAATATTCATATTAGAAGACCACCAAAGTTGGCCTTGAACCAACAACATTCTAGGAAAAGTAAACTCGACAGAAGCCCAATAAAGAGACTGTAGTGGCTAAGATATATGACCAATGATTCTAAAAATTTAAATTAATATATATAAAACCATGTAGAAAATTTAATCCAACAGTTACAAGAGATAATTCAGATGTTTTTATGGAGTTCCAGGCGGCCCAATTTGGAGATGAAATTCTGGGTCATATTCTGAGACCTAGAAAAACAGCTCACCATTTCGATAATATCTCATAAAACAAATTCCATTTGGGTTGAAAGTTTACATGAGGTTATTATAAGTCCGGAGATCCATTTTATTCTTCTATGAACCACTCTAATTTGGCCATCTAGAAGGTCATTTTTAGGTGTCTGTTCAGTGGATGCAAGATGCCTTCCACTTCGGGTCAAGGGTGGAAAAATCTAAGTTCCACAAGCTTTCCACCACCCTAATCCTACCATAATCAAGTGGTATGACTTTAACTATTGTAGTATTGACCCAAGTCTCATAAAATTCCTATTTAAGTTAGTGGTGTTGGATGATTTATTCATCTTCAGTGCTTTCTTTCATTGTAATGTTATGCTGCAATTTTGTTGTCTTAAGTTTGTCTTTCACATGTAAGTTATTCTAATTCATCATAGTTTCTTAATAAAAGTTATTATTATATTCTTATTCTATTATCATTAATATAAAGTTTATACTGTTGGATCATGGTGTGAATTTATTCACCCCAAACCTTGTGAAATTATCACACAATGGTGGAGTGATCGTTATTTCATTGTATTTTTTTACTTCTTCAATTCTTCCCTCATGAGTCTACTTCCCGCTTCCATTGAAACCATAGCATCAATGGAGGTTTAACCCGCTTATGGGTTTATGAAAATGAGTATAAGGATACTTGATTTGATGTTATTTATCACCCCATTAATGTCTAATCACTTCTTTTAATTGAGATTTTTGTTTGATGATTTTAAAACTTCTTCATCCTTGTTGAATTTTAAGGACACATACTTAAAGAGATTATACGAACATTTACCTTAGAGTGATCATAAATTTGATCCTCCAAGTTTATAGTTGATTATTATTATGATGATTTGGTATTAAACTATTAAGTGATGAAGTTGTTTTATCTTCTTGAATAAATCCATCTCGAATATAAGAAATTGAAACTGTTAAAAAAGAATTTCATCCAATCCACCCTTAGTGATAACATAGGATAAAATCATTCTTTTAAATTGAATTCACTTAAGTCTCTTAGAGTTAACTTAAACCCATCTAAAATCAACCCAATTTAGCCTCTTCATAGCCAAAAATAGTCCATAGAATGTACATGTCTATAGATTTATTCTTAGGTCTCTGAGGATATGACAACCCAAGCTAAACTAAAAGTGACCACTTAACTCTAAAAACTTGGGTAAATTTGGGAGAGACTAAATTTTAGCATCGTTTCCAGGGACCTAAGTAAGTTATCTTAGACACTATCATCCTTTTCTCACCCCATCCCTCTTATCTTTTCACCTTTCTATTTGTGTGTGTCCTAAGAATCTCAAACCCTAGTTTCAGTCTAATCCAATGGAGTCTCTTCATCATTAACCTATCATAAAACCATGTTGGAAACAAATTGGAAATAATTATTGGGAATTACCTAACTCAGTGAATTTATTTTATCAATCCTTTAATGATCACCCCACACTCGGTGAGATGCATAATCATTTAAATGATGACTGTTTAAAGGATAAATTTCCATCCCTCTCAAGGATGGTTGAAGAGATCAATCTTGGAAAAGTACATGATGTTCAACCACATACAAATTCTATTCCTCAAACATTTATTGAAAAATTGTGTAATAAAACGGAGAAATGAATTCTGAGGTTTTATCTCTGAGATTAGAACTACAATGCATTAATACTTGTGAGGAACTCATCCCTATACCGATTGTCCCTTCCATTACCTTATGTGTAGTGTCTAGATTCCCACAAAACTCTCATGAATTTATTTAATAACCAACCTTTGGATTTGGGGTAGCAGAAGTGAATGAAGAAATTTTTGAAGGGTCATTAAATTAGAAGGAAATTGATTTCATTTATTCACAAGAGGGAAATTTGACTTTGTGGATTGAGTGTCCCTATTACAGCTCCATTGATGATTTTTTAGAAACACCAATCATTGAAACATTGGGAGAAATCACAAATTTTGAGTCCATACCCATTCCTAACACTAATATTTCCAATTTGGTGGTTGAATCTTCTATTCAAAATGAACCAATTTTGTTGAGAAATATTTAAAACAAAATTGAGTTTGATTCAAAGTCCCGACCAGTGTCTGAAAGTGTTAGTGGACCCAAGCTCAAATTCAAGGTCCTTACATCATCTCTCAAGTCTTACTTTATAAATGATCATAAAAAACATTCAATCATAATTTTATCCTCTTTTGATGTTAATAATGATAAAATTATACTTTATGTATTAAGAAACATTAGGAAGACAATTTGGTGGACCCTAATCGATATTCATGGGATTATCCCAATCATTTGGACCTATATATTTTTTCTTGAATAAATTTCAAAACCTTCCTGTAAATCCCATTGGAGACTCAATCACAATCTAATTGATGTGGATAATCATTAAAATTTTAAAAGTTGGTGTCAGATAAGTTAAGGTGTTCATGTCGAGCTAACAACATTAAACAAAAGCACTGCATGGGAGGAAACCCATGGTTTTCATGGTTCCAATCAGTTTGAATAATCTTTATTAGTAAATAAATTTTATATTAAAAAAAATACTTAACTCTAAATATGATAGTACCATAGAATGTTGATATGTTCTTGTATTATGATTATGGATGGGTATGAAAGTGGAGAATCATATTCATCTGTGTCACGTAGTGTGATCCTTGAGTAATACATTACCCATAAATTTAAAAAGAAGACAATGTATCACAACTGGTGAAGCTGTGGGGACTCGAACCCAGGATCGAAGGGAGACAGGGGTGCGCGCTTTCCACTGACCTATGTATTATAGTGCTTCATTATTCTATAATTTTTTTAAATATACTTATATTTGACTTATATATATATATTATTATTTTTATCTGATACTTGTATCAGTCTTTGGTATGCTAAAATAAATAGGTATGTTTTTTTGTCTTTGTCTGTTTTTAATTAAGTGAACCTCTTGGGGTTTCCATGGTTTCTAATTTTGTTTGTGAGTGAGAAGAATAAGCTATTGAGGTCAAAGAATTTTATAGGGAAATAAACTATATTCATTATTTCCACAAATTTTTACCATCTACCACTGGGAGTCCATGAGTGGCATGAAGATCAAAGGAATTATCAGGAGTATCATGAACTTCAAATTCAAAACCAGGTGACTTTGTTCCATGTTTATTTATTCAAATTACTTTTAGAACTCCTATCTTCTCCCTCTACCCCCTTCTAAATTTTCTTTTCTTCAAAAACTGTGGACAATGTTATTTTAAGTTGGGGGGGAGAAGAAATAAAAAAAATTGATTTTGTGTACAAAAACAAATATGATTTGAAAAAAGTGTTCCTTAATGGAAAGAAGAATTTCTTTAACCTTGAACATGATAATACACATTTCACACTTTGAAACTGAATATCAAATAATTTAGAATTCCCTAATTTTGATTTTAATCCATGTATAATTTCATGAGCATAGATTTTGGAAAGTGTGGCTGTAAAATGTGATATTTCATCATTTATATTTTCATCCAAATAAAAAAATCACAACGCACATCCTTTGGATAGTGGGGTATTAGTTTGAGTTCATAGGGTATCCCTAATAAATAGCATAGGTTTGGTGATCATTTTAGTTTTAATATGAGTAATAAATAAAAAAAATCAAAAAATAAAATAAAAAAAACAATACATTTGCACGTAGAGCAATGAAATAACTTAATGTGTGGCTTTCATCACTTGGGGATCACGATTCCATAGTTTTCTAGCCCAGAGTTTGTAATTTTATCCCTATTTTTGGTAATTTGACTTTGTTTTTGACTGAGTTAACTTGAGATGATGCCTGAGTATGTGGTTTTCACTTGGTTCCCTAAGGTCTTTGATCTTGGGAGTCATCGACAAAGTCTCGCTACATGGGTTGACTCTATTGAGTGCAATTTCAATTACCATGGAAAAAATTGTAAAAAAAACAATAAAAAAATATACAAAAAATAGGAATAATAATCTTAATATTGAAATGAGATTCCACCTAGAACTTCCATCATTTTCCCCTTGAATAAAAATGAACCTCCATGTCTTTTGTGACACACAACACATCATTATACATTATTGAAATTGGCTGAAATGTGGAAATGAATTTGAAAAAAGGAACAGGCTTGGGCTTGGGATATTATTGTGGACATATCTTGTTTTAAATGATTTTTATGGTTTGATAATTTTTTGTTATAAGGTATTTTGGTGATCATTATGTATTAAAATGTTATTGGAAAATAGAATTCAAATTTCACATTTTTGAGATATATTTTTCCAAGGTCTAGAAAAAATAAAGTTGGGGGTGTGATTAGACAATGAAATAATCTAATATTAATTTTTAATATTTATAATATTCATTAGATTAATTATTCATAAACATCGTTTTAGTTCATTTTACAATTTGAACACTATTTCACATTATGATTGTAATTCTTTGTTAAAGTGCACTATTACTTGGTACATATTTAAAGACATCCTAAAAATAAAAAATGGTCTTGATTTTATTTTCATATTTTATTTAAATGTCTCCAATTATATAAGGAACAATTAATGTTTTTGTAGCACTAGAATATTCACATTAGAATACCGCCAAAGTTGGCCTTGAACTAACAACATTCTGGAAAAAGTAAACTGGACATCAGCCCTATAAAGAGACTGTAGTGCCCAAGATACAAGCCCAATGATTCTAAAACTTTATCTTAAGATAGAGTAAATCATGGATAACATTTAATACAACAGTGAAAAGATCTAATTCATATGTTTTTATGGAGTTCCAGGCGGCCCAATTTGGTGATGAAACTCTTGTCCAGATTTTGCGACCCAGAAAAAAACCCACTATTTCAATAATATCTCACAAAAAAATTTCATTTGAGCTGAAATTTTACAGAAGGTTATGAGAAATCCTGATATCCATTTTATTCTTCTATGTCCCACTCTAATTTGTCCGTATATAAGGTCATTTTGATGGGTCTGTTCGGTGGATACAAGCTGCCTTCCACTTCGGGTCAAGGGTGGAAAAGTCTAAGTTCTCCAAGCTTTCCACCACCCTAAGCCTACCATACTCATGTGGGATGACATTAAATATTGTAGGATCGACCAAAGTCTCCTAAAATGTCTATTTAAGGTAGTGGTGTTGGAGTATTTATTCATCTTTAGTGCTTTCTTTCATTGTAATGTTATGCTGCAATTTTGTTGTCTCAATTTGTCTTTCACATGTAAGTTGTTCTAATTAATCTTATTTTCTTAATAAAAGTTCTTCTTATCCTCTTATTCTATTCTCATTCATATCACGTTGATACTTTTGGCTCATGGTGTGAATTTATTCACACCAAACCTTGTGAGATTATCACACAAATATGGAGTGATAATTATTTCATTGTCTTTTTTTACTTCTTCAATTCTTCCCTCATGAGTCTACTTCCTACTTCCATTGAAACCATATCATCAATGGAGGGCTAAAACACTTATAGGTTGATCCAAGGGAATAGAAATGGGTTGTATTGTATGTTATTTATCACCCCATTAATGTTTAATAACTTCTTTTAATTGAGATTTTTGTTTGATGATTTTAGAACTTCTTCATCCTTGTTGAATTTCAAGGCCACATAATTCAAGAGCTAATACAAAACTTTAACTTTTAGTGCTCCTAAATTTTATCCTACAAGTGTATAAGTGATTATTATTATGGTTTTTTGGTGTTAAACCAGTAAGTGATGAAGTTGTTTGATCTTCTTGAATATGATAAATTGAAACCATTAAAAAATAATTTTATCCAAACCACCCCATGTGATAACCTAGGATCAACTCATTCTTCTAAATTTAATTCACTTAAGTCAATTAGAGTTCACTTAAAACAATATAAAATCAACCCAAGTTGGACACTTCATAGCCAAAAACAATCCATATAATGTATGCGTCTATAGGTTTCTTCTTAGGTCTCTGAGGATTCGACAACCCAAGCTAAACTACCAGAGACTGCTTAACCCTAAAAACTTGGGTAAATTTGGGTGAGACCAAATTTTGGCACCATTTTTGGGGACCTAAGTAATTTATATTAGACACTATCATCCTTTTATTACCCGAAGTTCTATATCCTCTCCCCTATTAATCTTATCTTTTCACCTTTCTGTTTGTGTGTGTCCTAAGAATCTCAAATCCTAGTTTCAGTATACTTCAATGGAGTCTCTTCAACATTAACCTATCATAAAACCATGTTGGAATAAAATTGGAAATAATTATTTGGAATTACCTAACTCAATGAATTTATTTTATCAATCATTAAATGATCACCCCACAGTGAGATGCACAATAATTTAAATGGTGACTGTTTAAAGAATAAATTTCCAGCCCTCTCAAGGATGGTTTAAGAGATCAATCATGGGGAAGTACATGATGTTAAAACTCATAAAAATTTTATTCCTCAAAAATTTATTGAAATTTTTTGCAATAAAATAGAGATAATGAATTCTGAGGTTTCATATTTTAGATTAGAACTATAATGCATTAATACTTATGAGGAACTCATACCTACACCGAATGTCCCTTCCATTACCTTATGTGGAGTGTCTAGTTTCCCAAAAACCTCTCATGAATTTATTGAAGAACTAACCTTTGGATTTTGGGTAGTGTAAGTGAATCGAGAAATTGTTGAATGGTTTTTAAATCATAAGAAAATTGGTTTCATGTATTCACAAGAGGTAAATTTGACTTCATGGATTGAGTGTACCTATTATAGCTCCATTGATTATTTTTCAGAAACACCAATCATTGAAAAATTGGGAGAAATCACAAAATTTGAGTCTATACCCATTCCTAACACTGATATTTCCAATTTAGTGGTTTAATCTTCTATTCAAAAGGAACCAATTTTGTTGAGAAATATTGAAAATGAAATTGAGTTTGATTCAATGTCTCGACCAATGTCTAAAAGTGTTAGTGAACTCGAGCTCAAATTCAAGGTCCTTACATCCTCTCTCAAGTATTACATTATAGAGGATAATAAAAAACATTATATCGTAATTTTATCCTCTTTTGATGCTAATAATGATAAAATTATACTTTATGTCTTAAAAAATATTAGGAAGACAATTAGATGGACCCTTATCGATATTCATGGGATTACCCCATTCATTGAGACCTATATAGTTTTTCTTGAATCAAATTAAAAACTTTACTTTAAATACCATTGGAGACTCAATAACAATATAATTTAAGTGGAGAAAATTTTAATCATTAAAATTTTAAAATTTGGTGTTGGATAAGTTAAGGTGTTCATGTCGAGCTAACGACGTTAAACAAAAGCGCTACACGGGAGGCAACCCATGGCTTTCATGGTTCCAATCAGTTTGAATAATCTTTATTAATAAATTAATTTTATATTAAAAAAAATACTTAACTCTGAATGTGATAGTACCGTAGACTTTTGAAATTTTCTTCTATTATGAGTATGGATGGGTATGAAAGGGGGGAATTGTATTCATCTGTGTCATGCGGTGTGATCCCAAAGTAATACCTTACCCAGAAATTTAAAAAGAAGACTATGTATCTAAATTTTATTTTATTTTTATGGGTTTTTAGGTTTAAATAAAAATAAAAAAAATAATAATTATATATATATATAAGGACATGTCGTAGGTTGTGAGGAAAACCCTGTCACAACCGATGAAGCCGTGGGGACTCGAACCTGGGACCAAAGGGAGGTTGGGGCACACGCTTTTCACTCAGCTACGGCTTATCGTGCTTCATTCTTCTATAATTTTTTTTATATACTTATATTTTACTTATATATATATTATTTTATTTTTTTATGTGATACTTGTATCGGTATTTGGTATGCTAAAATAAATAGGTATGTTTTTTTTGTCTTTGTCTGTTTTTAATTAAGGAAAACTCTTAGGGTTTCCATGGTTTCTAATTTAGTTTGTAAGTGAGAATCATAGGATATTGAGGTCAAATAATTTTAGAGTAAAATACACTATATTCAAAACTTTCACAATTTTCTACCATCTACCATTGGGAGTCCATGAGTGGCATGGAGATTAAAGGAATAATCAGGATCGTCATGAACATCAACTTCAAAAACTAGGTGACTTTGTTCCATGTTTATTTATTTAAATTTCTTTTAGAACTACTCTCTTATCCCTCTACCCCCTTCTAAATTTTATTTTCTTCAAACATTTGGGATAGTTTTATTTTATGTTGGGGGATATGAAATAAAAAATTGCTTTTGTGTGAAAAAAAAATGTTTTGAAAAAAGTGTGCCTTAATGGAAGGAAACATTTATTTAACCTTGAACATGATAATACACATTGCACACTTTAAAATTTAATATCAAATAATTTATCATGACCTGATTTTGATTTTAATCCATGTATAATTTCATGAGCATAGATTTTGGAAAGTGTGGCTGTACAATGTGATATTTCATCATTTATATTTTTATCCAAATAAAAAAAATCACAACGCACATCTTTTGTATAGTAGGGTATTAGTTTGAGTGCATGGGGTACCCCAAATTAATATCATAGGTTTGGTGATCATTTTAGTTTTAATATGAGTATTAAATAAAAAAATAAAAAAATAAAATAAAAAAAACAAAATATTTGTTCGTAGAGCAATAAAATAACCTAAAGTGTGGCTTTCAACACTTGGGGATCATGACTCCATAGTTGGATGGCCCAAATTTATTAATTTTATCTCTATTTTTGGTCATTTTACTTTGTTTTTGATTGAGTTAACTCGAGATGATTCTTGAGTATGTGGGTTTCACTTGGTGCCCTAGGGTCTTTGAGCTTGGGAGTCATCGGCAAAGTCTCACTACATGGGCTAACTTTATTGAGTGAAATTTAAATTAACATGAAAAAATTGAAAAAAAAATAAAAAAAAATTAATACTCATATTAATATTGAAATGTGATTCCACATAGTGATTCCATCATTTCCCCTTGAATAAAAATGAACCTCCATGTCTTTTGTGACACACAACAGATCATTATACTTTATTAAAATTGGATGAAATGTGGCGATGAATTTGAACAAAGGAATGGGCTTGGGATTAGAATATTCTTATGTACCTATATTTTTTAAAATGATTTTGATGGTTTGATAATTGGTTGGTATGTGGTCTTTTGGTGATCATTGTGTATTAAAATGTTTTTGGAAAAGGGAATTCGAATTTCACATTTTTGAGATATATTTTTCTCAGGACTAGAAAAACTCAAGTTGGAGGGTGTGATTATCCACCGAAATAGAATAATATTAATTTTTAATATTTATAATACTAATGAGATTAATTATTTATAAACACCAATTTAGTGAATTCTAATATTTGAACATTATTTCACATTATGATTGTAATTATTTGTTAAAGTACACTATTACTTGGTACATATTTAAACACTTCCTAAAAATAAAAATGGTCTTGATTTTATTTTCATATTTTATTTTCAAGTCTCACATTATATAAGGAACAATTCATGTTTTTGGAGCACTATAATATTCACATTATAAGACCACCAAAGTTGGCCTTGATCTAACAACATTATGGGAAAAGTAAATTGGACAGCAACCTAATAAAAAGACTGTAGCGCCCAAGATACTGGCCCAATGATTCAAAACATTTAACTTAAGATAGAGGAAATCATGTAAAATATTTAATCCATTAGTAATAAGAGCTAATTAGTATTTTTTGATGGAGTTCAAGGCAAACCAATTTGGTGATAAAATTCTGGGCCAGATTCTACAGCCCAGAAAAACAGCCCACCATTTCGATAATATCTCGCAAAAAATTCCATTTAGGATGAAATATTACTGGAGGTTAGAAGAAATCCAGAGATTAATTTTATTTTTCTATGTCCCACTCTAATTAGACCATCTAGAAGGTCATTTAGACGCGTCTGTTAGGTGGATGCAAGCTGCCTTCAACTTCAGGTCAAGGGTGGAAAAGTCTAATTTCCACAAGCTTTCCACCACCCAAAGCCTACCATACTCAAGTGGTATGACTTTAAATATTTGAGGATATACACAAGGCTCCTAAAATTCCTATTTAAGGTAGTGGTATTATATTATTTATTTATATTTAATTCTTTCGTTCATTGTAATGTTATGCTGCAATTTTGTTGTCTCAAGTTTGTCTTTCACATGTAAGTTGTTCTAATTCATCTTAGTTTCTTAATAAAAGTTCTTCTTATCCTATTATTATGTTCTTATTTATATCATGTTGATATAGTTGGATCATGGTGTGGATTTATTTACACCAATCCTTATGAAATTATCACACAACGGTGGAGTGATCGTTATTTCATTGTCTTTTTTTTACTTCTTCAATTCTTCCCTCATGAGTCTACTTCCCACTTCTATTGAAACCATAACATCAATGGAGGGATACCCTGCTTATGGGTTGACCCAAGTGAGTATAAAGAGGCTGTATTGGATTTTATTTATCATCCCATTAATGTATAATCACTTCTTTTAATTGAGATTTTTGTTTTATGATTTTAAAAAAATTTCGTCCTTGTTGAATTTTAAGGCCACATAGTTCAAGAGCTAATACAAACCTTTACCTTGGAGTGATCATAAATTTGATCCTCCAAGTGTATAGGTGATTAGTATTATGGTGTGTTGGTATTAAACCAGTAAGTGATGAAGTTGTTTGATCTTTTTGAAGAAATCTATCTTGAATATAAGAAATTAAAACTGTTAAAAATAATTTCATTCAATCCACCCCAAGTGATAACCTAGGATCAAGTCATTCTTTCAAATTGAATTTACTTAAGTCTCTTAGAGTTCACTTAAACCCATATAAACTCAAACCAAGTTGGCCACTTCATATACAAAAACATTCCATAGAATTTATGCGTCTATAGGTTTCTTCTTAGGTCTCTGAGGATTCAACAACAAAAGCTAAACTACAAGCAACCACTTAAACCTAATATATTGGGTAAATTTGGACGGGACCACAACCTGAAAACCATATTAACTCACAACTACTTGATCCATTGATTGAACTCCCCAATCCTAAAATCTTATATTAAAATTTTCTCAACACTTTTCCTATTGGTTTCACTAAGTATTGAAAAGGCGATCAACCCTCAATGAAATATTGGTTAAGTCAACCCAAAACTTGAGATAGAGATTACATGATAATTAAAAGCACCCTAATAGTGGTTGGTTAAGAACTTTAAACTATGGTTCAATTTATACCCAAGTAGTGTAAGGATATACTAAATTAATATTTTATTTAAGGTATTTTTATATTTACTTGTAAACTTACCATTTTATCTTGTTATGTTCTATTAAGTGGATTTTACTTAAGTGATTAACCATATATAAATAAATTTTACACATATTGCAATATTTATTTTAATTCCATCTTGCATATTTTTTAATTAATTTTTTAATGATTTAAACATCCATAAATAATTACCCATGAAATTAAAAAAATAAAATAAATAAAATGGAATGACCATGAGCTTATCTACTGGTTGGTTTATCTAGAAGATGATAAACCAACCCTTGACCCTAGGGAATAGAATCTTAGAACCATGCTCAGTTTGAGTTGAAACATTCAACTTATGCTCCTATATACCACATGGATTGGTTTTTCTTCAGCTCTGAACTTGAACCACTTCCATGTAACACCCCAAGATTTAATGATTTTTTTTTCAAATAAATATATTTTCTTTAATAGCTTATGTTACATGCAACACCAAGTTTAAACAAACCAGGATATACTATTAAAATATTATTATTTAATGTGATAGTTATCACTTAGTCATTGGGTTGGAGTGTATGAATAATAATAAATAAATTATGAAAATTATATATTTTATAAATTTATAAAATAAATTCATTTTGTATAAATTGATTATAAATGGAATTAAAAAACATTTAAAAGAAAATGAAATATTTTTCTGAGAAACTATTTTTAGGTGTGCAATGTGTTTTTATATTAATAAATTAAATTAGTCACTATTAGTGAATTATTGTAATGAAATTTATATATTATATATTCAATTGTATGTTTTATCATATATAT
Source organism: Viscum album (assembly GCA_963277665.1). Lineage (NCBI taxonomy): Eukaryota > Viridiplantae > Streptophyta > Magnoliopsida > Santalales > Viscaceae > Viscum > Viscum album. The sequence goes on along the minus strand of OY728125.1, from coordinate 1,120,006,431 downwards.
AATATTTTTTATAGGAATTAGATAAGGATAAATCAAGTTTTATGCTTAAAAATTGTATTTTTCTTCTAAAAGCGGTTTCACTGCATTTTGCACACTTCTTTGAAAATTAATTTGAAAAAATTAACTTAATTTTTTAAATAAATATGTAAAAATTATCTTATTTTTAATTTTTCATAATTTTCTAAAAACATTAATTTTTTGATGAATAGTGAAAAGTAATGAATTTTATTAAATTTTTTTTTTCGTTTAAAGAATTTGCAGGGTTTAATTTTTTTTAAATGGGTTTAAAAGTAAAATTAGTTCAATCATATTATTATTAATCCAATTTATGTCATTAGATTTAATTTTATGTTCAAATTTTATATAAAAACTTTTTATACTTAAGAAAAGTCTTTCTTTGGAAGGTCTCTTTTTCGTCGCAATTATGAGTTTAATTTTAAATTAAATTCTTAAAATTTTATTAATTTAATTTTATAAAATATATTATATATTTTTAATTAGTATAATTAATATTATATAATGAGTTAAACTTAATTTTTTTCCGTAATGAGTAGTAATAATTAATTACTGTATTTAAGGTTAAAATAGAGTTTTGCGCGTTAAATGTGCATTGGGTAAAATTAATTTTCCACACACATAAGTTTTTTAATTGATAAATTGTATTTTATATTTATAATTAGTGGTTAAAAATTATCTAGTAAGGCTTATTTTATTTTTATGCTTAAGGGATAAATTAGCTAAGTAAAAAAATTGTTACTGTGGTGAAAACTAAAATGGTAAAAGTAAGTAATTTTAGAGGTTAAGGGAATAAAATGTTTAAAAGATGTACCTTTTTAGTGGTATATGTGTGGATAAAACTTATAAAACCTATAATCCATTATTTATAAATTTTAGGAACTTTTCTTGAGAGTGAATTCCCATTATTGAATAGTTTTGGGTATTTACAAAAATTCCAGTCTTTCTCACTTATAAAAGGTAACCTCCTCTCCTATTTTATTCACACTTTAAAAAGAATTTTGTTTTATATAATCCTTGAAAAAATAATTTCCTTACTTCACTAACTACTTATTAGAGTAATTTATTTATTAGGAAACTTTCCTAATCAGGATTTTAGTGCTAAACTTAAGAGGTTTCCCAAAGAAGAGGTATCATTCTTAATCGAGAGTTTTTTATTTTATTTATTATTACACCACTTTAAAATATTATTAAAACATGATGATATAATAAAATAATTATATAATATATAATTATATGTTATTATTTTAATGTCATAACTTACATCCATATCATCCTCCAACAAATGGGAAATGAAACTGATGATCGTGTGTACGACGAACTACCGCCTCACGAACTGATCTAATTTGTTTTCCATCAACACCTGTCATGGATGGATATAATGATATATTTAAAGTCTGTATATATATATATATATATATTAAATTTATGATAAAATTATAAATCTATAATTATAATATCATATCAACCTTATTACCTTCCAATATGTTGAAAAATAATAATGTTGCTCGTGTGTACGTGTGGAGTACCACCTCCACAAAGCGATGTGATACAATTTTCATTTTATTTTAAAATTGTTTGTAATAAGGATATATTTAATGAATATATATGATATATATTATATAAAAATTATTCTATAAAGGTGAATTTTTATCTACCTTTATTTCATTCCATCCATTGAAAAATGGAAACAACGTTCATACGTACATACGACCTACCATCTCCATGAATGATGCAATTAATTTTTCTATATATAATTTTATGGATGAAAATAAATATGTATATAATTAGTTTATATTATATTTATATAATTATTATAATTTTAGAGATTATGGAACCACATTCAAAGTATAAGGACCAAAAATATTAAACCAAACCATACATGAACAATAAAGCAATTATCACATGGAATGATGATTTTAATAAATAATTTTTAATAAATGGGTGGTAAATGGTTATAATTAAATAATATATGGTATTATATATATTATTATTGTTTTTAAATATATTAATAATAAACCTATATTTATCAAACATGAGGTTTGAACGTGTATGAAGAAATTCGAGACTTGAGGTAAGAGATTTTTTTCTTACTTTTATTTTAGTGGGACACATGCCATATTCCGAACTTTTTTATTTTGTGTGGTGTATATAATACCCATTAATTCATTTTATTATTATTCTCAAGAAAATTATGGGATATATATATATATATCCATCTAAATTTCTTTCTTTTGTGAGGCTTATGATTCAAAAGTTATCAAAGTGGTAATGGTTTTATGATACAATCTCATTATTTATTGGGATTGTTTATGATTATGATTATAATGATTAAATCTTGAAATATATCTCTAAATAAACTTATGGATTTTATTATACTATGGTTATTTCAAGATATTAAATTTTTTCCTATCATTTTACTCTATTTATGTACTCAAGATTCCAAAATAATGTTTTTAAGGAAAAAATGACTATTTCTCTCTTTGGTTGAAAACCATTTCTCTTCTATGTACATTTTTTCTAAAATGTTTTCAAGAATTATTTTAATATTATATAAATATTTTTTAAATCCATTTTACCCTTTTTTTAATTTTTTAAAAATGGTTTAAAAGTAATATTCATGTAGTTTTCCGATCGAGGTACATTTTGACTTTTTTTTATAAGAGTGAAAAGAATGTTATGTTTTGACTTATATAGAATGTAAATAATTTCCTATAATCATGAATTATAATTTATTTTAAGATTAATATACAATTTTCCTAGTTAAACTTCAAAAAAAACTTTGTTTTTTAATATTTTGGATTTTTTTATTTTAAATAATTTATTTTAAAATGGAAAGGATATTTTCCTCAAGAATGTTTTAATGATATTTTAATGGTATTTTCATTCATTAATAAAAATAACATAATATGTTGTCTATGATTTAATAGGAATATGATCTAATGATACAATCCTTATCCTTTCTGTATATGTTTTATTATTAAGATGAAAAATGTTTATAAAACTTATTTCTTTCACATAGGTTATTTTATGATGAAATATTTATGAAACTTGTTTCATTTTCATAAGTTATGATATCATGAATGATTTTTTGGCACACGTATTTATGATTTTAATTTTTTTATGTGTGGTCTTATAATTATATAAACCTCTAATACATTGGGTAAATATTAATGTTCTATGAGATCAAAGGGTATGTGGAAGGTTATCCCAGCCCAAAAAAGAGGGCACATGGGAGGTTATCCTAGGCATGAAAAAAGAGGGAACACAAGAGATTATCCCAATCCCAAAAGAGGGTAAACATGAGGTTATCCCAAGACCAAAGTAGGCACAGATTTAGTTAGCCTAAGCCTAACATTTTATGAATGTATTATTGGTTATCCATGATATAAGATTTTTTATACTTATGTTTATTCCAAAAATCTATGTCTTATGATAATTTTATAGTCTCATGGATTTTTTCTTTGATTTATTTATGATTAATGTATTATAAATTTATAATATTTATACCATGAATCAAGTTTATTATATATGATACGCATAATATGGTTTTCAAATGTTATTCTAATGTTATCACATCCTTATTCTCATGTTATGTTGATATCTCCTTTTTTTACCCTTACTGAGCATCTGATGTCACCCATTTGTTATGTTTCCTCACCCTAGGTTATGAAGAAAGGTATTATGTATGATATGTCTATGAAGGGTGATAGTTATGAATAAATTAGTGGGAGATAATGTAGTTCACCTATTAAATAGTTTCTTATATACCCAAGTTTCCAAAGATACTTAACCCATATGATTTTAGCATGGACTGTTATGTTATATAATGAATATTCATATATTAATATGTGGTATATATATATGAAAAGTTTGGGTTGATATAGTTGGTATTAGAGTAATGTAAGGAATATAATCCTTGGGAATACTCATATGTGAACATTAGAAGAAGCATGGATCTATTCTTAAGGGATTCACGAGGAAAGGTTTACAAATAGGGATGGTGGTAAGAGTCCTTCCTAGGAGGTGTAGTCGCCTATTGAGTGTTTTTATAAGTATCAATTATATCCCACTAGTAATAATTCCATATCATTATAGTTGGAATCACAACAAGTTTTATTTACCCTTTGGAAACTAGGATGAAAAAAAATCAGTTAGAATCCTAGGGATAAGTCAAAGTATAGGAAAATGTCCTGGAGTTTTGGTGAAGGATAGAGTGAGTTATTTCCAATTAATTACATCCCTACCTAGATACTTCAAGTGGATGTGGATTTATCATAAGTTTACCTTGGAGTAAAAACTCCAAAAAGAAATATTGGTATTTGAATCTATCATCACTTGGTTAATGACAATGGGCCTTACTACACACTTGGTTTAATATTCCTAAGGGACATGTTTTGGAAATTTACAAACTCTTTACGAACCTCCATAAAGGATTTAAATAGATTATGACCATGAATGACCTAGGATAAACCTACTATGTCAAATGATGAAAAAAGGATTCGTGATTTAGATATCCTATTAATTATTTTTCATTATTCATCACTTTGATCAAAGACTCCTAATGGTTATGAAAACCATTTTGGTTTTAGTATTGGATTGGAGATAGAATAATGAAGTTGAGGTGGTAATAGGTATGATCAAATATTTAAGTATCCTATTTGATATTAGTTATAAGAATTCATTTATATTAGGAATATTCTAAATTAATTATAATTCATACCCTCAATAATTAAATGTTTAATTATTATTGAAAACCCATAATGGTACGATGATTTCATATAAAGTATATGATTCTTTTTTGATTGAGTTTTGTGGGAATATTATTTCTGTAAATCTTATTATTCTCCCTCCAGTTCAATTTTGTGTTATTTTAGTAATGGATTTGATTTCTCTATAGAAATCCCACATCAATTATTGAGGAAAGGAGGTCATATTTTATATTCAAAACAAACCTATGATAATCTATTAGTGTGATGAAAAATATGAACTTCTATTGAAAATTGAATCCACTTTATGGGTCTTTATTCTTATTCAAAAGGGAGTTTATCTCATATGTTGGGGTAAAACTCACCATCAAAGATATTCCTATTTTGAGGGAGTTTGTTGATGTTTTTCTAGAAGAGTTACCTAGTCTTCCACCAAATTGTGAAGTGTATTTTTCAATTGAAATCATACCTAGTGTTATGCCTATTTCAAAGAATCTGTATGGAATAGCCTCAATTGAGTTGGAGGAATTGAATAAGAAACTTTAAGAGGAATCTTGAAAAGGGATTTAATCAACCATGTGCCTCACCTTGGGGTGAACCTATTATTTTTGTTGAGAATAAATATGGATCAATGTGATTATGTATTAATTATCATAAAATTAAAAAGATCACAATCAATAACAAGTACCCTCTACCCTGTATTGATGACTTGTATGATCAACTGTGTAGAGATTAATAATTTTCCAAGATTGACCTTTATGTTTTATATCATAAATTGAGGTTTAATATGGAGGATATACCCAAGAAAACATTCCACACAAGGTATAGACACTATGGATATATAGTTATTCCATTTGGTCTTACTAATTCCCCTACTATATTCATTGATTTAATGAATAAAGTCTTAATATAGTACCTTGATCATTTTATGGTAGTCTTTATAGATGATATTCTTATATATTCAAAGATTAATGAAGATCATGAAGAACACATGATAATTGTGATAAAGACCCTAAATATGGATAATTTGTGTGAAAAATTTACCAAGTGTCAATTTTGGCTATTATTGGTTTCATTTTTGGGTTATATAATATCAAGATAGGGATATCTGTGGATCCATAAAAGAACAAAATAATGTTGTCCTAGACCAACCAATGTGACTAATATCCATAGTTTTCTTAGTTTTTATGGATATTATTGATTCTTTGTGGATAATTTCTTCCAATTTTCTATTCTACTAACCCAGTTAACTAGGTAGGGAGACAAGTTACTTTAGTCAAATGAATGTGAATAAAATTTTAAGGAACTAAAGAGAATGTTAGTTAGTGAACCTACACTTACATTACCTTGAAATGGATAAGGGTATGTAATCTATAGTGATGCATCAAATAAGGGATTAGGATGTGTTCTCTTATAGAATTATATAGTTATTTCTTATGACATATGAAAAATGAAGGTTCTTGAGAAAAATTACCCAACTCATGATTTGAAGTTAGATACAGTAATTTTTTGCATTAAAGATATCGAGGAATTATATTTACATAGATAGGTGTGATATATATATATATATATTGATAATTAAATTTTAAAGTTTATATTCACTTATAAAGAGTTGAATATGTTCTAGAGAAGATAGTTATAGTTGATTAAAAACTATTACTTCTCAATACATTCCACCATGGGAAAGTGAAAAAGGTGGACAATGCTTTGAACTGAAAGAATCATACTAACTTATCTATGAAGAGAATAAAAAAAGATCCAATATTTATGGATTTTCAAATAATGGATATATAAATTCCAAAGTAAGGGGAAAAATATCATCTTTATCAAATAATTATTGAACTATCTAGCCATGTGAGAATTAAATAGGCATAAAAGGAAGACATGGAACAATAGAAGAAGGTGATAAATGTTTAGAGTTCAATATTGATCATGATGGAATGATAAGGTATAAGAACTATGTATTTGTTATGTCCATACCATAATTTAAGGAGTTATTAGACGAGGCTCATAGTTCACCATTATCTATTCATCCTAGAAGTAAAAATATGTATAGAGATCTAAAATCATAATTTTTAGTGGGACAATATAAAGAGAGATATTACTGAGTATGTATCTTAGTGCTTAATATATTATCAAGTTAAGGCTAGGAGATAGAAGTCTAAAGAGATGTTATAATCATTACCCATAACAGAATTTAAATGGGAAAACATCACCATATAATTTGTATTTATACTCCCCAAAACATCTTAAGACCATAATTCTATTTGGGTTGTATTCAATCACCTCACAAAGTCAGCACACATCCTTGATATTAGAGAAGATTTATCTCTAGATTATCTTGTGAAAATATATATTAAGGAAGTGATAATGTTTTATGGAGCACCACATTCTATTATATATAATTGTAATCTAAGGTCTACCTCAATGTTATAGTGAATTCTTAAACAACCCATTAACATAGAGTTAATATTTACTATTGTATATCACCCTTAGATAGATGTCCAATATGAGAGAAACATTCATACCCTAGAAGATATGCTGAGATTTTATTCTATAGATTTGAAGGGTGGTTGGGATTAACACTGTAACACCTTGTTACCTTCTTTCAGGTACTTATTGACCCTTATTTTGATCTTATTATGTATGGGTCTTGTTTTGGGTTGTTTTAGGTGAATTTTGATTTTTTGGAGGTTTTATGGGCTGTTCATAGTTGGTGAAAGGTTAGAAAATACTGTATAGTTTGGTCCAACAAACTGTGCACCCTATATTGTTTCACTATAAGGGGAAACCCAATTTTTCCAAACCATGAATCCACCCCTAAAAACTATGAACCATTGGTTAGTGAGGGTTTTCATGGTTGATGAATGGTTAAACTAATCATGTTTCTAAACCGTGCACCCCATCCAGAAGCCTAGTAAGGGTGAAAAATTGGCATATAGTTAGTAATAATTGTGTGGATCAACCTAGTAAACCACGTACATGGTTTTTTAATCCCTAAATTGTTTTATTAAAAATATCAGGATTCCTAACTTAAACCCTTATAATCCCCATTCATTAACAATATTATTCATTTGTCTTTGGGGGATCTCAATAGAAAAATTTGACTCCTCTAACCTCTATTATTTTTGAATTAAAGAACCAGTGATTATGTTCATTGTTCTTATAGTAAGAGGATCTCATATCATTTGTTTTCACCTGATCTCCCCTTCTCTCTTTATTTGATATCGATAGAATATATTGTTATGGATGGATCTAATCTTTGATTTTATGTATCTTGATTCTAGTTTTTATTAATTGAACTATTTCTCCTTTGTTCTTCATTGGAATTTCCTATTGTGGGTGTTTTTTGACCACATGATTAATAGTAAGTGGTTTCATAGGGATTTATTATAGAATTTAAATAATAATTACTTGATTCATTTGAAATAATTTTTAATTGATTTTAAAAACCCATATTTTTGATTATTTTAGGTTTGATTTAAAAGGGAATTGAAATTGTGAAAAAACCCTCAATTTAAATTGAATTGAAATTGTTGGGGGAGGGGGGTGAGAAAAATTATGGATTGAATTGAAAGTTATTTTGATGATATAATTTTCGGTTTATTGTTGATAAAATTTTCTTAAAATGAAATATTATTTTAAAAGGCATGAATTTGATAAAAAAACTTTGATTTTGTTTTGAAATTGAAAAGGAATATTGAACCTGAAAATTGGGAAATTGAATTGTGAATGATGAATTGATTTTGAAGTGAATGAATTTCCCAAGAATGAATGAATGATTTATTGGTTGAATGAAGCACATATGAGACTGGGTAGTTAGTATGTTATTAAGATAAGCATACTAGGTCTCTAACTCCCTAAAAATGTATTGATGATGACAATGCTAAATAAACTAAGTTCGACATGATTTTTCACATGATGGCTCACTTAATGAGGTGTTGATTAATTATCCCGATGACTTGATCCTAAGAGAGTGTGCACATATAATTGATCCGTAATGATGATTGAGAATTGTGAGGATCATATAGCCATTAACTAATGTACCTCATGACTTATGACCATAGTTATTTGTTCTATTTGACTAGATTACACATGCTATTGTTTATAGAACTATTTTATTCAATCTATTTGTCTTATATAAATATTTTATATAAAATTTTCATTAATCCTATTTTGATATATCTTCCATATTTTTATTTTTAAGAATGTTTTGGTTTAAAATGTATAAATGAATTTCTATGTCTCGTTTTATTTAAATTGAAGTCATACATGGTTTAATTATTATAGAATTGATTATAGAACACTTGGTGAGACCATATTGGGTTGTTTATCTCACACCCTACCTTTTCCATTGGGTGTTTTTAGATCTTATTATGCTTGTTCCAGGGAAAGAGAATGTTGAACTTGGAGGTGGTAGTTGTGCTTGATCCATGGGACTCTGTAGTGGTGATGGTGACTAGTGGAGTTATGAACCACTTATTGAATAGGGTTTGAGAGACTTGGTCTTGATAGATGTTTCATTGTCTTTTGAATGATGTTTCGGGATACTTATCTATTAATGGCACTTTTATACTTGAGGATTTTTTGGAATAATGACTATGTAATGTTTTATTTTATACTATTTTATTTTATATTTGTGGAAAAACCATTCCATTTAGTCTTTGATATGATTTTAGGTGCTAGTCGCCACCTTGTGGGGATCGAGAACACCCTTCAGACCATTTCAGGACCAGTCTGGGTATCTGTGTACATAGGTATCCAGGATGGTTCATGAATAAATGGTATTAGAGTAGGTTGTTCATCTTCTTGGATGTTGGTATGTGGTTTGGTTTATCTTGGTAGGTAGGAGGTAGTATTTTTGGAATTCATGAGGCAGTTTCAAGAAAGTGCCTCACTAGTTCTCATAATAGAAAGCCTTAAGTCACCATGGGTGTTTGGGGAAAATTGTATTTGAGGAATATTTTTATCTGATTCTAGACATTTCCCTAAATTTTATTTGGGTATCTTGAAATCCCAAAAGTTTGAACTCTGCCTAATGGAATTGATATTCTTATATCCCATGATTTCATTAATTATCTGAGTATCCTTGATAATGTTTTCATGTTTCCAATTTATGTTGTGTAATATTATTCTTCTAAAGATACATTTCAAAAGACTACAAAAGTAAGCTACCAGTGAACCAAAAAAAGAGAATCCTTTAGTTGATCAGATTTTTTTTGAGATTTTGGTGCGGATTGTCCATGCTCTGGGACAAACAAATGCACTTATTATTGTTCAGGATCTAGTTATGGAACCTCAAAGGGATGAATTAAGATATTATGATCAAGAGTTTCCTCATTAGAATCCACCAGATTTCTATGTCTCAAATGATCCTTAACAGGCCGAGGATTGGTTGAAATAGATTTAGTTTATTTTTGAGTTCTTAGAAACTCTGGATTCTATTAAAGTAAAATGTTCCATCTTCAAACTCAAGGTAATTAGAAGGATATGGTGGGATTCTATGGTAATAATGAAGAAACATTAGGTATTCGAGTGGAAGGTATTTATAAATATTTTCATCAAGAAATCATATCTAGAATCGATAGTCTTGGAAAATTCCATGGAGTTTCTCAGCATCCAACAGAGTAATAGGACCATTACCTAGTATGTGAACTGTTTTTTTGAAAATTTTCAATTTTCTCCCAAGGTAATGACGAATGAGAAACAAAAGGTTCAAAGATTTGATATGGGTATTTGGTATAATATTTGATCTCAGGTTTTCATATTGAATCTCACTTGTTACATTGACGTATTAGATAGAGATTTGATGGTTGAGCTTAACTTGGATGGTAAGTTGGGGTTAAAGAGAGTTCCTTTTCTCATAATGGAAGTTATTTTAGTTCCTTTGAAGGAAAGATAAAGAATTATGAGTCTCATGGTGGTTATAGATAGAAATAATAATCCATAACTCTTATAGTTCCTAGAATATACACTTTTATTTTCTTTGAGTGTGGAAAGGTTGGGCATTCAAATTGGGTTTGAACCAAGGCTCCAAATATCTATAGTTATTGTAGTTATTTATGAAACCTATAGAATTGTTTACATGTATTATATGCCCCATATAGTGGAATGATCTCATCAAATACCAAAAAATACGACATTGAAATAATATACATCAATAACCAAGGGGTTCTAGCCATAGAAATCCAGAATGAAACTTCTTCATGCAGTGGAAGAGTCTCTAGAGGAAGATAATACGGGTCCAACGATAGTGAGAGGTAGAATCACTATAACTTCATATTTAGTGTCTAATTTATTTAATACTGGTGCATCTCACTCATTCATATTGACTCGTGTTGGGAATTTTCTAAACCTTCCTATGTATATTTTTTCTTATGTGATGGATATTACTACGACCCTTAGAAAAAAGAGAGGACAAAGACTACGATCTATTTATTTCATTATATATATATATATATATTAGATATTGAGATCACTTAGAATTTTATGGTTCTTTACATGAAACCACTTGATATAATTTTTAGGATGGATTGGCTAATTATTCATAAGGCCTGGATTGACTATTATCTTCAGTGAGTCTCCTTTACTATGCTTGATGGGGTGTGTCATGTTTTTCTGGGAGAATGGGATCTAAGGTTGAGTAGATATGGGCCTCATTTTCCAAATTTAGGCAGGGTTATATCAATGTTTTATTTTTGATATAAAGTGGTAATCTTTGAGTGGTGACCTCCCTCCAATTTTCTTTGAGTTTTCCAATATGTTTCCATCTGAATTTTATGGATTTCCATCAGTAAGGGAAGTTGATTTATCTATTGATTTTATACCAGGTACCCAACCTATCTCTATTAATTATTTTCATATGGAACCAACTGAACTGAAAGATTTGAAGATCTAGTTGGATGATCTATTTAATAAAGTCTTTATATTCTCAAGTGTGTCACCTTTGGTGGTGCCTATTCTTTTTGAAAAGAAAGATAATGGGTCACTTCACCTTTTTGTTGATTAATGAAAAATCAATCGAATCCTGATAAAGAGAAAAATATATATTTCCTCAGATAGTTGATTTTTTTAATCTGTTAAAAGGAGAAAATTGGTTGTCGAAGATATATCTTTAGTCAGGTTATCACCAATTGAGAATCAAATAACCTGACATCTCAAAGATGGACTTTAAGTATAGGTATGGCCATTAAGAGTACCTTATTATTCCTTTTGGTCTCACTAATTCTCCTATAATTTTTATGGATATGATGAATAGGATATTCCATGAGTATCTATATTATTTCATGGTGGTTTTTGTGGATGGAATTTTGGTTTACTCATAAACCTAATAAGATGATGTGCATCATTGTAAAGCAATTCTAATTTTTTTGATAAATCACTTCCTTTACACCAAGCTATCAAAATGAAATTTTTGGATTTAATAAGTGAATTTCATGGGACATGTGGTATAAAAACATGGTATTTGGGTTGATCCTAAGAAGGTGAAGGTTGTTATGACATGGGGGAAACTGTGTAATGTTTTCAATATTTAGATATTCTTGGGATTAGTGGGGTATTACTACAAGTTCATTAATGTCTTCTCAAAATTGGATTCTCTGATTACCTCCCTCACTCAGAAAGGACTGAAGTTCATTTGGGAGTCAAAATTTTAGAATTATTTTGATTTTTTAAGTATATTTTGACTTCTTTTCCAGTGTTGACTCTTTAAGAGTCTGATTAGGGATATGTGGTCTTTTGTGATGCATCAGGTTTGTATTTAGGATATTTACTTATGTAGGATGATCAAGTGGTAACCTATAGTTCTAGACAACTTAATCCACGAAAGAAGAACTATCTGACCCACAATATCAAACTCACAACTGTGATGCATTATCTTATGAGTTTTCAGCATTACATTTTCAAAGAAAGTTTTACCATCTTTTCCGACCACGAAATCCCAAGTTACAACTTCTCTTAAAAATATTTGAACCATTGGCAGTGGATTTGGGTGGAGTACCTTAAGTCATTTGATTTCAACATTACCTACACCCCCAGTAAAGGGAATGTAATTTCTGATGCTTTGAGTAGGAAAATTTTGACCCAGGCCATGAAGGAATCATCAAGAGAGTATAATTTGATGACTCACTTTGTTTAGTTGTATTTGGGAGTCCAGGAGTATGTGACTAATATTGTTCTAATGAACATTCGGCCGAACTCCTTTCCTCTAAATATGGTTCATCAAGAGCAGATGTAACACCCTAAGTATTTGTGAATTATTTTTTTGTATAAATTAATTTTTTTTGATATATTTCATTACACACAACACTAAGTTAATCCTTTATTACATGCAACAATGTGTTTCTTATATAGCATACATGGAACACAATGTCGAGCTATAACGATCCATGAAAAGATATTATTTTAAATATGACCGTTATATCATAATCATTAAATATGAGGGTAGAAATAGTATTAACTTCTTTATGAAATATACATATAAATTTCATATAAATTTATTTATAAACTCTTAGTAAATAATCTATCAATTTTTAGTAAAGTAATTATATTCATCAAAAATATGTTTTCTTTAAAAATTATTTTAATTACTTTTATGAGAAAATATTATAATTAATTTATATATATTTTATAAAATTTATTCGAAAAAATAAAATTCATTTTTGAAGTCATAATTTCAAAATTAACTTAGGGTGAATTTTTGATAATTTTATAAAAAGATAATTTTTTTGATGAATAGTGAAAAATACTAAATTTTAATTAAAAACATCATTTTCATTAAAAAAATTTATAAATTTAAATTATATTTAAATTTTTTTAAATTAAAATTAGTTCAATTATATATCCATTAATCCAATTTATTTAATTGGAATTGTTTTCATATTGAATTTTGATATAAAAATTTTATAAACTTTTGAACATTTTCTCTTTGAAAACCCGCTTTCTCCTCACGTCTGTGAGATTAATTTTAAATTATATTTTGTAAATTATATAAATGGAATTTGTAAAAATAGATTCCTTATTCATAATAATCATAAATTATAATGAAAAATAAGGTTAACTTAATTTTTGGCCGTAATGAATAGTTAAAACAATAAAAACTTAATTACCCCGGTTAAGGTAAAAATGAGGTTACTGAGGGGTTAAACTAAGAAAATAAGGGTTAAAATGACCTAAAAATTTGTCCAAAACCCATTTTATACAGAATTTATACCCTTATCACCATATTATCTATTGTTATGAGTCTTTGGGGGGCACTTTTCCATGAAAGTGACCTATATAATAAGTTAAGTAAAGAAAAAGACAAAAAAGGAACCTTCCTTGATTTTAATATCTATAAAGCTTTAGGATAGGTAAAATCCATCATATAATAAATTATAAATAATATTTTGAAAAATAAATGAGTTTTTTGTCATTATAATTTATTTTTAATTTTTAGAGACAAAATAATTACTTTAAATTCTTAAGAAACCCCAACTCAATAGTCATTTAGTTAATAGAAAAATAAAATAAAGGATACTAAAAATATTAAAAGTAAATTAAATTGAATTAATTATCATGTTCCACTAATTATTTATATAAATATATCATTTTATTAATGTTTTAACATAATATATTCTAATTACATCATTGTCTTAATATTTTTAAATTCAAATTAAATGAATAATGCCAAAATTGACATTAATGTTATTTTATAATAAATGATATTTTATTAAATAATTTAAAGAAACTAAAAAATACCAAATTATTCAAAATAGTATAAACCTTAATAAAAACTCTATTAGCGATGTTAAGGTTTAAACGATGTTTTTACATGTTACACGCGCTTGTGTTAAAATTAATGTTTAAATAACATAGGATTTTTATTTGATAAATTGGATTTCATATTTATAATCACTAGGTTCAAATGATCTAATAATTCTCATTTTATTTTAGTCTTTAATATTTAATTACATGGGTAAAAAAAAATAATTATCATGGTGGAAACTAAAGTGGTAAAAGTGAGTAACCTTAAAGGATAATGAATAACATGTTTAAAACATGTGTTTTTATTTTTGTTGGAGGTTTGGATTGAACATATCATATATAACCTAAATTAGTTATCAATTTTTGAGCCACATGAGGTGAGAGTGACCTTCCATTATTGAACACTTTTGGGTATTTACAAAAATTCCAATCCTCCTCAATTATAAAAGGGATATCACTCCCCTCACTTATACACATGTCTCAAGCTATTTAGATAAAATAACTACCAAAATTCTCAAAAAACATCCTTATCCACATTCTAGATATGCGGGTTATACCAAAAGACCAACCCTATGGTTCTTAAGAGGATATCCAAAGGAGGTTTCTCTTAGAGAAGGTAATGGTCTTAACAAAGGTCTTTAATTTTATTTCTTATTCTTCCACATTTAATTATGTATTAACACATAAAATATAATAACACCATTATATTAAATATAATTAGATGTTATTATGTTTATGGGATAATATTTATCACTATGCACTTCAATCAAACATGTTACGAAATCATCATTTGTGTGTACGATGAACTGCCACCTTGTGAATCGATATCATTTGTTTTTACATTACCACCTCTCACATATGATTATAATGATGTATTAAATGTTTAAATGTGATATTTATGATTTTGTGTACTTATGTAATTATTATATCACACACACCTTTATATATTTTATTTTATGGGAATATGACAATGTCGCTAGTGAGTACGGCGGACTACCGCCTTAGGAAGTGATGTGATTCATTCACGCTTTACATGGAAGTTAATAAGTATAGGTTTAATGAAAATATGTGATAAATATTAAATTAAAATAATTCTATAATGGTAATATGGTATTTATTTTTCTTTCTTTCAATCCGTCGAGAAAATGGAAACAATGTTAATGTGTACGCATGATCTATCGTATCCATGAACGATTTATTTTGTTTTATATATCTAAATTTTATGTACTATAAATAAATATATAATTAATATATATTATATTATTATCATGTTTATAATTCTTAATATTATGGAACCATGATCAATGTAAGAGGACTGAAAATAAAAAATGAAACATACACGAAAAACAAAGTAGTTATTGCGCGAAATGTGACTTTAGCATGGAATTATTAATAAACATGCAATACAAGGACATAAGTATTAGATGTATAATAAAATTATATTTATTATAAATGATCTTTTAATGCATAAAAAGGAAGTTTAGACTTAAGGTAAAATAGTTTTGGTCTCTCTTTTATTTCTAGGAGACATATGCAAATTAACTACTCATTTCTTCTATGTTGATTATATACCATCCCTTTGAAATTTAATATCATGAATAATATTATTTTTATGATTTTAAAGTTTTATTTAATGTTATTAATTATTTGGGTATTGTGATTCAAAATATTATTAAAGAGGTGAGGGGTTTTTGTCTCAATTTTCCTTCTTTGAGACTCATGTCATGTTATGCACCTATCTTATTTTATGAGGTGTATATAAACCCCCTTTTACATGTAATATCATGAATTTATTTATTTTTTATGATATTTTAAGTGTAATTTAATGTTATTATTTCATGGGTCTTAAAATTCAAAGTTACCAAAGTGGTAAGAGTTTTATATTACAATCTCATCGTTTATCAGGATTGTTTATAATTATATTTATGATGATAAAACCATATAATCAATATCTCAAGAAACTCATGGATTTTCTTCTACTATGATTATTTCTTTAGAATACATATTTTCCCATCATTTTACTCTCTTTATGTACTCAATATTTCAGAATAATTCTTTGAATAAAAATCTTCTTTATTTCCCTCTTTGTTCGAAAACCCTTTTTCTTCCCAAACCATGTTTTATAAGAATATCTTCAATTTTTTTAAATTTTAAAATGGATTATTAAAGTATTTTTTTCACCATGTTTTTATTTTTAAATTTTTTTAAAGGAATATTCATGTCATTTTCTAAACAATGGTCATTTGGATTTTACCAAAAATGCGGAAAGAATATTTGTTTTTAACATGCACGACAGGAACAATATTTCCCAATATCATGACTATTAAAATATTTCATGCTTCCCTTTAAGGTTTTCAAAGTTATTTTCAAATAAAATATTTTCATTAATATTTGGGGAATTATTACATTTTAAATACATTATTTCAAAGTAAAAATGGATTTTGAAAATGTTTTAAAAAAGTGTTTTTTTCAAATTTGAAAGGCTATAGTCCTCATGAAATAGTTAAAATATTTTATAAAGCTTCTTTTATAAGTTTTCAAGGTTATTTTCAAAGAAATTTATTTCCAAAATTTTTTATGAATTTTTAGTTTTTAAAATTGATTTCTAAATAAAAGTTATTTTCCTCAAGAAATTTTCCAAGTGATCTTTCAAAATCATTCTCCATTTAAGACGACATCCTTTGATGTTACTTGTGATTTAATATTGATAAGATCCAAGAATTACATTATTATTATCTCTATAAACATGTCTATGTTTATTATAATAAAATATTTATGAAACCATTTTCTCTTCCATGGGTTATACAATGATAAAATTCTTATGAAACACACTTTTTTTCCACGATTCATGATTTGATGATTTGATGAAATGATGAAATGATTATGATACCTATTTCTTTCCCACATGTTATGTTATAATGATTTTTTTGAAACCCATTTCATTTCATGAGCTCTATTATGATAAATATTTTGTGATCTTGTCGCGCACACACACACAGACACACAAACACACAGACACACACACACACACATATATATATGATTTTCTTTATGTGATGATAGTTACATTATAACCAAGGATGATGGTTACGTTATAACCAAATATAGTTGAGACCTATATCTCCCTTCAATTTATTGGGTAAATATTTATATCTCAAGAGATATATGAGAATGGAATGGGGAGTGAACCCTGTTCACTAAGGGACTTTGTATGCTATGATAGTCTTGGGAGTGAACCTTGACTACTATGATGGTTTGGGAAGTGAACCCATTCCACTATAAAGAAAGGTATACCACTGGTGATGGTGGTTTATCCCACCTAGGAGGTTTATCCACCCAGAAAGTGACCTGATAAGTTTTTTTAAAGATCCTTGACTACTAATGAAATGATTTTATATGCTTATGTATGCCAAAATTATATGTCTTATGCTAATGTTATGATATCACGAATCATGTTCTTTTATTTAATTATGATTCATGTCTTATGAACTGCTAAAATTTATGCCATATGTTTAGGATATATGATATATAGGATATGGTATTCATATGTTATTATCACATTCTCATACCCTTATGTGCACATTATGTTTATATATTTCCATTTTTTATCCTTATTGATCATATGATCTCACCCTTTCTTATGTTTCCTTTCCCTAGGTTATGAAGAAATATTTTATGTAGGGTATGTTTATGAAGAGTACTAAATGGTGATATCATTGTTAGAAACATTTAATATATTTCTCTAGAAAAGAAAATTGTGTACCTAGTATCCAAAGAAACTAAACTATTACGGTCCTCAGGTATGTGTTTGTATAATGTATTGAATATTCATCTAAAAATATGTAATATATATGTATAAAAATCATAGTTCATTATAGTTGGTATAAAAGTATAGTTTTAGTTAACCTTTATAAACTATGATTAGAAAACCTAAGTGAGATCCCTAAGGAAATTTATAAGGATGATTCAAAGTATATGAAAATGTATTAGAATTTTTGTAAAGGATAAAGAAAGTTATTTCCAAGTAATTACATCCCTATCTAGATAATATAAGTGGATGTGACTCAAGCATAAAGGTAGTTATAAGTAATAACTTCAAAAAGGATATATTTATATGGACTTGATCATCCCTAGTATACGACAATGAGCCTTGCTACACACCTAGTTTGACACTCCCATGGGATATGATTTATAAATTCAAAAAATATTTAAAAACCATCATGAAGGATTTAAATAATGATTATAAATGACATAGGTTAAGCCTAAGGTATCATATATTTAAAATAATATGTCATTATTTAGACATTATATAAGGGATTTTTTGGTTTTCCACTATTATTAGTATTTATCACACTATGATTTTTGGGTTTTAGTTAATGGATAGTACCAGAAGGAATCATTTAACATTTAATCTAAAAGAAAATTCAATGACTATGAGAAACAAAATTGGATGATGACTGGAGAGAAATATATTGTGATTATTTCTAATCAGCTATCATGATATATGATTAAAATATGAACTTCATTGAGATTCCTAAAGTGTGAAATAAGATAAAGATGAAAATTTATGAAAGTTCATGTGGTAATGAATATAGAGGAAAAAATATCCATCTTAATACATTTCAAGAATCTGGGAAGAATATCCTAGAATAATATATCAAATGGAGGGGAAGATGTTATCTGTGATGAGAAGAAGGTTATAGAGTGAAACTTTTTCTAGGAGTTCAGTGTATTATGTGTGGGGAACATGAGAATTATCCAACTCAATGCCCAAACCTAAGAATTAAATTATAGACCAAGTAAGGACCTATTCCATGTCAATCATTTAAGTGGAAGGATTTAAGTATTTATATATTGGGATTCAAGGATGATGTTGTAAAAGTATTTTTCTGATGTTATTTGAGTTGTATAAATCATGAAATATATAAGGATTATGTTATTTTTGAAAGAATATATGTCTCTATATAAGATTAAGTAAATAGTTATGGATTCCATCATATGTTTATAAGTTTAAGTTTGATCATAATTTCAATGTCCTAGAAACCCCTATTGAGGTTTTATGTGATGGGAGTTTAGAAAGATTAAGGATATTTTAGGAGACATTTATGGAAACAAAACCCTTTGGTTTTGTATATGTTTTAGTGATAAAGTTATTTGAGGTGGAATGGCTTTACACATTGTGAAAATATGATTTATGGTACTAGTAACCTGTAGGGTTTATCTTATTTTGATTTTGAGGTAATTGTGGGTTGTATTCAATCTCCTTACAAAGTTAGTACACTTTGTTTCTATCAGATAATATTTCTCTCTAGATTCTCTTGCTAGAATATACATTAAGGAAGTGTTAAGGTTGTATAGGGTACTACATTCAATTGCATCTAATCAGGATCCAAATTTTACTTCTAAATTTTGGTGAAGTCTTTAGTAATATCTTGATATAGAGTTGAGTTTTAGTCCTACATATCATCCTTAGATAGATGATCAGTCTAAGAGAACAATTCAAACCTTAGAGGATATGATAATATCTTTTTCAATGGATTTCAATGGTTGTTGGGATCAACACCTTCCTCTAATTGAGTTTTCTTATCATAATATCTTTCAATTGAGTATTCATATGTCTCCTTATGAATCCCTTTATAAAAATAAGTATATAACTACAATGAACAAGAATAAAATTGAAAAAATAAATTTGTCAGGACTTGAGAAAGCTGATGAGATGGAAGAGAAGGTCAGATCCATTAAAAATACATAAGGATAACAAAAATTGTACATAAATGTTATGATGATAATTTTCAATGTGATATAGAATTTGAAATTTGAATTACTTGATCGTATCAGGATAATAACATATCATTTGGAGTTTCCACCAAAACTCTATCATTTTTGTTATTTGTTCCATGTATCTCTCCCGAGGATGTACATACCTAATCCATCACATGTACTGAACTCATAGGTCATACTGTTGGAGCATGATATTTCTTTTTAGGAATAACCAGTGGAGATTATAGATCATATAGATAAAGTTATATGCAAAAAGGCCACTCACCTGGTCAAAGTTTTTTGGTGAAACCACTAGTTTGAGGATTCTATGAGAGAACTTGAAGATACGATGAGGCAAAAGTCACTACCACAAAACAGGGCAAGGGAAGTGCTTCCCTTTATCAGCGCTAAACAGAAAGCGCTAATAAAGGGGTATTCCTTTATCATCTCTAGTTAAAAGCATTGATAAATATAACCTTTATCAGTGCTAAAATAAGCACTAATAAAGGTATACCCTTTATCAGTGAAATTTTTAGCAGTGATAAAAGGGCACATTTATCAGCGCTTATTTTAGCGCTAATAAAAGTTTTTATTCTTAATTTATATAAAATTATAATATTTATTAGCGCTTTTATTTTAGCACTGATAAAACATACCTTTATCAGGGCTTTTAACGAGAGATGATAAAGGTTCCAGTAGTTTCTATTTAATAACCCTAACAGGCCCTCCTCTCTCGCATGCGGTAAAGCATTCAAAGAAGCTGAACTAGGACCCTCTTCCACCGCGACTTCTCCTCCTCGTCTGTGCCTCATCCTTGTCTTCCTGCTCCTCCTCGTCCTAATCCTATTCCTCCTCCTCTACCACCGCCGCTGTTGGGTTTTTCTCCTCCGCCGTTGCCTCCGTGCCGTTGGTTTTGCTCCTCCGCCGTGACCGCCGCTGTCTCTGCCGCCGTGACCGTCACCGTGACCGCCACTGCCTCCGCCGCCGCGACCGCCACTCCCTCCGCCACCGCTGCCTCCGCCACCACCGCCTCCACTAGCACTGGTCAGTGTAGGATTATATATAATCATTAACTATAGATAAT
Source organism: Viscum album (assembly GCA_963277665.1). Lineage (NCBI taxonomy): Eukaryota > Viridiplantae > Streptophyta > Magnoliopsida > Santalales > Viscaceae > Viscum > Viscum album. The sequence goes on along the minus strand of OY728125.1, from coordinate 1,119,985,119 downwards.
ATTTATTCAATTTGAGGATTATACTATTACAAACATAAGATTGTTTTCTATAGTTGGATTTTGATGATGAACCTCTTAGCGATGAGGATTTAGTGTAGGGAATTATTCTTGAGGTGGTACCTCTGGGTGGTTTTCTAATCCATCTGCTACCCATTGAGTAGAAGGTTATGACAACATTACAAGATGAGGATGTGAACAAGCTTATTATTCTACATATGTTTTAGAGGAAGATTCATCCCATGTATTGGTGTGAACTAGACCCCAGGAAGTTAATGGTTGGATTGATAGAGTCACATATATTCCACACCTTGTGATGAAACTTCTCAATAAAATGGTGGTCTTAACGATAATTCTTTTTCTCGTATTAGCTAGTTAATGGTTAATTCTGGTGATGAATAACCATAATGATATGATACTCACTTGGATGAATATTAAGTTATTTTTTTGGGTAAAGTCTTATCTAGACATGTAGTTCTCAGTCTGTATCTAAGATATTCTGCACCTTCTGAAGAATATCATGACCTTCATAGAGATTTATCTGAGGTTAAAAAATCTTTCATAGTATAAAATGGATATAGTTTGATAGCAAAGGAATGGTCATGCCTTGGATTTGTATAAGGGAATCACTATCTATTCTTGAGTTTTGGTGTTATGACTGGGTTGAGGGACATGATAATTTGGATTCCTAACCTTATTGATTTATAGAATGGTATTAATGTGACCATCACTATTGAACCTAGATGGATGGGTTTAGGGCAATGAAGTATGGGTATATTCTTTTGGTTTTGGAATAATGTTGGGTAACTGGTGATCGTGTGGTGAGTTTTGGCATGATGTGATGTTAAGATTGGAAAAGAGTACCAGTGGTGTCCCATTGGAAATATGTGTGTTCCCCCTAATTATTATCAAGATGTACGGGTAGTCTCATTGATTTTGAATAGGGATATGATCCTACTCACTAGATACCACATGTTGTGTTGAAAATATTGTACCATGAAGTTTAAATTCATGCAATTAGGATGTATGTATCGTGAAAGGTGTGATAACAGAGGATTGATCAGGGCTAACTCATTTAGAATATGCTATCTAGAATAAACTTGGGGATTATACCTAGTAAGGAGGACCTATTGGTCAGGACTTACCCATTGTATGTTCATCTTTTATATTTTAAAAAGTCTGTTGAACTTGTTCTATCGAAGGTGGGTTGTATAATTTCTTGTTATCTTAAGGTGTTTTTAACTATGGTGTGGGTTGATTTCAGTTTTAGTGGGTTCTTGGGGTTTTTGGGATGTGTTAAATGGGGTACTCAGTTTTAGATTATTTTATTCTCACGAGTTTCCCCTATTTTATGTTTTCTTTTCAGTTGTAAATCTCCTCTGTTGTGCGCCTCTCCTCTTCCATGAACACATCTCTGCCATGTGCTTAATGAAACCTTCGCGGTGAGTTTTCTTCTATTACTCATTGATTTCCTCTTGTTCGCATGTTATTACTATTTGATATTGATGGTTATAATGTGAAATGTATGGGCTAAACACCCCGCTGAAAATCGTGGCCGTTGGTGGTCCTTATTTGCGCACTAAATGAATTGCATGTTGGTTGGTTCTTGTTGAACATTTGTATATAAAAATTAGTAATTTACGTATTCTTGACTTATGAATGAACTCCCCAGGATGATAAAACTTCTATGATAACCCCTGAATTAACAAACAAAATTGAATAAGGGATGCTTTGTAAAATCTAAAATTGTGATTGTTTGGTTTGTATGGTGTTGCGATTGTGAGCACGATTGTGTTTTTGTATGGTGTTGCGGTTTTTGGCATGATTGATATGCCATTTATTTTACATGTTGTAGTTCTTACACCATTGAATATCAATCCAAACTTTACCCATTTCAATGGAGCCACCACTTTATTACTAGTGAAATTCCACTAAATCCTAAAAAACCACTTCTAGAGGACTCTATGAGACACTTTATGGTGTGAAGATAATGTTTTTCAGATTCTATATATTTTTAAAATACATGGTATGTAGTCTTGTTAAATGGAACATGCTTCACCATACATGGATTTCATATAGATTTTAATGCCAAACAATAGTTATCTACAAAAATTACACTACATGACTCATCTTTTGACTCAAACTTGGAATAAGTTTTATTTTAAATGTTACGTGTCATGTGAACGTAGGTCACACACAATGTATCTCCAAGACATATACTTCATCATGAAACCATGTACATTCCATGAAATAATTGTAGAACCATATGACATGTGTTTTACTTCACTCACACCATGTATATATACCATAGAAACTTGATGTCTATAGACTATACACCCCTAGTGGTCATGTAAGGACTACACACCGTGTATTACACAAAACTGTGATGCATAGCCAGTGAAGTGACTCATTTTGTATCTAAAGTACATGACTTTAGCTCAAGTTGTTCTATATGTCATGTATTTTCAAAGGCATCATGTAGTATTTGTAAGACTAACTTGGAATTAATTTGATATATGTCAGATTAAATCAGGTATCTTATCCATAGAAGATCTTCAACCTACTGGACACACCATGTATATGGATCTCACATGAGTTTAGAAATGGTAGTATATAACCAACCTTGACTGAGAACCCTACACATTGTGTATCCATTGAACAAATTGTGTGCTATGTTAATTTCATTATTTTTTTTTTCAATTAGATGATAATATTTCATGTATGAGTAGCCCATTATAAATATCTTCTCATGTAGATCACAATATTATGATTCCCTCATTCATTGTAAATTGCACACGATGTGGTTTGGATATTTTAATTATCTTCACTCTGATTGAGAGTTGACAAGTGACAAGTGAGATGTTTGGAGAAAATATGGAGTATGGTACTCCCTAATGTTTCGGTGAAGAGTCCTCCATGTATAGGTTTTAGGTACTCCATGGAGATATACAAAAGACAGGGCACAATCACCTGTATATAGATAGAGTTCAAGTACTTTCACATGTTTTGGGGTGGGTTCCTCTATTTCTTTGTAGAGGCATTTGTACCATGATTTTTTTTATAAAACCCAAACAATGCTACTTGATTAATTAAAACATAATATTAGGCAAGTTTGAGATTGAACCCATAAAGGTGATGAATATGAATAAAGAATGGATGAATGCTAATCAGTTGACAAAAGAGTATGAAGACGGCATAAAAGAGTTTATCAAGTTTGAAGAAGATCATGCATGTGACCCTTCTCAAATCCTCTGTCCGTGTTTATTCTATTGTTATTAAAGACAAATTAGTCCAGAGGAGTTGGAAGAACACCTGATTTGTCATGGAATAGATCGCAGTTATACATGTTTGAATAAACATAGGGAAAAAATGAATGTAGGTAGTGGATCAGATAACATGACATTTTATAGAAGGTATGATATGATTACAAGCGTGAACAGCGAAGACGATCATATGGAGGGTGTGATTACAGATGTGAATGATGATGAAGATTGTATTGAGGAAATGACAAGAACAGTTGAAGATGAACTTCGTGATTGCCCAAAATTATTTGAGAAGTTAAAGAGTTGTGAAAAAATGCCATTGTATGCTGGTTTCACTAAATATACAGCATTTTCAGCTGTACTAAAGCTGTATAATTTGAAAGCAGGAAATGGGTGGAGTGACGCTAGTTTTAGAGAACTACTTGCTCTCCTGAATGACATGATCCCAGAAGATAATGAACTCCCAAGCCGAACATACGATGCCAAACGAATGCTACGATCGATGGGTATGATCTCTGAAAGAATACACGCCTGCCTGAATGACTTTATATTGTTTCTCAAGGACCACAAATCATTTAAAGAATGCCCAAAGTGTGGTTCTTCTCGATACAAGAAAGATGATTCTATTCCTATGAAAGTTGTATGGTACTTTCCAATCATTTCAAGGTTTAGCCGCCTATATGAAAGTGAGGAGACTTCAGAACAATTGACATGGCATGCAGATACAAGAATTAAAGATGGGAAACTACGTCACCCGACAGACTCTCCTCAGTGGAAGAGAATTGATCACGAGTATCCTAAATTTGGAAACAATCCAAGAAACCTTCATCTGGCGTTATCTATAGATGGGGTGAATCCTTTTGGTTTTCAAAGCAGCAGTCATAGTACATGGCCAGTTATGTTGGTAAATTATAATTTACCACCGTGGTTATGCATGAAATGAAAATACATCATGTTATCTATGCTTATATCAGGACCAAAACAACAGGGGTAATGATATTGATGTTTATTTGGCTCCATTGATTGAGGATTTGAAAATATTGTGGGATTAAGGTGTTACGTTGTATGATGCTTACAAAAAAGAAGATTTCACTTTGAAATCCATGTTGTACGGGACGATAAATGACTTTCCTGCTTATGGAAATTTTTCATGACATAACATTAAAGGAACTCAACGGTGTCCCATTTGTGAACAAGGTACACAGTCAATTAGGTTGAAACATTCATCGAAAAACGTGTTTTTAGGACATCACAGATTTCTACCCCAACAACATAAGTATCGATCTTGGACAACATCATTTGACGGAAGTTTAGAAGAACGTACAACACCGTCTCCACTAATAGGTGATCAATTGTTTGAGAAGTTAAAAGATTCGAACACTACTTTTGGTAAACCATTTTCGAAAAACCTTACGAAAAATGGTTTGAAAAAGTGATCAGTTTTTATTGAATTACCATACTGGAATTTTCTGTATGTCAGAAATTTTCTTGATTTTATGCATATTGAAAAAAAGTATGTGATAGTGTCATCGACACATTGCCAATTGCACCTGACAAAATGAAGGATGGAATTAAGGCTAGATTGGACATGGTTGAGATGAGAATACGAGAAGAGTTGGCACCAGTAAAGGTTGGAAAATGAACATTTCTTCCTCCTACTGCTTATACTCTTTCCAGGTAGGAGAGATATGAGTTTTGCAACTTCTTGAATGACGTAAAGGTTCCAAAGGGGTATTCATCAAATATCAAGAACATCGTGTCAATGAATGATTTAAAAATAAAGGGTTTGAAATCACATTACTTCCATGTTTTGATGCAAGATCTAATTCCAATAGCTTTATGTGGAATTTTTCCCAGGAATGTCCACCATACATTAACGAAGCTCTGTTTCTTCTTCAAAGCTATATGCAGCAAAGTTATAGACCCGACGAAAATTCCATCTATGGAAAGAGAAATTGCGGTCATATTATGTGAATTGGAAATGTTCTTCCCATCGACATTTTTTTATATGATGGTTCTTTTGGTGAGAGAGATTAGACTATGTGGTCCTGTACATTATAGATGGATGTACCCCATTTAACGGTATATGAAGATTTTGAAAGGGTATGTCAAGAATCGAAGTCGGCCAGAGGGTTGTATTGTGGAGCAATATATTGTTGAGGAAGCCATTGAATTTTGTACTGAATACCTGTCTGGTGTGGAAAACATTGGCCTATCGAAATATCATCACACGATTGACTTGAGGGTGAAGGAATTTATGGAAGAGAGGTTGTCACATTCACTATTACAGATCGAGAGCAGACTCACCTTTACGTTTTGCATAACAGTTTCGACGTTGACCCATATGTTCAAACCCAAAAAGAAATTATTAGGAGTTTGAATCCATTTAGGGATGAAAAATGGATATTAGATACACATAATTGACGGTTTATAAGATGGTTTCAGGACCATATTTTGAAGTAGTTAGATGAAAATCCAGACTCAATTTCAGAACAACTTCGATGGCTAGCTGGAGGAGCAAGTGTGTATGTATTATATTACAATTGTTATGCAGTTAATGGTTATAAATTATATACTAATGAACATGATGAAGACATTACCATGCAGAATAGTGGGGTTACACTTGTGGCTGAGGCGATGCATGTTTCCGGTGCTAAGGACAAAAATCCAATTTATGCGAATATGTCATACTTTGGCATCATCAATCGAATATGGGAGTTGGATTATACGAAATTAAAAGTGCCAATTTTTCGATGAAATTGGGTTGATAACAGGAGTGCTGTTAAAATAGATGAATTAGGATTCATGAAAGTTGATTTCAGTAAGGAAGGGGAGAAAGAAGAACCATTTATAATGGCATCACAGGAAGTACAAGTATTTTATGTTCCAGACCCCGCAAACCAAAATTGGTCAATTATTCTATTATCGACCAAAACAACTTAAGGGTCAGATGAAAGTTCAACGGAGGATGACCCTTTTATAGGGACTTCATAATCATTTCGCAGTGGTCCCAATGTAGACGGCGTTTTGTATGTCAGAGGAGACCATAATGAAGGGATTTACATAGTCGATAGAGGATTCAAATCTCTTCAGCCTTTAAAGAAAAAAAAAGAGAGTACAATAATCAGGTTATTTGTTTATTGTAATATACATTGTGTTACGTTATGTTATTATATATCCGCTGCTGCTTTTATGTAATCTAAATTAAATGTTAAACCACTTCTACAGACAACGAATTCTGCACCTGCTGATGCGCCCAATCCCAAGGCACTAAAGGTCTCTCAACCACCTGCTAGTGGTCCCAGTGTAGAGAAACAACAGGTTTCTCAACCAGCTGCTGGTGTTCCCAGTGCAGAGTAGCAACAATTTTCTCAACCTGTTGTTGCTGGTCCCAGTGCAGAGCAACAACAAGTTTCTCAACCTTCTACTACTGGTCCCAGTGCTGATGCTAGTGCTCTAGAGAAGGATATTGATGATACTTCTGAGGAAATGGTAGGAAATGAAACCCTGAAAGTGCAAAAAAAAACAAGAGCGTCGTAGATTGACAATGTTAGCCAAAATCCTTAAGGTAAAAGAAAAAGGAATCAAATTTTAGGTGGTATGGAATAAGAGAGGACAACATGTTAACCCCAACAAATCCATATTTAGTAGCTACATTAGAATTGTCACTCAAAAACACGTGCTGATTGATGTACAGTCGTGGCACCATGTTGTCACCAGTCTGAAGACACTAATGTGGGAAGAGATTACAGTAACATTATGATATCATTTTTTAATTTATTAAAATAAAATACCAAAACATTGACTTACTCTTCATCATCCATTTTAGAGTGCATTTATAGTATATGCCTCGCACAAGGAATATGTATTAAGAGTTGCAGGAAGGATTCATATAGGTTTCCGCACAATTTTAACAAAATATCATCTTAAAGATGCTGAAGGGGAAATCAAGCTGCACCCACCTCCTCATTATTCACACTTGATATCCTAAGGAGCATGGGATGCGTTTATCAACCGTTGTGGGGAGAAGACTTTTCAGGTACATTGTTTGGGGTAATACGTTGTTTGAAATTGCTTGTATTCATCACTTTGATTGAAAGTTTTTTATTTATGAAACAGAAACTGAGTGCTGAAAATAAAAAACGTGTAGCAGAACCAGCGTACCCTTACCGTAAATCAAGGTTGGGGTACGCTTCACTTGATAAAAAATTGGTACGTTTTTTAAATCTGCCGTACTACTTATATGTGACATAAAACAACACCATAACCATGTTTCTATGTTTATATATAGATTGATGAATCAAAATCAAAATCAAAATCCATCCCAAGCCATGTGCTATGGAAGGAGGCTCGTGTAAATAAAGAGGGGATACTGATAGATGAAAACACATAAAAAGTGTGGGAAACATGTGTAAGTATGACATAATATAAATTTGATTTGTTTTAAATCACTATTACATTACAATGACTACTTAGTTTTCTATATTTTCTATCTGACATAGTCAGAGGAATCAAAAACACCCGCACCAGATGCAGACATACTTTCAATAGCCTTGAAGCGGCTAGACCAGTATGGCCGTGTTAGAGGTGGGGGTTTTGGGGCGACACCCCAGAAATATTTTCAAAAACAAAAACAAGCGGACGATGAAAATGAAAAAATGGAAAAGCTGTAAGAAAAATTAGCTATTTTTCAAGAAGAATTACAATACCAGAGAGAGATGATAACAACATTGATGGGGGAGATGCAAAGAGAAGAAACAAATCAACAACAACCCATGCATGATGATCCCGCCCCACCCCCACCAGCTTTGAGGAAAGCCATTCCCCTAAAAAACCTGACTTAACTGAGGTAATCAATGTTTTAATAATTGTTTCTCTGAAATGTGATTCACATAGACACTGGTACCTTTCATATACTAATGTCATACATGGTGAAGATGGCTCTGATTTATATCTAGCAACTCCCACATATCTCCTTGTAGCTAGGGATACGATGTTCAATATGCAGAACGACATGCTACACAACAGACAGCTTCCAACAGATCATTTCAGAGTGTCAATTAACATAGCTAATGAGCCGAGTGTCAAGCTACCTATTCCAAATGAAAATGACAACATTCATATATTTGAACAAGTTTTTGGAACATTCGTCGCATGGCCGTCAGTTCTTGTAAAAAAACATGTCGAAAAGGAGGTATCCATTTCCATGTTATTTTTCAAGCTGGACCTTTAACATTTAATGAAAAAAGGTCTGAACCAATGAATGCTATTACAGATCGACAAATAGAAGGGGTTGAAACGAAATATCAGCTCAAAACTATCTCAAGGATCAACCAACCAATTAAAACGATCTACTGAGAGCACCTTCACCCCGCCCATTATATATCCACAATTAATATCATTGAAGGCTCATGTGGATACAAAGTTGATAGAAAACAATGCTCACACAGTTGTTTTTGAAAAAAATATGTATGGAGAGGAAACATCAGATTTCATTAGTGTTTAAAATGTAAATTAAATCCTCAAGTATGAATGTCTAGGTTCCTCAGTTATAAATGTATAAATGAGTTATGTTTTCATGGTTTGATTTTACAAAAGCTGATATACTCTGATAATAATGACTAAATACATTTTATATTTTTCGCAGGCGTATATATGAAAAACAATTGAAGGGATTCCCCATGAACAAAAATTTGGACTCGTTATTCCTCACACCACCTCTTCAAAAGAAGAAATAGATTCTAATAAAGAGGCTACAATAATGTCATCCCTACTAAAATCGTTTGAAAAAAAATTTACGGATGCCAAACTCTTTTTAATACCAATGATGCAGGGGTGAAACTCTATAATTTAATCATATAAACTATATTTTCATTTCTTTACTTATTCCTTTTTGTATTTTTAGGGAGAATTGGATGCTGATTACAGTCAATTTGGATACTCCAAAGATTTATTTTCTGGATTCAACGCATGGATATCCAACAAACCGACCACGCATGATGGAGTTTGTTAATTTTTAATACACAATATCTTCCATTTTAAAACTAAACATCTAGTTATATAATTTATGTTATCTTTTAATGAGGATTCTATTATGATAGGGCGGTGCATCAATATCATCTAATGCATGGAATGAATCCAGGGCATAGGGATGAGCAAGCCTACAAGATCTAAAACTAGAAAAGTATCCGGGTATATATAATAACATTTCACTATCCAAACACATATCAAAACAAATTACTTATTGTTGTAGATGTTTCTGGAGTGTCCAAAACAAACAAATGGAAAGAACTGTGGTTATTATGTTTGTAAATTTATGAAAGAGATCATATTTCATCAACAAAATAGCATCCCTGCCGAGGTATTTTCGAAAATAATTACGAGTTCATTTAAAATATTTATTAATCCTTTATGTATTTATATTTTTTCAGTACTACCATGACTATCGCAAAAACTCATATTCAGAAGATGATATAGATGTGTTTAGAAACAAATGGGCAACATACATGATGGAAGACTGTACACAAATAGGATGAAGGTGAATTCCTACTAATGTTATCCATATATGATCATTGATATCTCCCTTTTTTACACTTACTGAGCATATATGATCACCCTTTATTATGTTTTATATCCTTAGGTTATGAAGAGTGGTTTTAGATATGATTTGTCTTTCTAGTAAAGCATAACGCATTGGATAAAAGTGTCTAATAACAGTTTCAAATTGACATTAAGTTTAGAAAACAAAACTTATGACATACAAAAAACTGAGAAAAAGCATTCGGATTGTTTTTATACTTTAGTAAAATGATCCATGAGTCATTTGTGAGTTTTAAGAATCGACCACACCTCAATCCGACGCACGATGTGACTAGTATGACTAAAAGTGTCTGATACCAGTTTCAAATTGACATTAACTTTAGAAAACAACACTACTGAAATACAGAATATCGAGAAAACAAATTTAGATTGTTTTGATACTTTAGAAAATGATCCATGAGTCATTTGTGAGGTGTACGAATTGACCAAACCTCAATACGATGCACGGTGTGACCGGTATGGCTAAAAGTGTCTGATAACAGTTTCAAATTGACATTAATTTTAGAAAACAACACAAATGACATAAAGAATACCTATAAAACGCATTCGGATTGTTTTGATACTTTAGTAAAATGATCCATGAGTCATTTGTGAGGTGTACGAATTGACCGTACCTCAATCCGATGCACGGTGTGACCGGTATGTCTAAAAGTGTCTGATACCAGTTTCAAATTGACATTAACTTTAGAAAACAACACCACTAACATACGGAATACTGAGAAAATGTGTTCAGATTATTTTGATACTTTAGGAAAATGATCCATGAGTCATTTTTGTGGTGTATGAATCAATCAGACCTCAATTTGACGTACGGTGTGACCGGTATGACTAAAAGTGTCTGATACCAGTTTCAAATTAACATTAACTTTAGAAAACAACACTACTGACATACGGAATACAGAGAAAACACATTCAAATTGTTTTAATACTTTAGGAAAACGATCCATGAGTCATTTTTGAGGTGTACGAATTGACCTCACATCAATCCGACGCACGGTGTGACCGGTATGCCTAAAAGTGTCTGATACCAATTTCAAATTGACATTAACTTTAGAAAACAACACTACTGACATAAAAAATAATGAGAAAACACATTAGAATTGTTTTTATACTTTAGGAAAACGATCCATGAGTCATTTTTGAGGTGTACAAATTGATTGTACCTCAATCCGACGCACGGTGTGACCAGTATGGCTAAAAGTGTCTGACAACTATTTTAAATTGACATTAACTTTAGAAAACAACACTAATGACATACGGAATACTGAGAAAACTCATTCAGATTGTTTTGATACTTTAGGAAAATGATCCTTGAGTCATTTGTGAGGTGTAAGAATCGACTTCACCTCAATCTGACACATAGTGTGACCGGTATGGCTAAAAGTGTCTGATAATAGTTTCAAATTGACATTAAGTTTAGAAAACAACACTACTGACATACATAAAACCAAGAAAATGCATTTGTATTGTTTTGATACTTTAGTAAAAATATCCATGGGTCATTTGTGAGGTGTACAAATCGACCACACTTCAATCCAACATACGATGTGACTAGTATGGCTAAAAGTGTCTGATAACAGTTTCAAATTGACATTAGTTTTAGAAAAAAAAACAAATGACATACAAAATACTGAGCAAACATGTTCAGATTGTTTTGATACTTTAGGAAAATGATCCATTAGTCATTTTTGAGTTGTAAAAACCAATCGCACTTCAATCCGACGCACGGTATGACCGGTATGACTAAAATTGTCTGATACCAGTTTGAAATTGACATTAACATTAGAAAACAACACTACTGACATACAGGATACCGAGGAAACATGTTCAGATTGTTTTGATACTTTATTAAAACAATCCATGAGTCATTTTTGAGGTGTAAGAATCGACCACAACTCAATCCGATTCATGGTGTGACCGGTATGGCTAAAAGTGTCTGATAACAGTTTCAAATTGACATTAACTTTAAAAAACAACACAAGTGACATACGGAAAACCGAGAAAATGCATTCGGATTGTTTTGATACTTTAGGACAACGATACATGATTCCTTTTTGAGGTTTACGAATTGGCTGAAACTTAATCCGACGGACGGTGTGACCGGTATGGCTAAAAATTTCTGATAACAGTTTCAAATTGAAATTAATTTTAGAAAACAACACAAGTGACATACAGAAAACCAAGAAAACGTATTTGGATTGTTTTGATACTTTAGGAAAATGATCCATGAGTCATTTCTGAGGTGTATGAATCAATAACACCTCAATCCGACGCACGGTGTGACTGGTATGGCTAAAAGTGTCTGATAACATTTTCAAATTGACATTAATATTAGAAAACAACACAAATGACATACAGAATACCGAGAAAACGTGTTCAGATTGTTTTGATACTTCAGTAAAACGATCCATGAGTCATTTTTGAGGTGTAAAAATCGACCACCCCTCAATCCGACGCACGGTGTGACCGGTATGGCTAAAAGTGTCTGATACCAATTTCAAATTAACATTAACTTTAGAAAACAACGCAAGTGACATATGGAAAACTGAACAAACGCATTCAGATTGTTTTGATACTTTAGGAAAACAATCCATGAGTCATTTTTGAGGTGTAAAAATAAACGGAACCTCATTCCGACGCATAGTGTGACCGATATGGCTAAAAGTGTCTGATACTAGTTTCAAATTGACATTAACTTTAGAAAACAACACAAGTGACATATGGAAAACTGAGAAAACACATTCATATTATTTTGATACTTTAGGAAAACGATCCATGAGTCATTTGTGAGGTTTAAAAATCAACCTCACCTCAATCCGACGCATAGTGTGACCGATATGGCTAAAAGTGTCTGATAACAGTTTCAAATTGACTTTAATTTTAGAAAACAACACAATTGACTTACAGAAAACTAAGGAAACGCATTCGGATTGTTTTGATACTTTAGGAAAATGATCCATTTGTCATTTTTGAGGTGCAATAATTGACGGCATCTCAATCCGACGCATGGTGTTACCGGTATGACTAAAAGTGTCTGATAACAGTTTCAAATTGACATTAGTTTTAGAAAACAACACAAATGACATACAAAATACCGAGAAAACACATTCTGATTGTTTTGATACTTTAGGAAAATGATCCACGAGTCATTTTTGAGGTGTAAGAATCGACCACACCTCAATCCAACACACAGTGTGACCAGTATGGCTAAAAGTGTCTGATACCAGTTTCAAATTGACATTAACTTTAGAAAACAACACAAGTTACATACGGAAAACCGAGAAAACACATTCGGCTTGTTTTGATACTTTTGGACAATGATCCATGAGTCATTTGTGACGTGTACGAATCGACCAAAACTCAATCCGACACACGGTGTGACCAGTATGGCTAAAAGTGTCTGATACCAGTTCCAAATCGACATTAACTTTAAAAAACAACACAAGTGACATACGGAAAACCAAGAAAACGCTTTCAGATTGTTTTGATACTTTTGGAAAACGATCCATGAGTCATTTTTGAGGTGTACGAATCCACTGCACCTCAATCTGAGGCATGGTGTGACTGGTATATCTTTTCATTAGATAAAGAATCAGTATTAATTAAATGAGATAAATCATCCAAAACCATATTGATTTTACATTATTCCCTTTCACTGTTATCAGAATGAAAACATTTGACTTTATCATTTCCATATTTTAGTTTCACATTTCCATATTAATGTATTCTTTCATATTAATGTTTTAATTTATTTAATTATTGTATTACTAACATAATATTTGTTTTCTTATATAGGTGAATTTTATTCCTTGAGTTCGGATTCTTTGTTCGGAAACAAATACCGTGGATAAAAATTTTTGAGAGACGATCACAGATTTCAAAGGATGAAACATTAATGTTTATAATTGTTGTTGGATAATCGTAATTGTAACCATGTAAAACATTGTTTGAAATGTATATAGCAGTGTGATTTTTTGTATTCATGATGTTAAGTAAATGTATATAGGATTTTTTGTCAAAATATTGTGTGCGGGTGCTGTTTTGTATAGGTGTGCATCTGCTGTTTCGTACAGGTGCTGGTGATGGTTTGAGCAGGTGCTGGTTCTGCAGGTGTAGCTGAAGGAGCCTTTATCAGTGCTATATTGAGCGCTGATAAAGGAAACCTTTATCAGTGCTATCTTGAGCGCTGTAAATAGCAGCAAAGATAACGGGGGGGGGGGGGGGGGGGGGTCCCCTTTATCATTGCTCCGAAAAGCACTAATAAAGGCTACATTTATCAGCGCTTTTCAGAGCGCTGATAAAGGGGACCCCCCTTTATCTTCGCCGGCATTTACAGGGATTTTCTAGCGCTGTTAATGTAGGTTTTTAGCGCTGATAAAGGCCTAATTTGTAGTAGTGAGTATCCTTATTTTTTTTATCAGAGTGATGAATTTTGAGGGTGGAATTCATTTTAAGGGGGGTAGAATGTAACACCCTGAATTTTTGTGATTTTTTTTGAATAAATTAAATTTACCTGATAGTTTTTGTTACATGAAATTCCAAGTTAATCTTGTGTTATACACAACAATAAGTTTCTTTGATATCATGCATGACATGAAACACCAAACTTCAACAAACCATGATATGATATTATTTTAAATATGTTCATTATATCCCATCCGTTAAACATGAAATTATGAATAGTATTAAATATTTTATGAAATATACATATAAAATTACTACTCAATATAAATTTATTTATATACATTTAGTAAATAATCAATCAATTTTAAGTAAATTAATTATATTTATAAAAAATATGTTTTTTTTTTCAAAAATGATTTTTATTGATTTTTTGAGAAAATATTATAATTAATTTATATAGATTTTAGAATTTTTTTTTGAAAAAATAAAATTAATTTTTGAAATAATCATGTCAAAATTAACTTAGGGTGAATTTTTGATAATTTTATGAAAAAATAATATTTTTCAACGAATAGTGAAAAATACTAAATTTTAATTGAAAATTGCTTTTCATTTAAATTATTTATAAAGTTAAATTATATTTTTAATTAGTTTTAAAGTATAATTATTTCAATTATATATCTATTAATCCAATTTAGGTTATTAGAATCATTTTTATATTGAAATTTTATATAAAAACATTGTAAACCTTTGAACACTACTAGAAATTAGACCATTTACAACGAACCATTTGCGACGGGGCGCCTTCGTAAAAGGGAATTAGCGACGGGGTCCTATTGCAAATATGTTTCCTGAGTTTATTTAAAAAACTAATTTGCGATAGGGTTGCTCATCGCAAAAAATCCTGTCACAATTTTTTTTGTGAGATTTCTTTAAAAAAATATTTATGACAGTCCGTCGCAAATACTATTTGCAATGGGCTCCCCCCTCACAAAGGACCCATCATAAATATCTTAAAAAAATAAAAAAAATAAAAATTGAATAAAATAATATTATTAATAAAAATAAAATAATATTATAAAATAATAATAAAATAATATTGAAAAATAATAATGATAATACTAATATTAATAATATAAATAATATTAATATAATAACAAAAAAATATTATTAATATTATTAATATTATTAATATTAATAAAATAATAATTTAAATATTAGTAAAATATAAAATAATATTATTAATAATATTATTAATATAATAATAATATTGTTATTAATAATAATGAAATAATAATATTAATATTAGTAAAATAAAAAAAATAAAAAAATTAAAACCTTGATATTCGTAAAAATATAAAAGAATGAAAACAAAGTAATAATAAATAATAAATAATAAAATAATAAAAAATTAAATAAAATATAAAAATTAAATAAATAATAAAAAATGAAATATTCACAACAATATAAAAAATGTACTATATAGAAATGTAAATAGTTAATATTACAAAAAATTGTATTCAAATGTTTTATCCTAAAAAACAAATATATCACTTAGGAGGGGATCCTCTGGAGTAGCTAGAGGTGATGGTGGAGGGAACTCTATCCCTAAACCACGAGTCAGAAATTACATGTACTCCATATGATCCTACTGTTGCTACCATCGACACATCTCCTCCTCATGCTACTACTGCTATCATTGGAGATCTTCCTATTTCTACTGCCATTGACACATCTCCTATTGTTCCCATTGGCACATCTCCTCATGCTCCTTACACATACTCTCTATGACTTCACTCTGAGCTCACAGTTTATCCTGATACTGTGCAACAGATGATAATGACTCTCCACGATCTCCTCTCGAGTTTCATGACGGCATCGCAGTGGTACCATAATAACTCCTAGACATCAATCGAGAGATGATACCAACAATTCGGCCTTTCTAGAATGCATATTGGGTCACCTACATCTATGCTGCCTCATCAAATTGGTGGACACTAGTCTGATTCTCAGTCACGACCTGACTCTCAGTCTGTGATTGAGACATTGCGACCTCATATGACTCCTTCAATCACAATTTAAAATTATAATAGTTAAAATATTATTTGTAGTTAATTTTAAAACTAAAAAAATAAATTATACTAACAACAATCTAATACCGGCGGTCACCTCTAATATCTATAGTGACCGGATCGTTGTGCATCCTCCTATAATCGTCAAACTCCATAACACTAGGTTGTTTGACTACCTATTTGAATATAAAATAAACCATTACATTTAAAGTTATATAAATTATTTTTAAAAAAATTATTTACCATATGTTACCTGCGCATATTGAATGTACGACTACCGGTATGATGTGTCACCTCTTATCTCCCCTAGCTTTTTAGACCTACCAATGATCTCCTCTAAAAACGTCCACCCAACCAATGTGAACATAATCCATCCCAAACCTGAGATAAAATGTAATCAGGTCGATTAGTGAGATAAGAATCATTAAACTCTATAACTCCTACTTTAGTCATTGCTTTCCTTCTCAAATTGTGAAATAATTGACAATAATTCTCACGCATACACCCCTCTCATGCCTTCCAGATTGATCCCCACATGCACTCATCTATGGGATACCGTAAATCCAATAAATAAATTATAACATCAAGAAATTAATTAAATAAATTTCAAAATAAATATTATCTATTTACATACCATCCAATGATCAAACATGAAGTGCTGAATATCAACATGAATCTCATCCCATGTGACCCATGCTTCAGAAAAATAATTACGCAATATAGCGGCCCCTTTTCCAATAACTATATGTGAAAAAATGTAAAAAAAGAAAAGATAATAAAATAATTAGTATGTCAATAAATTAATAAAAACTAACTAAAATTCATAAGTAAACATACTTTTTCATGTGTGGATCGAAGTCAAGACGTGGAACTCACCCTGGGATAGAGTCATAAATCATCAATCGTGAAAGACCATGCCCCCTCCGAGTCCTTCATAAACTACCGGTAGTCTAAGGGTCAGATGATCCAATATCCTACTTGTCTAAAGGTATATCAACCTCCTAAAACTCAAAAAATAGACTGGGGTCCATCTGAAACAATAACTTATTTTTTAGCAAACAATTAAAAACAAATATTATATATTGATATATATTATATATGATTATAACTAGAATTTAACAAATTCAATCTTCATCTACATCCTCATATTCATAAATGACGATAAAAATGTCTTCATATTCCTCCTCATCATCATAAATTTATTTATGATTTTCAGTTTCATCATCTCTTGTCATTTAAAATTCATTTGAAACATCATTAAAATCATTGTCACTATTAACCCTTAACTGTGGGGTTTCATCATCGGTATTCATGTCTCTTCATGAAAAAATGTATTTGGAGTAGTCTCTTGAAAAATTTAAATTCCTTTCACTTCAGTGGAACCACATTCACTTTGAGTAAACTAATTTCCCCGAGATTTAATTTTTATTATGATCCACCAATCACCCAACTCTTTTGAAGTAGAATGGTAATTGATAAAACACTATTTTGTTGAATATTTTATTGGTAATAAATGAAATAATTTCCTCACATTGTGTTAAATATGTTTATTTATAAAATATTTAGGATTTGATCATTCATTTGAAAATTTGGTGAAAATTTCAGTTTTACCCTTAATAGTGCACTGTAGTATTTCGAAGATAAATATTTTTATATTTATTATTTGAAATCTAAATTTTGTAATAGTGTTCATAACTTCATTTTATACAACTTTCATTCAGGACACTAGAGATAAAGAGTTCATTTGGATGGAGTAAATGAGCCATTAATCCAATGGTGGGCTGGACTCGGAAGAATGGACATGGGTTCTGTATTTGGACCATATCTTCTACATACGGGCTTGGATTGAGCCCAAATTTTGAGGAAAGCTCGGGTACAGGCTTTGGAACAAATAATCCTTCTGGAAGTCCGGTAAATTCATGCGTTTTGGAGGCCAAATTGACGGTGAAAATTGAAATAAAATATTTGGCCGAGTTTTTCATTTCACACTTAAAAAGTTATGTATCCCTAGCCCTCACAAACTCTATTTAAAGGGGGTTTTAACTATTTGAGATGGCTGGTAGAGGATTTGGGAAGGTGTGGCCGAAAGGGTGTCTCTTGGGAGACCCTCACAACTCTTGGAAGAAGTAAGCCTTTGTGCAAACCTCTCTTCCAAAAAGGCTCTCCTCTCTCACCTCTTCTTTGTATTTCTTTTCTTTCATGTTTGTTTCTTGAATTTTTCTTCAAATAATCTTCTGTGTTCATCCCTATTCTTATTATATAAATCTTCTTAATTGGGTTGGAATCAATAGTGGATACAAGATTGGGTTCTACCCTTTCAATCCGTTGCTTATGCAAAACGTCTCCACAATGACTACACCACCCATGGAAGAGTAGTTCTTTTTAGTAATCGATCGACCTCTATCCTTCTTCATTCATTTATTTTGAATCAATGAGATACTTTAATTCACATATTATGATCTATTAATTGAGTTTTTAATTTAAATGAAACTAAGAAAGCAATTGAATAGTTAACACAAAACACGCGAGGTCGGGAATTGTGTGAACTGTGAGAGCACAACCTTAACCGGTAATTCAAAACCACATGGGATCAATTTGTAGAGTTCAAATATAATCCCTAAACTCAATTAATCCTCATTTTCAGAGTGGTTATGTGCCTTAATTTACCACTGACCATAAGCTAATTTTAGAACATCAATCAAAGTAGGGTGTTGCGATTGCATGTTCCGAAGTTAGCCTAAGGTTAAAATTCACTTCAATCTTCGTGGTAAAGTTAATTCTCGTAGGGTTCGGGATTTAACAAATTAAGGGATCATAATTAAGTAAATATTAATTTAAATTATAATGATTAATAAATAATTGAAGAGGTAGAGTTAGATCGATTACGCCTTTTAAAATAGATTTCTAAAAAAACATCTTCTTGTTGTGTCATTCTAATCGAAACTTCATTTCAAAATTAAAAACAAAAACAATGCAATATTCTTCCAGAAAACTTCTTCTAGGTTCATAAACTATAAAAAAACCGCCCCCATCCTTTCAAGTATTTATTTTATTCTCTTTTATTTTATTTTTAGAATACCTCTAATAAGTTGTTAAATTCACTTCCTCCTTTGAGAGACGACCTTGGTCAGCCACTCTGCTGCACCTAAGTACCCCAAATTACACTAATCATTTAAGGGTGCCCACGACAGCGCTCTTTCAAATTGGAGCTGTTTCCGGGGAGGCAAGTAATTATTTCAACCAATTAAAGGTATTTATTTTATTTTACATTTTATTCTCTTCCTCTCTTCTTTCTTCCTTCTTTACCCAATCTGATTTTTCTTCCTCTTCTTTTATTTTCTTCTACTTCTTTTTGGACCATCAACTCAAACTTCTCATTTTTATTTTACTGTGGTCCACCTTCTTTCTTTTCATTTTTATTTGATCTATGACACGAACTAATCCCGAAGATCTCTTAGATCTTGACCCTGAGATTGAACGTAGCCTTAGGGCTCGAATCAGAAATTCTCAGTCTACGGGAAGTTTCAATATTCAACCAGTTGGTGAATTCATCTCTTCTGGAAACATTAAAATTGGAAGCAATTCAAATTCAAACATAAAAGAGGAACCAATGGCTGGAACCAATGGAAATGAACTTAATAGAACCATTCGAGAATTGGCTGCACCTGATGTTAACTATCAACCAAATTGTATTGCATACCCAAATCTTGAATCGGACTTTGAACTAAAATCTGGGTTAATTCACTTACTTCCAAAGTTTCATGGCCTCTCTGGTGAGGATCCCAATAAACATTTGAAAGAATTTAATGTGGTTTGCTCAACCCTTAAACCAAGAAATTTTTCTGAAGGTCAAATCAAATTAAGAGCATTCCCATTCTCACTTGATGGAGCTGCAAAAGATTGGATGTATTACTTGCAACCTGAAGATGTAACATGTTGAAATGATTTGAAACGTCTTTTCCTGCAAAGATTTTTTCCAGCATCAAGGACCACATCCATTCAAAAGGAGATATCGGGGATCAAGAAAGCACAAGGGGAGTCAATGTATGAGTACTGGGAGCGATTCAAGAAGTTGTGTGCAAGCTGCCCACATCACCAAATCAGTGAGCAACTACTCATCCAGTACTTCTATGAAGGAATCACACCCATGGAGAGGAGCATGGTGGATGCTGCTGTTGGAGGAGCATTGGTAGACAAGACACCAGTAGCTGCACGAACATTGATCGACAAAATGGCCCAAAACTCTCAACAATTCAGTGATAGAGGTACACCACATGTTCGAGGAGTACATCAAGTAAGTCATTCTTCTCTTGAAAGTAATTTGATTGATACTAAGTTAGAAGAATTGACAACTATGGTGAGGAATATTTCATTGGCTCAAAAGACATCCCAACCCCCTCCTTCGAGGCCATGTGGCATTTGCACTGAGACAAGCCACCCAACTGACTGTTGCCCACAACTACAAGAGACAGAAGATTGTGCAGCAGTGTTTCCTGGGAGACCATTTCAGCAGAAACAACAACCATATCCCCAAAAGAAGTTTGATTCATTTGCTCAAACATACAACCAAGGTTGGAAAGATCAAGCGGACATGAGGTATGGATCTGGACAACAGCAAAGGCCCCCTTTTCAACCAAACTTCCAGCAGCCTCCACCTTACCAACAGGGTTTCCAACAACCCCAAAGGAGATTCGAAGCTCAAACATCAACGAGTTAGCAACAAGGGAATATCCAACACAAGGTAGACTCTAACACTGATGATCTTTTGAAACAAATTGTTCTTGATCAACAGAATGAGATGAAGAGTCAAGGTTCGGAGCTGAGAGAGTTGAAGACTCAAATGAGTCAGATTGCCACCGCCCTCCATGAACTTGTGAGTAAGAATTCTGGAAATCTCCCTTCCCAACCCACTCCAAATCCAAAGGGAAATGTTAGTGCCATCACATTGAGAAGTGGGAAGCAAATGAATGATACATCTGGACCTACCATTCCACCGGGATTCACCTCTACTCTAGAGAAGCCACATTCCATATTAACTAATGAGAAATCCAAGGAGAAAGATAAAGGTAAGAAAAAGATTGATGATGTACCTCCTAAACCCCTTCCTTTTCCAAATAGGGTTGTTCAAACCAAGAAGATGGCTGAAGAAGAAATGCAAAAGGAGGTTTTGGACACATTCAAGCATGTGGAGATCAACATTCCTCTACTTGAAGCCATTAAGAAAATTCCAAGGTATGCAAAATTCTTAAAAGAACTTTGTACCAATCGAAGAGGGATCAAGGGAAATGAGAGGATAAACCTTGTAAGGAATGTCTCGGCACTCATTACACCAACTCTAGAAATGCTAACAAAGTGAAAAGATCCCGGGACATTCACCATCCCATGTACTATAGGGTATTTGCACTTCTATGATGCTCTTTGTGATTTAGGAGCTTCAATAAATGTGATGCCTCACTCTGTATTCTCTTCCTTGCAGGTTGGTGAGTTGAAGCTAACAAGAGTAGTGGTGCAATTGGCGAATAGAGCTACGGAATATCCAGCGGGAGTTCTTGAGGATGTACTTGTTCGGGTAAGAGACATGATCTTTCCAGCAGACTTCTATGTGATTAACATGGAGGATGATCAGGTATGTTCTCATGCTCCCATTATCTTAGGTAGACCCTTCCTCAAAACTTCAAAAACTATCATAAATGTCAATGAGGGTACACTTTCCATGGAGTTTGGAGATGAAGTTGTGATATTTAATGTTATGGATTCCATGAAGTACCCCTCAGAGTACCATTCTACTTTTGTTATCTCCCATTTTGAACCACAAAGTAAAAATATCATGGAATTGGATTGTCCTATGCTTAGGGAGATTATGAGTATTGGTTCTAGTTTGATGTCTAAGAATACTTCTACACCCATTTTTAAGGAACAAGACTCTCTAAGATTTGATTTTGAAATGGAATCATATTCTGATTTTGATCATGTGAACTCTGATTATGGCATGGCTATTGAGTATGCTGATGGATTTGGTGCTTTATTCTCTAATTGTGATGATTTTTATTCTGATACTGATGTTCATTGTGCAGATATGTCTGTTGCATCAATTTATCCATCCATACATCACCCACCTACATTGGAACTCAAGACATTGACCCCAAATCTCAAATATGCATACTTGCTCAGTGGTGATAGATTACCTATCATAATTTCTAACAATCTCTCTTTTGAACATGAAGAAAAACTTTTGAATCTTTTTAGAGATAACATTAGGGCAATTGGTTGGACATTTGAAGACATATCAGGTATTATCCCCTCCATTTGCATGCATAGGATTCTCTTGGAGGATGGGGCTAAACCGGTGAGACAGCCACAAAGGAGACTTAATCCCACCCTCCTAGAAGTTGTTAAGAAAGAAGTTGAAAAATTACTTGAGGCGGGTATAATTTACCCTATTTCTGACTCACAATGGGTTAGCCCTATTCAGGTTGTACCAAAGAAAACTGGTTTCACTGTTATAAAAAATGAAAATGATGAGTTAGTTCCTGTGAGAGTACAAAACAGTTGGCGAGTGTGTATCGATTATAGGAAACTAAATCAATCCACTCGTAAGGACCATTTCCCACTTCCATTCATTGACCAGATGCTTGAGAGACTAGCTGGGAAGACACACTATTGTTTCTTGGATGGATTTTCTGGCTATTTTCAGGTTCCCATTGCAGCAGAGGACCAGGAGAAGACAACATTCACCTACCCATTCGGTACCTTTGCTTACCGAAGGATGCCATTTGGACTTTGCAATGCCCCAGGTACCTTCCAGAGATGCATGGTGAGTATTTTCTCAGATTTCATTGAGACCTGCATGGAGGTATTTATGGATGATTTTACAGTTTATGGGTCCTCATTTGATGAATGTCTCTCTAGTTTGGGTGATGTGTTGCATTGTTGTATTGAGAAGAATCTGGTCCTAAATTTTGAAAAATGTCATTTCATGGTCGAAAAGGGAATTGTCTTAGGTCATATAGTCTCACAACATGGAATTGAAGTTGATAAATCTAAGGTAGACATTATTTCATCCCTCCGATATCCTACATGTGTGCGTGATGTTCGATCATTCCTTGGGCATGCTGGATTTTATCTACGCTTCATCAGAGATTTTAGTAAGATCACTCTACCCTTATATCAATTGCTTAAAAAAGATATTGACTTTAATTTTGATGATTCATGCAGGGTATCATTTGATGAGCTGAAGAAGTGTCTGACCACTCCACCAATCAAACAGCCCCCACGGTGGGACCTTCCATTTGAGCTTATGTGTGATGCCTCCAACTTCACGGTTGGAGCTGTCTTATCTCAGAGGGTGGAGGGACGTTCACATGTGATTTCTTATGCATCAAGGACACTGGATTCAGCCCAATCAAACTACACAACCACAGAAAAGGAGTTTCTTGCTGTCATATTTGCTTTAGATAAATTCCATTCATATTTATTGGGCTCTAAAGTAGTTGTTTTTTCTGACCATGCAGCTTTGAGGTACCTCCTGAAGAAGCCAGATGCAAAGCCACGACTTATCCGTTGGATGCTCCTTCTTCAAGAGTTTGACATCGAGATAAAGGACAAAAAAGGGGTCAGAAAACATGGTGGCAGACCACATGAGTAGGCTTACTCACACACTAGAGGATGACACCTTGGATCAGGTACCAATTCGGGACACTTTCCCTGATGAGCATCTCTATACCATCTCAGGTACGCATCCTTGGTATGCTGATTTAGTTAACTACCTTGCTGCTTCTGAAATCCCTGCAAATTTAAAGAAACATCAAGTCCAAAAATTAAATAGTGAGTCAAGATTTTATGTTTGGGATGATCCATACTTATGGCGCATGTGTAATGACCAAGTCATTAGGAGGTGTGTTCCTGATCATGAGTTTGAGTCTGTTTTGCATTTCTGTCATACACTTGCTTGTGGTGGACACTTTGGACCCCAACGGACAGCTAGGAAGGTTTTGGACTCTGGATTATATTGGCCTAGATTATTCCATGATGCCCATTTGTTTTGTAAGTCATGCTCTCGTTTCCAACACACTGGGAACATTTCTAGGAGACATGAGATGCCCCAACAACCCATACTATTTTGTGAGATTTTTGATGTATGGGGCATCGAATTTATGGGTCCTTTTCCTAGTTCATTTGGATTTTTGTATATTTTGGTTGCTGTTGATTATGTGAGTAAATGGGTGGAGGCCAAGGCCACCAGGACTGACGATTCTCATGTTGTTGTGGACTTTGTCAAAGCACAGATTTTTTGCAGGTTTGGAGTACCAAAGGCCATCATCAGTGACCAAGGGACACACTTTTGCAATAGGAATTTTTCTTCCCTCCTTCGAAAGTATGGGGTGACACACAAAACATCAACACCATACCACCCCCAAACAAATGGCCTGGCTGAGGTTTCAAATCGTGAGTTGAAACAAATCTTGGAGAAAACCGTGCAGCCAAATAGGAAGGATTGGAGCAAGCACTTGGATGATGCATTGTGGGCTTATAGGACAGCTTACAAGACCCCCATTGGTATGTCCCCATTTCGGATTGTTTTTGGGAAAGCGTGTCATCTCCCCGTGGAAGTCGAGCATCGGGCATATTGGGCTATAAAGAAATGTAACATGGATTTGGCCCAAGCTGGAATTCAAAGGAAGTTGCAAATTCAAGAGCTTGAGAAGATTCGACTGTCATCATATGAGAAATCAAGGATCTACAAGGAAAGATCAAAAGCAGCTCATGACAAAATGATCCAACAAAGGGAGTTTCATGTTGGAGAGAAAGTCCTTCTCTACAGTTCACGACTGAAGCTGATGCCTGGTAAGTTGCGTTCCAGATAGTTAGGTCCTTATGTTGTGACTAATGTTTTTCCTTATGGTGTAGTGGAGATCACAAAAGAGGACACTGGAAGGAGCTTTATAGTCAATGGGCAACGTTTGAAGAGATACATTGAGGGAATTCCTACTGATGCAGTGGATTTTATCACACTGCATGACCGCATCATCACTTGAGCACATCAGGCTGTTCCTAACCCTTTCACTTTTATATTATTTGTCCTATTTAAAAATTTTTCATTTCATGTGCATATATCATCTCATAGGTTCACATTGAGGACAATGCAATATTTTAAGTGTGGGGGAGGGAACCTTTTAGTTTAGTAATTTCAATTGCTTTCCTGTTAAAAAAAACAAAAAAAAAATTGTGTGTTTTTCAAATTTTGTGTGTTTATTTTACAATTTTCTGTGTGTTTTTGAAACTTTTGAGCGGAAATGATTCTCATCACCATTTTTAAATCCATATCAATAAGTGAAAAAATTTACCCCTTGAAACTAAGCTTAAATGAATGCTGAAATGACTTTGTTTCAAGTTCAAATATTTAGTAATTTCATGGAAAGTAAACCGAATTTTTAATCCCATGCCACATATCACTATCTTTATATTTGAAATCACTTTCCTATGAGGCTTCTGAACCATTATTTTTATATTCTTTACATTCACCTCACTTCTTGAGAGAACCAAACCATACTTGATTTAACCATAATTTGATCTATTCTTGTCAAAACTTGAGGGTTTGAGGTACTTATGTTTAAATGATTGAGGCATTTTTTTGGAATTAAAGCCCCTATTTCAAAGAATCCTTTTTTATAATGGTCTACCTTGAATATTTAATCCTTGTATCCCTTAGAATCCATGCACATCCTGTTTGGTTAAGCCACATTACAAGCCAATTTTCCCTATCCAACCAACTCTTGAAGTGAAATTGCATAATCTAGTTGAGCTTAAGTGTGGGGGAAGATATCTTGTGTTGTGACACCACATTATGTGATAATTTGGGTGGAAAATTAAATTTTGAAGAGATGTGTTTTCTGCTAAAGAAAGTCATTATATTGAAATCTGTGCCTTTTCTGGATCTTTCATGACAAGTGAAGCTGTGCCTTTTCTGGAGCTTCTAATTGAGGTGGAAAGCTGTGCCCATCTGGAGCTTTCAAGAAAATCATGTTTGAGAAGATTGTCATTTTTTTTATGATGAAATGATGAATGGTGTAAACCTTTCATGACTTTTCATGATGATGGAGCTGAATTGATACTATGGGGATTGAAGAGAAGACCATATTTAAGTGAAAATTAGATTAATGCAATTTTGCTTCAAAAGAGTCAAGCCCTCCTCATTCAGCCTCAGAGTTTTTCACATCTTAATCCTACCAACCGAAAGCCATAGAACAACCCTGAAAATTCCTCATGATAAACATATGTCCTTGAATCACATCGGGTAGCAATTTAGGAATCTATCAAGTCTATGGTGACCCTTGTATGAGTTTGGATGAGAAAGACATTACAAAAAAAAATTGATATTTGAGTGATGAGAGAAAATTCAAGCGAGGTAAGTGTTTTGTGCATGGGAGGATAAATGAAGTGGAAAAATATTGAATGATATAAATGGAGAACTTGAAATAATGGTTTTTTATGAGGCATGATATCTTTTGTTTCTTGGTGTGTAATTGTTTGATCTCAAAGATATGTGTTTAAAAATTGGTTTTGATTTGATATTGATGTTTACTTGAAATGAGATTTTGCTCAGGAGTGCAAAAGGGTAAGTGTGGGGGAGTTGATAAAACACTATTTTGTTGAATATTTTATTGTTAACAAATGAAATAATTTCCTCACATTGTGTTAAATATGTTTATTTATAAAATATTTGGGATTTGATCATTCATTTGAAAATTTGGTGAAAATTCCAGTTTTACCCTTAATAGTGCACTGTAGTATTTCGAAGATAAATATTTTTATATTTATTATTTGAATTCTAAATTTTTTAATAGTGTTAATAACTTCATTTTATACAACTTTCATTCATGACACTAGATCTAAAGAGTGCATTTGGATGGAGTAAATGATCCATTAATCCAATGGTGGGCTGGACTCGGCAGAATGGACATGGGTTCTGTATTTGGGCCATATCTTCTACATACGGGATTGGAGTGCGCTCAAATTTTGAGGAAAGATCGGGGACATGATTTGAAACAAATAATCCTTCTGGAAGCCCGGTCAATTCACGCGTTTTGGAGGTCAAATGGGCGGTGTAAGTTGGAATAAAATATTTGGCCGAGTTTTTCATTTCACACTTAAAAAGTTATGTATCCCTAGCCCTCACAAAATCTATTTAAAGGGGGTTTTAACTATTTGAGAGGGCTGGTAGAGGATTTGGGAAGGTGTGGACGAAAGGGTGTCTCTTGGGATCCCCTCACAACTCTTGGAAGAAGTAATCCTTTGTGAAAACCTCTCTTCCAAAAAGGCTCTCCTCTCTCACCTCTTCTTCGTATTTTCTTTTCTTTCATGTTTGATTCTTGAATTTTTCTTCAAATAATCTTCTGTGTTCATCCCTCTTCTTCTTATATTAATCTTCTTAATTGGGTTGGAATCAAGAGTGAAGACAAGATTGGGTTCTACCCTTTCAATCCGTTTCTTATGCAAAACGTCTCCACGATGACTACACCACCCATGGAAGAGTAGTTCTTTTTAGTAATCGATCGACCTCTATCCTTATTCATTCATTTATTTTGAATCAATGAGCTACTGTAATTCACATATTATGATCTATTAATTGAGTTTTTAATTTAAATGAAACTAAGAAAGCAATTGAATAGTTAACACAAAACACGCGAGGTCAGGAATTGTGTGAACTGTGAGAGCACAACCTTAACCGGTAATTCAAAACCACATGGGATCAATTTGTAGAGTTCAAATATAATCCCTAAACTCAATTAATCCTCATTTCCAGAGTGGTTATGTGCCTTAATTTACCACTGACCATAATCTAATTTTTGAACATCAATCATAGCAGGGTGTTGCGATTGCATGTTCCGAAGTTAGCCTAAGGTTAAAATTCACTTCAATCTTCGTGGTAAAGTTAATTATCGTAGGGTTCGAGATTTAACAAATTAAGGGATCATAATTAAGTGAATATTAATTTAAATTATAATTATTAATAAATTATTGAAGAGGTAGAGTTAGATCGATTACGCCTTTTAAAATAGATTTCTAAAAAAACATCTTCTTGTTGTGTCATTCTAATCGAAACTTCATTTCAAAATTAAAAACAAAAAAAATGAAATCTTCTTCCAGAAAAATTCTTCTAGGTTCATAAACTATAAAAAAACCACCCCATACTTTCAAGTAGTTATTTTATTCTCTTTTATTTTATTTTTAGAATACCTCTAATAAGTTGTTAAATTCACTTCCTCCTTTGAGAGACGACCTTGGTCAGCCACTCTGCTGCACCTAAGTACCCCAAATTACACTAATCATTTGAGGGCACCCACGATAGCGCTCTTTCAGTAATTAACATAATAAATTTGATGTTCCTGATGAGCCAATAAAAATGGTTCATTTACTACAAGAAAAATTTTATATTTAATATCAATGATTCCATGGGTTGGATGAACATTCAAGTCTCTCTTAGTATCTAACCACTTAAAATTAAACATCATTATGTAATTCTGTCCCAGATAACACAATTCAATAATTTCTTCCAGCATGCCATAAAAGTCAACTTCTATTTCTCCATGATGACATTCTTTCAAGAAGACACCACTTTTCATTATTATTTTTGATTCCCCATATGCACGTGTATGGAATCAACAACCATTTATGACATATACATTATAATATTTAACCATTTTGGATGGTGGGTTACTCAAGACACAAAATAAATTATCAATTTTATCAGAATGTTGAGATACATAAAAATTTGTAAAACAATTATTAATATAATAAGTAATAAATCAATTTTATATGTTAAACCATAAATAATTTATGTTAACAGTTTTTGAAACTAATAGTAATGATTATTTTTCCGAAGTTCTTCAAGAGAAACTGTTGTAATTTGTGGAAGTTTTTTCTTGATATGATTATCATATAACTTATAAATAAATTTAGATTAATTTACTGTAACAAAGATTATAGAATAAGTGATAGGATCAATCACAATAAAAATGGTTTCATTTCTTCATAGTTTATTAGAACATATATATGATCTATGTGATGTTTATCATCTGAAATCTATCATTCATAAACTCCACCAAAGCTAAGTTCAGGATGATTAAAAACTGATAATTGATTTATCATTTCATCACCAACATTTCCCTCATTATGGATCATGTGATTGTGTTTTGAGGGATATTCATATTCAAAATAATGAGAGTAGAAAAAAATAATTTCATCTTGAAATTAATCTTCTGCAATTGAGCCTTCAACTGATACTTTTTTACATACTTTTTTCTTCAATTTATGCATGCATATCTTGAATAGTAAAATACATCAGAACTATACCAAACCTCCACATTTTGCTTCATGTAGAAAATGTAATATAAAATGTTCCATTGAGTCAAAAAAATATGACAAGAATATTTTTTCCAGTTTACATAAAATTAAAACATCTTCTTACAGTCTTCTTAGTACATTATAGTCTGTTGTCACCACACAAATGTCTCATAAAAAATAAGATATATTTGTTATCACATCCCAAATCATTTAATTTAACAAACCTCTTAATATAATTAGAATTAGTCTTTCTATTATCATATGATAGTCATGAATTTTTAATCCATTAATATGACCATTTTTGACACATCTACCCAAATTGGAAGCATATCTATCTGGAAGTCTCAAATCTATAATCCACTAACAAAATAATAATATATTTTATTTGGATAGTGTATAAGTTACTTTTGGCTTCATTAACTTCTGTGATCTGGAATTTTCAAACAGTTCAAGTTCTTGTTGCCTACAAATTTGGTCAAGATCTAATCGTGCCTTTACATTATCTTTAGTATTACTTGGTGTATCCAAAACTATATTAAATAAATTATCAAAACAGTTCTTCTCAATATGCATGACATCCCACATGTGATGGACTGAAAAATCAGACCAATATGGTAGATCCCAAAAAATGCTCTATTTTATCCATTTGTATTCTTTCCCAAAGCCATAAATTTTCTATTAGTTTATTATTGGTCCAAATGTGATGAGTGGTAATGAAGATGAATTTGATTTTACCTATGTATCCAAGATCATTTTTGGAGGTTCATCTCTTTCAATTTCACCTTTTCTGAAATTTTATTCGTTCCTCTAAAAAGGTTGATTGGTTGGAAAGAATATGCGATGATAGTCGAAAAAACAAGGTTTTTTTCCATTGATGAGAAGAAACACTTTTCTGCCTCTCATACAATACGAATATGATTTTGAAACATGTGTACTTCATCCAAATAACATGACATATGCTGGGAAGTCACTAATTTTACACATAAATGCAGTTTTCAATAGGAAATTCTATTTCGTAGCGACATCATATGTACTGAAACCATTAATCCATAATGAATTTAACTCATCAATCAATTGTTTCAAATAAACATAAATATTATTTTTTGAATTTCCTGGAATTAATAAGGTCAAAAAGATGAATGACACCTTCATCAACATCCATATAGGTAAATTATATAGATTTATAAAGATAAACTAACATAAATATAGACTACTGTAAGAATCAAATGTATATAAACTATTAGTATAATGACCCAATCAGACATTTTAGGATTCTAAAGAAAAATACAGATGCACTTTGTCAATTTTTTTCCATGAATCACCACCAGAGGGATGATTTAGGATTTTACCAGTTGAAATATTGTTTTTTTGCCATGAAATCAATACATTTGTGTTCTAAGACATAAGAAAACACTAAAATGATGGTGTAAGAAGGAAATATATCACCTATTTTCTAGTAATAAATCAAGACTTTCTTAGTTGAGCCTCTTTATACCTCTATTGTCTAAATGTGTAAAAACTTTCCAAAGAATCATTTTCACTATAATATAATATGAAATCATTTGAACATGAATGAATCTTCTGATAACCAAGACCCGGATTATGAAACAACCTCTTTCTCTCATATAATTTTTTAGACAACACATTTCCTTCAAGTAATAGTGTTTTAACCAAATAGAATATTTGATCAAAATAACTATTTTAAATTCCATTATCTGATCTAATAGCCATAAATTTTTCAACTACTTCAAATTTTATTATCTTAAATCCAAGATATAAGGCTTCCTCAACTGATCTCAACAAATCATAAAACTGAGATGGTTCCAACTTATGAGTTAAATCAATATCATCTTGAGTTTCAGTTTTTTTAATTGAAGGACCTGCCACATCATGTACTAAATTTTGAAACTATGATGGATCTAAAACCAAATTATTAGTATTTTCTCTCAAACTATGCTCACTATGTTGATACCAAAAAACACAATCTAGTTGAAAACCAAAATGCAATAGATGACCTCCAACATTGTCAAATGTGTCAAATGTCCTCATAGTGTATTTTTTACAGACATTTAATTGTCCCATCTGACAAAAATTATGGTTTTGATAATACAAATGATAATAAAGCTTTAACACCCTCAATATATATAAGATTTAAACAAGAATTGTTTGTATTCCTATACTAATTTATCCACACATAATCATCTAATAATGATTTATTTCAAATTCCTTGTTCCATATTTCTCCAAAAAATATAAAATAATAAGTTTTTTTTGAATAATTTGATATTAGAAAAACACTATCCAAAAAAGATAATAAATTTAAATTCAATTTTCTAGAAATTTATAATAAATTCTATTATTTCATAGTAATTTATAGTATTTGTTTTAAAATTTATACTAATCTACAATAATCTACACTAATTTATAATAATTTATACTAATTACCTATAATTATTAGTAATTATAACTAATTTATACTAATTACCACTAACTATGAACGACATAATTTCCTGTGGATTGGCGGAAGCTCTTTTGCCTAACATCTCATATTCTTGCGACTTCCTTCAACAGAAATCACTATGAAAAATTTGTTACGATCTATAAATATCTATTTTCATATGAATGAGAATTGAGATTAGGGAGGCCTAATCGCGCTGCACTCTACTCTTATGTATACAAAAACAGATATTCAAATGTTAGAGAAGATTTTTCATAGTGATTTAAGTAAGATAAAGTTGCAAGAATATGAGCCCTCAGGAAAAAATCCTCTTTTATCTGACTGCTCATCTCCTTGTAACTTTATCTCACTAAAATCAATATAGAAAATATGCTCTGACGTACACATATCAATTCTCGTGAATACAAAAATGGATATCCATATATTGGAGCAAATTTTTTTATAGTGAATTTAGTGAAAGAAAGTTGTAAGGGGATGAGCCGTCGAGCAAAAGGAATGCCTCCAATCCATTGGAAATTGTTCAAATTTATTGCGAATTATTGTAAATTATTTTAAATTGTTCCTATTTGTTCTTATTTGCTCTTATTTTTTCTTAATTATTACTAATTAATCCCAATTATTACAAACTATTTATAATTATTACCAATTATTTCTAATTATCACTAATTAATCATATTTGTAACTAATTAATCTTATTTGTTACTAATTAATCTTATTTGTTACTAATTAATCCTATTTATTATTATTTAATCCTATTTGTTACTATTTAATACCATTTGTTACTAATTAATTCTATTTATTACTAATTAATCATATTTATTACTAATTAATCATATTTATTACTAATTAATTCTATTTATTACTAATTAATCCTAATTATTCCTAATGAATGCTATTTATTTCTAATCAATCATATTTATTACTAATCGATCTTAATAATATTTAATCGATCCTAATTATTACTAACCAATCATAATTATTACTAATCAATCCTAATTATTACTAATCAATCCTAATTATTACTGATATATTCTAATTATTACTAATCAATCCTAATTATTACTAATCAATCCTAATTATTACTAATAAATCCTAATTGTTAATAATCAATCCTAATTATTACTAATGATTCCCAATTATTACAAATTATTCCTAATTATTAATAATTAGTACTAATTACTACTAATTACTACTAATTATTACTAATTATTAATAATTATTACTAATTATTAATAATTATTACTAATTATTACTAATTAATACTAATTAATCATAATTAATACTAATTACTCCTAATTAATACTAATTGATCCTAATTATTACTAATTAATCCTAATTATTATTAATTAATCATAATGACTACTAATGATTACTAATGATTACTAATTAATCCTCATTAATCCTGATTATTACAAATTATTACTAATTATTACTAATTATTACTAATGTTTACTAATTATTTCTAAATATTACTAATTATTACTAATTGCTACTAATTATTACTAAATATTACTAATTATTACTAATTATCACTAATTATTACTAATTATTACTAATTATTACTAATTATTATTAATTATTCCTATATATTCCCAATTATTCCAATTTATTCTTATTTTTTGTAATTATTCTTATTTATTCCAATTTATTCCACTTTATTCCAAATTATTCAAATTTATTCCTAATTTTTTTCTAACTAATCCTAATTATTGCTAATTATTCCTAATTATTCCTAATTATTGCTAATTATTCCTAATTATTTCTAATTATTCCCAATTATTCCTAATTATTATTAATTATAAATAATTATTCATAATTATTACTAAATATTAATAATTATTCCAATTTATTCCTAATTATTCCTAATTATTCATAATTAATCCTAATTAATCCTAATTAATCTTAATTAATCCTAATAAATCCTAATTATTACAAATTAATCCTAATTATTACTAATTAATCCTAATTATTACTAATTAATCCTAACTATTACTAATTATTACTAATTATTACTAATTAATCCTAATTATTACTAATTATTACTAATTAATCCTAATTATTACTAATTAATCCTAATTATTACTAATTAATCCTAATTATTACTAATTAATCCTAATTATGACTAATTAATCTTAATTATCACAAATTATTACTAATTAATCCTAATTATGACTAATTAATCATAATAATAAATCCTAATTATTACTAATTATTAATAATTTATCCTAATTAATACTAATTAATACTAATTATTACTAATTATTACTAATTATTACTAATTTTTACTAATTTTTACTAATTATTTCTAATTATTACTAATTATTTCTATTTATTTCAATTTATTTCAATTTATTTCTACTTATTACTATTTATTTATATTTATTACTATTTATTCCTAATTATTCCTAATTATTCCTAATTATTCCTAATTATTCCTAATTATTCCTAATTATTCCTAATTAATCCTAATTATTATTAATTAATCTTAATTAATCACAATTAATCCTAATTATTACTAATTAATCCTAAATATTACTAATTAATCCAAATTATTACTAATTAATCATAATTATTGCTAATTAATCCCAATAATTACTAATTAATCCAAATTTTTACCAATTAATCATAATTATTACGAATTAATCCTATTTATGACTAATTGTCACTAATTATCACTAATTATCACTAATCATTTCTAATTATTACTAATTACTTCTAATTATTACTATTTAGTTCTAATTATTACTATTTGTTATTATTTTTAAATATTTATTTCAATTTACTACTTATTAATGCTAATTTTTTGTAATTATCGCTAATTATTACTGATAATGGCTAATTATTAATAATTATTAATAATTTTTCTAATTAATACTATTGACATTAATACTAATCACACGTATTTGTAAAAAAAATAATGCAAAATAAAATGATTTTAATTCTTATTTAATTTAATTGCAGTTCATTTGAAATAATTATAACTAATATCAAATAAAATGAATTAAATAAAGAATAAAAGAAATAGATAAATTCATTAAAACTAAATCTTTCAGAGGATTTACGCCACGAATATTGCTCCGATTTAAAATTTTAAACTTAGAAAAAATTTGAGAGAAAAATTTTAAGTAGAGAGGGAGAGGGGAGGAGAGAAAGGAGTGAAATAAGAGGAAAAACTGATAAGGGTATATATAGGTCAGATTAGTTGCGACGAGAATACCGTCGCAAATAGTATTATTTGCGACGGGACCCATCGCAAATACCAACCCCCTTTTAATTAGCACCAGCGGTTAAAAATGTATTTGCGATGAGACTCGTCATAAATACCAAGCTGCCACCATACCATTTGCAACGGGGGATAAATCTCGTCTGAAATACTAAAAAACACCGTCGGGTATTTGTGACGGGTTATTATGCCCGTCGCAAGTACCCTTCCTGCGGTTTGGCGCGCAACCCGCGCCAAACCTTTTACGACGGGTGTCATCAACCCGTCACAAATAATTAGTTATTTATGATGGGTACGTCTGCCCATCGCAAATAGTTCCTCCCGATGTACTATTTGCAACATGACTCTTCCCCATCGCAAATAACCCGTCACAAATATTCATCTTTTCTGTTGTGGAAAATTTTCTCTTTGAAAACCCGCTTTCTCGTCGCGTCTACGAGATTAATCTTAAATTAATTTTTTTCACTTATATGAATTAAATTTAGAAAAATTGATTCCATATTTGGAATCATAATAATTTATAATGTTTAATAAAGTCAACTTAATTTTTTACTATGATTAATAGTGAAAATGCTAAAAAATTAATTACCACGGTTAAGGTAAAAATTAGTTTTATAGGGGTAAAAATGAGTTTTACAGGGGTTAAAATAATATAAGGGTTAAAATGATCTAAAAATTTGTCCAACACCCATTTTCTGGCTATATTTCGACCCTTATCACCTTAGTCTTTTTTCCTATGAGTTTTTGGGACACTTGTTCGTGAAAGTGACCTATATAATTAGTTAAGTAAAGAAAAAGAAAAAAAGGAACCTTCCTTGCTTTTAATTCTATAATGCTTTTGGATAAGAGAAAAACCACATATGTTGGGTTATAAATATTATTTTGAAATATAAAAGAGTTTTTTTGTCATTATTATTTTTTTTAAATTTTTATAGATGATATAATTACATTAAATGCTTAAGAAACCCCAACTCATTAATTATTTAGTTAATATTAAAATTAAATAAATGATACTAAAAATATTAAAAGTAAAGTAAATTGAATGAATTATTATGTAACATTGTTTTTTAGATAAATATATCATTTTATACTAGTATGAACATAATATATTATAATCCCATCATTGTCTTAATATTTTTAAATTCAAATTAAATGATTTTTTTAAAAATTAACAATAATGTTATTTTATAATAAATAAAAATGATCTAAAATTAATAAAAATACTATCTTCATCCATGTTATTTTTAAATGTTAATAAATATCAAATATGTTCCATTCATGGACCGATGTTTTATTTTATAGTGACTAAATTGACCCACAAATAGTAAAAACCCTATTAGCACGATTAAGGTTAAAACGATATTTTTACACATTACATGCACTTGTGTTAAAATTAATTTTCAACACAAATGGTATTTTTATTTTATATATCTGATTTAATTTTTATAATCAATAGGTTAAAATTATCTAATAAGGATCATTTTATTTTAGTCATTAATATTTAATTACCCAGGTTAAAAAAACTAATTACCATAGTGGAAACTAAGGTGGTAAAAGTGAGTAAACTTAAAGGAAAATTAAAAACAATTTTTTTTGGTGGAGGTGTGTATCAACCATATAATATCTCCCATAAATTATTTACCAATTTTGAGCCACATTAGGTGAGAGTGACCTCCCATTATTTAATACTTTTAGGTATTTACAAAAATGCCACTCCTCAATTATAAAAGGGCACTCACTACCCTCCCTTATACACACATCTATATCCATTTGAATTTAAACAACCCTAAAAAACCCTTCCTTAACATCCTTATCAACATTTTATAGGTTCTTTTTCATACCAGAAGACCACCCCTAGGATCCTTAAGAGGATATCCAAAGGAGGTTTCTCTTAGAGAAGTAATCATCTTAACAAATCTCTTTCATTTTATTTCTTCATTTTCAACCATCAATTATGTATTAACAAATAGAATATAATAAAAAAAGTATCTTATATATAATAATATGTTATTATGTTGATGGTATAATATTTATCCCTATACACTTCCATGTAATGGGTTACAAAATCATCATTCGTGTGTACGGTGGACTACCACCTCACGAACCAATGTCATTCATTTTTCTATTAACACCTCTCACAGCTAGTTATAATGATGTATTAAATGTTTATAAGGGATATTTATGAAATTATTATACATTTGGAATTATTAAATCACACATACCTTTATATGTTCCATTTTTTGGGAATATGATAATGTTGCTTGTGTGTACGGTGGACTACCACCTCAGGAAGTGATGTAATTCATTCATGCTTTAGATGGAATATAATAAGGATGTGTTTAATGAAAATATGTGATATATATGACATAAAAAATATTCTTTAATGTTAATATGTTATTTAATTTTCTTTCTATCCGTCGTGAAAATGGAAAAAATGTTCATGTGTACGTACGTCCTATCGTCTTCACAAATGATGTATTTCATTTTCTATCTCTGATTTTTATGGATTAATATAAATACATATATAATGAATATATTATATTTATATTATTTTTATAATTCTTTAGATGATGGAACCATGATCAAAGTAATAGGACAAAAAATAAAAAATCAAAACATACATGAAAAACCAACCAGTTATTCCCCGAAATGTGACTTTAACATGAA
The DNA here is from genome assembly GCA_963277665.1 of Viscum album. Taxonomy (NCBI): domain Eukaryota; kingdom Viridiplantae; phylum Streptophyta; class Magnoliopsida; order Santalales; family Viscaceae; genus Viscum; species Viscum album. Next base: position 1,119,947,092 of record OY728125.1, on the reverse strand, counting down.
ATTGTTAATAAAAAGGTAGTAAAAGGACATAAGTAAATAATATATGGAATGATATATATAATTATGTTTCTATAATATATGTTTAATAAACTTAGATTTATTATATAATAGGTTTTAATGTGTACTAAGTAAGTCGAGACTTAAGGTAAGGTATTTCTAGTCCCTCTTTTATTTCTAAGAGACATATGAAAATAAACCACTCATTTCGTTTTTGGGGTGTATATACTATAAATTTGACATGTTATTTAATGAAACACATTATTTTCATGATATTTAAAGTTTCATTTTATGTTATGATTTATTGGGGGATTCCAATTCAAAATATTACTAAAGTGGTAAGGGATTTTTGTCTCAATATTCCTTCTTTGAGACTTATGTCATGTTATGAACCCATATTGTAATGACCCGCCAATTATAATTGGATTGAGAGTACAACGAGTCATACTAGGCCTTAGGTGACATCCCCAAGACACCAAAGGATTACAATAAATGCCTAAGGGTTTCAAATACAAGTGGGGGACTATTTAACCTTTAATAAATAAACCAATAAACCTACCAACCATAACCAACATTCACTATATGATGCATGAACAAACGAAAGACAACTCAACAACATCATGTATCTCCAAACCACATCAAAGTAAGCAATAGTGGAAGAATAACCAAGTATTAATGTACACAGTGGAAAAACTATATAATACTCTCTCAAGACTCCATGATCCACAAGCTCCAAACTTCAAGATCTCTGAATAGTCCAAACATCATGAGGTAGTGCTAAACAAGTGTGAAACATTAACTTTACCCTTGTCCCATAAGATAACATCTTAAAAAGAACCAAAGTTCCAAAGCAGGGGTGAGTATAAAACACAATAGGTTTTCCCCAATGACTTCCCTACTCACACAACTAGGATAGAGTAGTTAGCAATAATTATATAAAATAGTTTATATAAAACAATTTCTCAAAAGCAATTTATAACTAAATATAAACAAGTTTCCAAAAACATTCATTAATAATGAATACAAGTTCAATTGAAACCAATTTTTCCATCAAAATATTTTTCTAGAAAAATAACTAAACAATATTTACAACCATTCCAAAATATCCCTTTATCGGCATACCCAACTATTCCTAAAACCCATGCAACCAACCATGCATGCTACGTTATGACATTTCTATACTCATGAGCGGTTTCTCATCAATCTACCAAGTCGTCATAAGGTAATTGTTTCCCATGTGCCATTAACCCTTTGGCACTGAGCATAAGGTCATATTTCAACCAAGCCTCGTGTATAAAATTTCCATGTGCCATTAAACCTTTTCCACCAAGTAGAAGGTAATATTTCAACCAATCCCCGTATATGCAACCTAAAAAAACACCACATATTCCCAACAATCATTCCAAAACAACCCTTTAAATAAAAACACCTTTTTATTGAAAACCATTTCTGTCAAAACCATTTCAATGCCAAACCATTTAAATTCCAAACCATTTCAATAAAACTCTATTTTTTTTACTGAAAACCATTTCAATTGAAAATATATTTTTCCATCAACCATTTAGAAATTCCAGAAAATCCACAATTTAAAATCATCATTTTAAATTCATGAAACTAAACCCCCTTTTTTACAACTATTCACCAAGATCATGCAATTTCACAAAAACCATAAATCATCACAAATGAAGATTTTTCCATGAATTTCAAAATCAATAAACCAATTTGAATCTAATCCAAACAATTCTATCAAGAGGATTTGAGAGAGAATCCACCTACCTTGAAGGGTTTGATGAAACTTTTACAACAGACAAAAAACGCACAAGAAAGCGGGTCGATTCTCCAAGAACGATCTTAGTTCTATTATCCTAGAAAGACCACGAATCAACATTGAATTATTTGGAATCCAAAAAACATAGATCTACCCACTATAGGTTCACATCTGAGAAAGAATGGAGATCGAAGAAGTAGATCTAAGCAGATCTAAGAAAACTTGACAAATCCGGAAAGAATGGTGACATACCTTAAGAATCAGAATCAAAATCAATAAGGGAAAGCTCTGGGTTGGCTCCAACTCATGCGAAGAGGGTTCTAAATCCTTCTAGGGAGAGTAATCTCAAAACATGGGTGTTTTGAAGCCAAACCTAAATATATAGAGAAAAAATGAGTAAGCTCCTAGAAAATAGGATCTAGATTTGACCTCTGTGCAAGGTTTGACTACACAGTTTGGGTCAAACATGTATGGATCGTGCAACCTTAATTTTGGTCCCAAAACTCCTTAAAAAACCCCCAAACTCCCACATCCTTAACCTTTACCCTTTTTATGGAAACACATTTTTTTATGGAAACATCCCAATTTATGCAAACACCCCCTTTATGGAAACAACCCTCTTTATAGAAACACCCACTTTATGGAAACAACCAACATTATGGAAAAACCCAACTTAATGGAAACTTTCTATATTATGGAAACTCTCTATTTTATGGAAACTACATATTTTATGGAAAATATCTATTTTATGGAAACTCTCTATTTTATAGAAACTCCCTATTTTATGGAAACTATATATTTTATGGAAACTATATATTTTATGGAAACTTTTAATTTTATGGAAAATATCTATTTTATACACACTAATTTAAAAAAAATGTGAGGAAAGGGGTTATGTACCCGAAACTGGGGTTACTATATATATTATCTTATGAGGTGCATATACAACCCCTTTTACATGTAATATCATGAATTTATTTATTATCTTGATATTTTAAGTTTCATTTAATTCCATTTCATGGGGATTGCGATTCAAAGTTACCAAATTAGTAAGATTTTGATGTTACGATCTCATCATATATCGATATTGTTTATAATTATATTTCTGATGATAAAAACTTATGATCCATATCTAAAGAATATAATGAATTTTCTTATACAATAGTTATTTCCTAATAATATATGTTTTCCATTAATTTTCCTCTCTTTATGCACTCAAGAGTTAAAAATAATGTTTTCAAGAAAAATCATCTTTAATTCCATCTTTGTTCAAAAACCATTTTTCTTCAAAAACCATGTTTTCAATTTTTTTAACATTTTAAAAATGGTTTATTAAGGATATTTTTCCCAATTTTTGGATTTTTTAAAATTATTTTGAAAGGAATATTCCTATTGTTTTCCAAATAATGTAAATTTAGATTTTACCAAAATCGTGAAAAGAATCATTATTTTTAACATGCATGACATGAATAGTATTTTCTATTGTCATGACCGTTCAAATATTTCGAACTTCCCTTAAAAGTTTTAAAAGTCATTTCCAAAGAAAATTTCTTCCTTAATATTTGGTAATTTTTTATATTTTAAATAAATTATTTCAAATTAAAAATGGATTTTGATTTTTTTTAAAAATTATTTTTCAAAGTGGAAAAGCTATTTTCCTCAAGAAATGTTTTAAATTATTTTTAAAGATTACCTTATCACTTTTCAAGGTTATTTTCAAATAAAATTATTTCCAAAATATTTTATGAATTTTTAGTTTTAAAAATTGATTTTAAAATTAAATTTATTTTCCTCAATAAATGTTCCAAGTGATCTTTCAAAACCATTTTACATATAAGATGACATCCTTTGATGTTACTTGTATTATACTGGGGATATGATCCAAGGATTCCATTATAATTCTTTCTAGGAATTTTTTATATTTATAATGAAAATATTTTTATGAAACCTATTTCTATTCTATAGTTTATTCCATGATAAAATTTCTTATCAAACCCCCTTCTTTTACATGGTTTATGCTTTGATGAAATAATATAATGATTGTTAAACTGGTTTCTTTTCTATAGGTAATGTTGTGATGAAATGTTTATGAAACCCATTTAATTTCATGGGTTATGTTATGATGAATGTTTTATGATCCTATGACACACATATGGATGATTTTCATTATGTGATGGGGGTTACATTATAACCAAGGATGGTGGTTACGTTATAACCAAAGATGGGTGGGATCTATATATCCCTCCAATTCGCTGGGTAAATATTTATATCTCATTAGATATACATGAATGGAATGGGGAGTGAACCTAGTTCAGTAAGGGACTTTATCCTCTATGATGGTCTTAGGAGTGAATCTTGACTACTATGAGGGTTTGGGGATTGAAACCATTCAACTATTAGGAAATAAATTCCATTGGGGATGGTGGTGTGTCCCACCCAAGAGGTGTATCCACCCAGAGAGTGCCTTGATAAGTTTTGGCAATAATCCTTGACTAATAAGGAAATAATTTTATATACTTATGTGTATGCCACAATTCTCTGTATTATGACAATGTTATTCTCTCATGACTAATATTATTTGATTTCCTTATGATTCATGTCTTATGGAACTACCAAGATTTATGCCATATGTTTATGTTCTATTATATTTAGGTTATTTATTTCATCTTTTATTCTCACATTCTCATACCCTTATTCTCATGTTATGTTTATGTATTTCCCTTATTTACCCTTACTAAACATCTGAGATCACACTTTATTATGTTTTCTTTCCTTAGTTTATAAAGAATTGTTTTTATATAAGTTATTTATATGAAGATTAATAAATAGGAATATCATTGTGGGGAACATTTAAGATCTTTCAATAAATAAGAATATTGTTTATCTAGTCCCTAAATACTATAAATTATTACAATTCTTAGGCGTGTGTTTGTGTAATGTATTGAATATTAATCTAAAAAGACGCAGTATCTATTTATGAAAATCCTGGGGTTCTATATGAGCATACTTATGATGAATTTATTTGCATAAGGACTCTCTTTATGGTGTCGAGACCATTTTTGAGTGATCATTCTCCTTTAAGGGTGTTTTATGTTTTTGGTGCCTATATGTTGTATATTTCCCTATGAGAAAGGCCATGATGGAGGATTTCCATAATTACTAATGGTAAGTGCACCCTCAAACCTTGAATATGTTTTATGATATGTGACTATGATTCTGGTGGCTAGGTATGAGATGGAAAATTACTTTGTTTCTCATTGTTATACCTATCAACAGGTCAAGGCTGAGCACTAGAAACCTTTAGGTTTTATACAATCCTTCATGTGCTAACTTGGATATAGGATGACATTTCTATGGATTTCATGGTTGGGATGTTGTGCAACCATTGAAATAAGAATGTGATATGAGTTGTATCAACCAAATGACTAAATAAGATCACTTTATTCCCATTTTTGATACAACCAAAGTCAATTACTTTGGAAGCCTATACAGGCTGGAGATTTTTAGATTTCATCAAGTTCCATATTTTATAGTCTATGATAGGGACCAACAGTTTAATTCTCATTTTTAGAGAGGCCTCTAGGAGGTTATGTGATCCTAGGTTAGTTTGAGAATGGCATATCATCCATAGATGGATGGTCAAACATAATGAGCTATAAAGATCTTGAAAGACATGTTCTGTGCTTGTGTTCTCGACTTTGGTGGTGATTGTGATAGAAACTTGGGGATGATTGAGTTTTCATATAATAATATTTATCATTATTCAATCAAGATGACACCCTTTGAGGCCTTTTATGGATATCTATGTAAATATCTATTATGTTGGTTTAATATTGGTGAATCTTCCTTGGTTGGACTTAGTTTTGTCCAAGATACAACAACATAGATTCATTTGATTTTTTAGAGGATAATAACAACAAAAAAAGATATAAACCTATGTTTATCATTAATATATACCTTTTGAGTTTTCAGTTGGTGAATAGGTGTTTTTTAGAGTTTCACCTCAGTTAGGTCACTGACGTATTAGGAAATAGGGAAAGATTTCACCAAGGTTTGTGGGACCTTTTGATATTATTGAGTGAGTTTGTAATGTAGCATAACGTTTATATTTACCACCACAATTTACATAAATCCATAACATGTTTCATGTATTCATACTCAAGAAGTATCTTTTTGATCCTTCTCATATTTTGAGCTGGGAAGACCTTGATGTTGAATCTAATTTATCTATAACTGAGTATCTAGTCATGATTATTGATTTAGAGACAAAGGTTATTCATGGGAAGTATATACCTTTGGTACATGTGCTATGATAGCATAGTTTTGATTTTATTTAGAGCTAGGAGCATTAGACACTAATGAAAGAGAAGTGACTACATCTCTTTCACATGGAATCTTCTTAACATGATTTTGGGGGGTAGAAAGTGTTATAATGGGGAGGTTATAATATCATATTTCCTTATTTTAAGTACATATTGACCCTTTTTTTGATCTCCTTATGTTTGGGGATTGTCTCAGGTTTTTTCAGGTGAGGTTTTAAAAATTTTGGAGTTTTGGGGGGCTGTGCACAGTTGGAGAATGGTTAGGTAAAACCATATAGTTTTCCTCACAAACTATGCACCCTATGTTTCACCATTGGAAAGGGGATAAAAGTTTGTAAAAATTACGTGACCACCCCTCCAAATTGTATGTAATTGGTTTGTGATAATTTTCATGTTTGGTTAAGAGTTAAAATAATATCCAGTCAAACTATGCACCCCATCCAAGGTCCCAATAAGGGCTCACATTCAATGCACAGTTAGTAATAACTATGAAAACCGATCTAGAAAACCATATGAATAGTTTTTTAATCCCATGAATTTTTAATTAAGAATCCAAGGACCCACATATTAACACATAATCACCCCATTTGACCCTAATACAATTCCTTGGTCTTTATGGGATCTCATGAGGAAAATTTTACTCCTCCAACATCTCCTCTTTGCGGATCGAAACACTAGAAATTACAGTCAATCTCCTTCTAGTAAGTGGATGTCCTATCATTTGTTTTCTACCAAAATTCCATTATATTCTTCTTAGGGAGTGATATATCATATTATTATTAATGGATCTAATATTTTATTTTATGGATCTTAATTATAGGTTTGATTCTTTTATCTCCTTTACCTTCATTCTTCATTAGAAGTTTCCATTGTGAGGGTTATTTTGATCATGTGATTAAAGGTAGGTGATTCCATAAGGATTTACCTTATAGTTGAAACCCTAATTACTTTTTTTATTTGAAATTTATTTTAATTGATTTAAAAATCTGAATTTGTGATGATTTGAGGTTTGATCTAATAAGGGAATGAAAATTCTAAAATACCCTCAATTTAAATGAAATTAAAATTGTTGGGTGGATTTTGAGAAAAATTATTTCTTGAATTGAAATTTGATTTAATGAAATTATTTTATGTTTATTATTGAGAAAATTAGCTTAACATTAAATATAATTTCAAAAGGAATGAATTTGATAAAAACTTATGATTTGATTTTGAAATTGGAAATCTATGTTGAACGTGAAAATTGGGAAATTGAATTGTGAATGGTTAATTTATTTTTAAATGAATGAATTTCAAAAGAATGAGTGAATGATATATTGGTTGATTGAAGCATATGTGATCCTACGTAGTTAGTAAGTGACTAGGAAAATCATGCTAGGAATATAACTCCTTAGAAATGGATTTATTAAGAAAACTATAACTAAAACATGTTCGGTATGAATTTTCCCATGAAGGGTCCCCTAACAGGTTGTTGATTAATTATCCTGATGGATTGAGCCTTAGGGAATGTGAATACACACTTGATACATGAATATTATTGATAAGTGTGAAGATCCTATAGGTAGAAACTAATTTACCTCAAGAATTATGACCATAGTTCTTTGTTTTGTTTGACTTGATTACACATTCCATTTTTTATAATACTGTTTTACTCATGATGGTTATTTTATATAATTTTTTATATAAAATTTTCATTTAATCCTATTTATATATATATTCCATATTTTTATTTGTAATAATGTTTGTGGTTTAAAATGTGTAAATTACTTTCCATACCTCATTTTATTTAAATTGATGGAATAAATGGTTTAATTATTATAGAATTGATTACTGAACACTTGGTGAGACCCTACCGGGATATTTAGCTCACACCCTACCTTTTCCTTTGGGATTTTGTAGATCTTTTTATGATAGGTCTAGGGAAAGGTAAAACGACACTTGTAGGTGGTATTTGTGTGTGATATGTGGGTATCTAGAGTGATGATGGTGATTGATGGAGTCATAGAACACTTATTGGATAGGGTTTGAGATAATTAGTATTGATGGATGTACCCAAATGGCCTGAAAGACTTTATTTTTATTGAAACATTGACCATTTAATGTTTTATCTTTCTCTGTTTTATCATATATTTGTGAAAAAACCATTCTTTTTAGTATTTGATATGATGTAAGGTTCTAGTTTCTAACCTGTGGGGATTGGGAATACCCTTTTGGCCATGTCAGAATCAGTTTGGATATCGGTGTACCTGGTTATTTGGGTTGGTTCATGACAAAAACCTTCCTTTAGTCATGTTTTTTTACAACAATAACATTAAATCGAGAATTTAGGTGGATCCTTATGAAGACCTCTATAAAAATAAGTGTATAAATAGAATGTGCAAGGATTAAGTTAGAGAAAGAAATATATTCGGACTTGATATGGATGAGGAAATGGTAAGGAAAGTTAAATCAATTTAGCAACACATTAAGGCATCCTAGATTTGAAAAAAGGTTATGCTAACAATTATTGAGGATATTTGTAGTTCAAATTTAGTGAGGTGGTTTTTCTAAAATTTTCCCCATGTAAAAAGATTATGATATTTAGAAATAAGTTAAATATAATCCCTAGGTATATTGGTCCTTTTTAGATTCTTGATTAAGTAGGGATGGTATCTTATCCCTTGGCACTCCTACCGAACCTCTTTCAAGTTCATTTTGTGTTCTATGTATCTCTCTTGAGGAAGTACATACCTGATCCTTCACATGTACTGGAATCTGAGGTCATATATTTGGTGTATGATTTTTCTTATGAGGAAAAAACGAGCAAAAATTCTGGATCATATGAAGAAAGTTCTATGAAACAATACCACTAACCTAGTTTACATTTTTGTGGAAAACCGATTGATTTGAGAAATCTATTTGGGAGACTGAGTATATGATGAGGTACAAGTATCCTCAGAGGTTTGTATCAGTGTAACAAAATTTTGAGGGTGAAAGTCATTTTAAGGGGGTATAATGTAATACCCTAAAATTTTATGATATATATATATATATATATTCAAATAAATATAATTTCTTCAATATATTACGTTACACACAACATGGAGTTTAAATGAACCGCAATATACTCTTAACATATTATTATTTAATATGAAAGTTGTCACATAGCCGTTGGATTGATGGGTATGAATATGAATAAGTAAATTATGAAAATTATATTTTTATAAATGTATAAAATAAAATCACTTCTTATAAATTGATTAGAAATGAAAAAAAATATATTTGATAGTAAAATAAATATTTTTCTAAAACACTATTTTTATACACGCAATGTTTTTATATTAATAAATTAAATTAGTCACAATTGGTGAATGATTTTAATGAAATTTATATATTATATATTCAATAAAATGTTTTATCATTCATATAATATTTTTTCTTGGAATGAGATTAGAATTAATCAAGTTTTATGCTTAAAAACTATTTTTTTTCTAAAAGCGGGTTTGTCACCTTTCTTGCACTTATTTTAAAAATTAATTTTTACAATTTTAGAAAATTTATTTGAAAATTTTAAATTTATTTTTGAAATAAATATATAAAAATTACCTTAGTGTTAATTTTTTATTATTTTTTGAAAATATTAATTTATTGATGAATAGTAAAAAAATTGATTTTTATTAAAAATTGTCTTTTCGTTTATAGAATTTTAAAAAGTATTTTTTTTAAAATAGATTAAAATGTAAAATTAGAAAAATTATATTATTATTAATCCAATTCAGGTCATTGGAATCAATTTTATGTTCAATTTTTATATAATAACTTTTTATACTTAAGAAAACCCTTTCTTTGGAAAATCATGTTTTCATCATAATTGTGAGTTTAATTTTAAATTAAATTATACCACTTATATGAATTGAATTTTATAAAATAGATTACATATTTTGAAAAATAATAATTAATATTAGGTAATCATTTCAACTTAATTTTTTGTCATAATGAGTAGTAAAATCAGAAAAAATTAATTACCGTGATTAAGGTTAAAATGGGATTTTGCACGTTACATGTGTTTGTATTAAAAATAATTTTTCAAAAACATAAGTTTTTTTATTTATAAATCAGTTTTAATATTGAGAATCAATGGTTCCAAATTTTCTAATGAGGCTCATTTTAATTTTAACCTTAAAGTCTAAATTACTTAGGTAAAAAAGTTGCTATGGTGAAAACTAAAATAGTAAAAGTAAGTAAACTTAGAGGTTAAGGGAATAAATTTTTTAAAACAAGTGAATTTTTAGTTTTTGAGGTTTATATAGACCTTATATTACCTAAAATTCATTGTTTATTAATTTTTGAGGCGCTTTACATGAGATTGACTTTCCATTATTAAATATTTTTGGGTATTTACAAAATACCACGTTTTCTCACTTATAAAAGGAAACCTCATGTTCTCTTTTCTTAACACTTAAAAAGCCTTTTATTTCATCCAATAACTAATAAAACCCTTCCTTACTTCCATAAAAACATCCTAGAGAGATTTTTTTATTAGGAAATCCTCCTAAGAAGGATTTTGATACTAACATAAAGAGGTTGTCTAAAGAAGAAGTGTTATTCTTAATTGAGCGTTTTTATTTCATTTATTCTTCCAAATCATTAAAATATAATTAAATTGTGATGATATAACATAATTAAATAACATATACTGATATTTTATTATGTTTTCATAACCAATATCAATATCCTTTTCCATCAAATAGGAAAAAAAACTATCGATTGTGTGTACGATGAACTACCACCTCGAGAACCGATGTAATTCTTTTTCCATCACTGAATTTGACGGATTGATAAAATGATGAATTTAATATATATATATATATATATTATTTTTATAAGATAATTATAATTATTAAATTATAATATCACATCTACCTTCTTACTTTCTAATCCATTGAAAAAATATAATATCGCTCGTGCGTATGTGTGGACTACCGCTTCCATGAAGCGATGCGATACGATTTTAATTTTATTTTGAAATGGATGGTAAAAAGGATAGATTTCATGAATATATATGATATATATTATATAAAAATTATTTTGTAAATGGGAATTTTTATTTAATTTTCTTTTATTCTATTCGTTAAAAAATTGAAACAACGTTCATGCGTACGTACAACCTACTGTCTCTATGAATAATGTAATTCATTTTTCTATCATTACTTTTATAAATGAAACTAAATAAATATATAATGATTTTATATTATATTTATATCATGATTAATTTTTTTATATTATTTAATAATAATCAAAGTACAAGGACCAAAACTACCGAACCAAAACATACTTGAAAAATAAAGCCGTTATCACCTGAAATAGTGATTTTAATAAATAATTGTTAATAAATTGGTGGTAAAAGGTTATAAGTAACTCATATATGGTATTATATATATGATTATAGTTCTATAATAGATTTATAAAAAACCTATATTTATCTATATTTATTATACATGAGTTTAAAATGTGTATGAAGAAAGTAGATACTTGAGGTTACGTATTTTCGTATCACTTTTATTTATGTAGGATACATGAAATATTCACCACTTATTTATTTTTTGTGGTGTATATATTACCCATTAATGAATTTTACGCTACTTATCATGAAAATTATGAGATATATATAAATAACCCAACTCCAGTAACCCATAGTTAGTGGTTACTTTATTACATTGGCATAAGATACAAGTGATCACATCCTGAAGGACCAAATAGTTTCATAGTCTTGGAAAACTAGATACATACTTGAGTTTCACATTAAATTTAAAAAAATATAATTAAAAATTATATTTTATTTGATAAATACATATCCCCCTTTATAATATCCATAAAAATGAATCATAAAACACTTCTAGATATCCTATAGAAAGAAAAAATAAGAAAGGGGAGAGATTAGATGCTCAATAAGGGAATGAATATAACAAAAGATAAATAAGACTTCAATAATATTGATTGAAATAAATAATAATAAAATAATTCCATATAAATAATAACATAATATAAAAAATTATCCATGGATATAAAGAAACTATTTAAATAATCACATGGACATCAACAACTGATTTCATAAAGATAGAATGCATAATACCACACATTGGAAAATTACTATTGAGACCTCATGCCAAGACATATAAAACATACTGTTATGGAATTATGCTAATAAATATTACATTAAAGGGTAAGGCCTCTTCCAAATACCCAAGCTAGTTTGTCTCACGAGACCTACCAATGCATCAAGGGGCTATGTAATTCCCGGCCCCACCCATCACTTAATAACTCCAATGCATTCATGATATGAATAAACAACATAACTGAGACAAAATGTGTTAAAAATAAATAATAATATGTATTGGAATAACTATAATACATAATATTAATAATTTCCCCAATAAAAATGATCATAAACCATCCAAATAAGTATAAAAGATCATATCATAATAGTACAACTTCAGTAAAATATAATATTTAACAAAGTATGTGGATATAGATGAAAATAATTTCAAAGGATAACTGGAATTTTTTGGGGGAAAAAAACCTTTTTTGATTTAATAACACTTATTTTAAAATTTCCCAAATATTAAGGAAAAAATTTACTTTAAAAGAACCTTAGAATTTGTAAAGGAATCTTCAAACTAATGAGTATTCATGTTGACAAAAAATTATGTTCATGCTATATAAGTTAAAAAACATTATTTTAATAGTTATGTAAAAAGAAAAAAAGTACTTCATTAAAAATTAAGATAATATCCATTTCAAAACATTTAAAAAAAATTAAAACATGGGTAAAAAATACTCTAATCAATCAGTTGATAATTGTAAAAAAATCCTGATTTTTTTATAAAACATGGACCTGGAAGAGAAATGATTTTTGACCAAAGATAGAAATATAGTCAGATTTTTTCAAAACATTATTTTGGGATATTGAGTACTTAAAGATAAGAAAATTTAAATGAAAATGAAAAATGGGTTACATCGCTTCATGGAGGTAGTAGTACACACGTACACATGAGCAACATTATCATTTTCCAATAGATTAGAAGGTAAGAAGGTAGATTTGATATTACAATTATAGAATCATAATTATGTCATAAGTATCATATATAAACATCAAACCCATCATAGTAACCATCCATAAAATATGATGATGAAAAATGAATTGTATCACTACGTGGAGATGATAAGTCATAATTACGCATGAGCGATATTTTCACATCTCATTTGATGGAAAAAAGTTGGATAATGGTGATTTAATCATCATAATAAAATTTTAGTATATTTATGATACTTAATTTATTATTTTATGATAAATACCATTTATTTAGAGGAGGTAAAATAATAAGTAAAAATTAAGTGATTGGTTAAGGAGATTACCTCTTCTTTGAAAGAACTCATTTAGATCTCCACTTAAGGATCCTAGGGTTGGTCTTTTGGGAAGACCATAAACTCTATAATATGGATAATGAAGTTTATATTGTATTTTGGTAGGGTATCGATGAGCTATAAGGCTCAACGTTATGTAAATATCTGTGGGAGGAGGTGCCTTTTTATAATTGAGTTGAGGGGCACTTTTGAAATTTCTTAAAAGATTAAATTATATTAAAGTCATTATCTAGATAAAATGACTCCAAAAGTCTAGGTATTAAAATATAGGGTAGCATATGGTTGAAATATCATCAAACAATAAAATTTTTACTGGTTTAAGAGGTATTTTAAACTTTTCTTTATTTAACCCCTTAGTTAACCTATTTTAACATTTACCATGACAACATATTTTTCAATCTTAAAGGGTTATAATTTTACATATAAGGTAACTATTGAATTATAAATGTAAAATAGATGAAATTTTATATAATATATTATCCCTTTTGTCATCTTTAAACATTTTAATAATTTTTAAATAATTTAACAATATATTATTTTAATAAAATATAATTAATGTCAATTTTGACACTATTCATTTAATTTGAATTAAAAGACATAAATAAAAAGTTTAAATTCAAATATAATTCTTTAACATGTCACTAATATGTCATATTCATCTATAAAATTTATGCAACATTATAACTGAATCAAATTATATCACATTTAATATTTTTAATATCATTGATTTTATTTTTTTTATTAATTAAATAAATATTGTTTCAACGTTGTGTAAGAATTTAAGATAATTATTTAATATATAAAATTATAAATTAAATTACATCATGAAAATAATTTTTTTAATCTAAAAATAACCATTTATATTCATCAACCAATTGTTTATCCCTATACGAACATATAATAGATATTTAAAACTAAGAGAGTAACACTTTGTAAATTTATTTAATTTAAATATTATATTGGTAATTTTAATGGAAAAGTATCCATTAAACAAATAAAATTAGAGACTAAGGTGATAAATATTGAATTAAAGTTATCCAATAGGATAGAAATTTATGATCTTGTCACTTAGTTCTAACCTAGATTAACCTGATTTACCCTTTACCGAGGTGGTAAATTTTACCATAGTTACTATTCATATTGATAAAAAATAAAAAGAGTTTATTTACCAAATTTTAATATCCTAATTCAAAATATGGAATCCATTTTTCAAAATTAAATTTTTATAAGTTTTAGAAATTAATTTTAAAATAAATTTGCAATGTGGAGAAAATGGATTTTAAGAAATATTATTTTTAAACATAAAACCAGATTTATTCTTATCTCTTATCTAGAAAAAAAATATTAGAAGAATGTTAAAACATTTGATAGATTATATATTATATAAATTTCATTAAAATAATTCAACAATACTGGTTAATTTAATTTATTAATATAAAAATACATTACGTGCATAATTTTTTTTCCAGAAAAATATCTCTTTTATTTTCAATTGATTTTTATTTTTATTTATAATTAATTCATAACCAATGAAATTAATTCATCTATGTTTAAACCATATATATTTCATAATTTTTTATTACTATTCATACATTCCAATTTAGAAGCTATTTTATAATGGTATTCTATATTATAATTTATTTGGACTTGGGGTTAATTGAATCAAAAGCTATTGAAAATATTTTATTTGAAGAGATTTTTTTTATAAAATATTAGGGTGTTACATTTTATTCCATATAAATTCATCGCTATAATATTAAAAAATGAGGATATATTTGTTTCATTACAACCATAGGTTCCCAAGTAGCTTCTTTGAATTTGTGATTTCTCTAGAGTTCTTTAACTGGGTGAGTAGTCTTATTTCATAACACTTTATCTCAACAATCCGAGATTTATACTGGTAGTTACTAATAGGAAAGAACATTATCTAGTGGTACAAGCTTAGAGTTTAGTACATGCGATGGATCATGTATGTACTTCTTTAAGAGATATACATGGAACACATCGTGAACATGAGAGAGGTTCAGTGGAAGCACCAAGCGATAAGCTACCATCCCTACTCAGACAAGAATCTCAAAGGGGACAATATAGCTAGGACTCAATTCTCAATTATTCCTAAATCTCATTGCCCTATTCCATGGATAAATTCATATAAATACCTTTTCACCAACTTCAAGCTCAAGATCTCTCTGATGATTGTCAACATCACTATTCTGTTGACTCTGAGATTCCTTGATGTGTTGTTGAATAGATCTAAATTTATATACCATTTATATAGCTATCTTAGGTCCTAATAGATTTATTTCTCTAACTTCATCTAGAATGTTTAAGTTCTACATTTATTTACATATATGTCTTCATAATTATCCGTCTTAATAGTTGATTGAAAGCTATTTTGGTAAGAAAACTTGACCATAGGAAGTTGTTGATCCCAAATACCTTTGAAATCCATAAAAGAAGATATCAAAATATCCTCTGGGGTTTGAATGGTTCTCTTAAACTAATCATCTATTAGAGCTGATATGCTATACTAAAATTAAACTATGTATCCAGAGCCTGCTGAAGAAATATCCAAAACTTTGAGGTAAACCTTGGATCATGACTAGATACAATATATAGTGCTACTCCATAT
Organism: Viscum album; assembly: GCA_963277665.1. NCBI lineage: Eukaryota > Viridiplantae > Streptophyta > Magnoliopsida > Santalales > Viscaceae > Viscum > Viscum album. The sequence continues at coordinate 1,119,930,969 of OY728125.1, read as the reverse complement.
AACCTTACCACTTCCCTAATTTATATTCTGGAAAGTTGATCAAGGGATAAATACTTTTTATAGAAATAAATTTTGATGATTTTTAAGGTGATTGAACACATCCCAAATAGAATTGTTCCCTTTATAAGTTTTTTAGAGTCCAACAATGAAATCCATGGTGATTTTTCCCATTTTCATTCAGGTAGGGTAATGGTTACAACATCCCCTTAAACTTGTGTCTCTCAGCCTTAAATTTCAGACATACTAAGAACCGAGATACATACTCAGAAATATCTCTCTTCATGTTGTCCCACTAGAAATACTCTTTTTTATCTCTATACATCATTTTAATTATATGTTGAATAGATAATGATGAACTATGAGCCTAATCTAATAGATCCTACTTTAAATATGGTATATATAGAACGCACACAATTCCTAAACTTTATCATTCCATCACAATCAAGGTTAAACTTAGAAAAATGTCTTGCCTTATTTTTCTACTCTATATCTTCCTTTTGTGCCTCTTTAATATTTACTTGGATAGATAGTTGAGCACTCATTTGAGCAAGATATGATTTTATAACTTCTTTAAATATTTTAAGATACAACCATTGAAAATATAGAAATATTGGATCTTTTATGATCCTTATCAAAGACAATCTAGCATGATCCCTTCGAATGAAAACATCTTCAATCTTGTTAAACTTCCTAGGGTGGTAATTTATTAAGAAATCATAATAATTAATCAGCTCGAACCATTTTATTTTATGCATATTAAAATAATATGTAAATATATACTTCATGATTTTTTGATTATTATATATATCACACTTTTCACTATACAAATAATGTCTCCATATATATAATGAAAAAATTACCATTTCAAACTCAAAATCACAAGTTGGGTAATTTTTCTCATGAGCCTTCAATTTTCATGAGGTTTAAACTATAAACATATCATTATGAATGATAACAAATATTGGTATCATCTTTAATGAATCACTATAGATTACAAACCTTTCTCCACTGCGGGGTCGTGTAAGAATAGGTGAAATGAATAAACTTCTCTTCAGTTCCTTGAAATTTCCCTCACATTCATCTATACAAAGTAATTTATCCCCCTTCTGAGTTAACTTGGTGATTGGATTTTGAAATCGTGAGAAATTTTCCACAAAGCATCAGTAATATCTAACTAAATAAGAAAACTATGGATCTCAGTTACTTTGGTTGGTCTAGGACAATGTTTAATAACTTACAGATTTGATAGATCCACTGATATACCCTCACTTAATATTACATGACCCAAGAATAAAAATTTATAAAGATAAAACTTATAATTGGTAAATTTATCATATAACCTCACCTTCCTTAGGGCCTTAATAAAAATTCCCAAAATTTATTCATGATCTTCCTTGATATTTGAATATATAATAATATCATCTATAAAGACTTCCAAAAATTGATCCAGTTAATATCTAAAGACTATATACATTAAATCCATAAATATAGAAGGATAATTGGTAAGTCCAAATGGAGTTACTATAAATTCATAATGAACATACCCCATATAGATGGATATATTTGGTATATCCTCCTTATTGATCCTTAGTTGATGATATCCAGATCGAAGATCAATCCTGAAAAAATATATAGCTCATTGTAATTGGTTAAATAAATCATCAATATGAGGTAGATGATATTTGTTCTTAATAGTGATTTTGTTAAGTTCTCAATAATCAATGCAAAGACGCATTGCCCCATATTCCTTATTAATAAAAATAATAGGTTCACCCCATGGAGAAGAACTAGTCCAAATGATTCCCTTATCTAGGTTTTCTTAGAGTTTCTTATTTAATCCCTACAATTCAACCATGGATATTTTATAAAGAGTTTTTTAAATAGGCACAACACCAGGTATGATTTCTGTTGAAAAATAAATTTCATGATTAAAGAGAAGATTAGAAAATTCTTCAAGAAATTCATAAACATATTCCCAAACAATAGGCAAATTTTTAATATTGAGTTTCTCCCTTACCATTTGGGATTTATATCCATCATTAATAGGTAGAAAAACCCATATGATATAAGTAATTTCATTGGGTGTTCAGGTTCATCCTTATATTGAAAAAAATTGAAGGTTGATTCATAATATCAAATGTAAATTCCCTTCCTTGAAAATTGACATGGGATATATACTGAGATATCCAATCCATACCCAAAATTACATCAAATTAAACTATAGTAATAATAATAAGATTCAAAGGAAGCACCATCCCACAAACCTATATCAGATAGGAGTTATAGAATTGAGATGCAATCATAATTCTATTAGTATTTTCACTACGAACTCAATATCTAATTATTTAGGTGGTGATACGATACCCTTAGAGAATTCATCAGATATAAAAGAGTGGGTAGAACCAGAATTAAATAAAACATTTTCAATCATAGAGTGGACTATAATTATACATTTCACCATATTTCTAGGAACTTTAACTTCAGGTGTAGTAATTTTATAAGTTTGGTCTTCTACCCTTGTCTTATTTTATAGAATATTCCCTTAACATTTGGGGAATTGGTTTGAGTAGTACCTTATAGAATTATAGTTAAATCACTATACTTTTATGGATTCTCCCTTAACCTTGAGTTCATGAGAACGATAACATTTTCCTTCGTACTTAAAGAAAACCCCCTTTTCTTTTAGGCATGTACCAAGGCATTTCTTTCCACAAGTATGACATGTTATAAAATTATTCTTTCTCATATTTACCTTATCAAAATTTTACCTAGTTGTCATTTTTTTCAATTAATTTACTTAAAATAATTAAGGCTTGTATAATTATTTCTTTATATTTATAACACATGACACTATATCCTCATATGATGAGAATGTTTTTGAGATCAGTTCTCCTTAAAGGATTTGTTTTAACCCATCAAAGAAACAATCAATATTTCTCTTTGTATTATGTACATATTCTTTATAATTTCATGATATCCATATAAAGTTATCTTTATAATTATCAATATTTTCCTCTTCCTTTTGTCTCATAATTAATAATTGTCTCTCCATTCCACTAGTTATTCATGAGAAAAATATTTTTCCATGAAAATTTCCTTAAAATCCTTCCATTATATGCTCATAATTTCCTCCTCATCATTAATATTTTGAATCAATAAACACCATTGATCTGCATCCATTGAGATATGATAAACTAAAATATTTTTTTTCCCTTTTATTACCTCCGAAAATAAGAAATATATTTTCTAGGTAAATTATCCATTTTTTAGTTACAAATTGATTTATAGTCCAATTGAATGATGGAGGTTACTGACATATGAAGTGGTCTAACATTGTTACACTATGTTTTTGATTAGAAAACTGATCCATATGGGAAAGGATGTTTTTCATAACCTGAGTAAGCTACCCCAATATAGTTATAATATGTTCAACTCTAGCTGCAACTTCAGCACCAACTTCATTATCTTTCCTTGGAGGGAAATACCAACATGGATTACGTGCATTGATATAGTTTCCACTCCTTCCACTAGAAACCATTTATAAATAATATAATATGATCATAATATTATGAATAAGAATTTATAATTTAAAAACTAGTTAAAAACTTAACATAAAATGAAAAATTTATGTATAAATACTATAAGAATCATAAAATTAGATTCTTTGGTAATGTTATTGAAGTCCATCATAGGTTTACATTCTCTAATCTATATTTTACTAAATCTAATTACAAAGGGTTCTACTAAACTTAATTTGATACCAATAGTAAAGAACCTATCTCCAATAACCCAGATCCGGTGTTTAATTTATTATATTGGCATAAGATACCATAAATCACATGCTAAAGTAATGAATAATTTTGTAGTTTTGAAAAATTGGATACATACTTGAGTTTCACATTATATTTGAAAAATTAAAATACAACATAGTATTTTATTTTATAAAACCATAGTTCCCTTTATAATATCACTATATATAAATCATAAAAAACTTTTAAGTATCTTAGGGAAATAAAACATAAGAAATGGATGAGATCAGATGCTTAGTAATGGTATGTGTATAATAAAAATTAATTAAGACATGAATAATATGGAAATAACTAAATGGAAATCAAATAATTCTATATAAATAAGCACATGAGCTAAAAAATTATCCATGGATATAAAAAAAGTATTAAAATAATCACATGTACATAAATAATTAATTTCATAATGATGGAATGCATAATGATAGATATCTGAAACTTACCATCGAGTCCTCATGCCAAGGCATCTAAAGCATACCATCAAGGCCTTGTACCAAAAAATCTTACATAAAAGGGTTAGGCCTAGAAAAAATATACAAGATATTTTTTCTCATGATACCTACTGATTCATAGAGATACTATGTGATTATAGGCCCCACCCATCTCTTAATAAGTCCAATGCATTTATCATATGAATAAACTACATAACTTAATCAATATTCTTTAAAAATCAATATCTATTTGTATTGGAAGAACTAGCAGATAAAATATCAATAATTTCACCAGTAAATGTGATCATAAACCATCCATAGAAATATGATATATGATATATTAAAATTATAACCTCAATAAAACATAAGATTCAATAAAGGATATTGACAGAGATGAAAATACTTTCAAAAGATCATTGGAAAGTTTCTTAAGTAAAATATTTTTCGCTTGAAAAAAATTATTTATAAATTTCCCAAATGTAAAATTAATTTTTTTTATTTATAAATAAAATTTTAAAACTGTAAACCAATCTTATAATTAATTATTTGTCATGATAGAGGGAAATTACATTCATGGTTGATAAGTTAAAAAGCAGTCATTTCATACTTTTATAAAAAGTAACAAAGTACCTTGGTCGGAAAATGAAAAGAAGAATAATTTTAAAAAAATTTGTAAAAACTTATTAATTAGTAAAAATGACATTAAAAAATTATTTTATAATATTAACAAATTCTTGAAAACATTTTTACAAAACATGGACATGGAAGAGAAAGTATTTTTGACTAAAGAGAGAAATAAAGTTGGTTTTCCTTAAAAAAGTATTTCAGGATATTGAGTACTTAAAGAGAATAAAATTAAAATTAAAACATGTAATTTATATAAATAACCATATTAAAAGAAAATAAATTGGGTTTAAGATATAAATATCAAATAATTCCCCCAATATAGACTTAAACATAAACAATCCCAAATACAGATGAGATTTTGAAATAAACCCTTACCTCAGATTTGACTTCCTTAATATGTGTCCAAAACTACTTTATAATAAATATATATTTATTATAAATATATTAAAAAACCATAAATATATATATTATACCATATATTATTTACTTATAATATTTTATCCAATTAATAATTATTTTTTAAAATAATTGTTTTGGGTAATAACTGCTTCATTTTTCATGTATGTTTTCGTTTGGTAGTTTTAGTCCTTATAATTTGATCATGGATTCATAATACCCATAATTTATCCATGATATAAATATAATATAAATTGATAATATATTTATTTAGATTAATCCCTAAAATTTACAGATAAAAAATGAATTACATTGTTTTGGAGACTCTAGGTCGTACGTATGCATGAATGCTATTTTCACTTTTCTATGGATGAAATGAAAGAATGAAAAAAAATAATTCAAATTTAAGGAATCATTATTATAAAATATAAATCATATACATTCATTAAATCTATCCTTATTACCATCCATATAAAACGGAAATGAAAATAGGATCACATCGCCTCGTGGAGGTGGTGGTCCACACATATGCACGAGCGACGTAATCGTTTTCCAATGTATTGAAAGGTAAGAAGGTAGATTTGATATTATAATTAAAGCATAATAATTATGTGATAATTATCATATATAAACATTTTACCCATTATAATAATCATTCATAAAATATGATGATGAAAAATGAATTGTATTGCTACGTGGAGAATGTAAGCCGCACGCACGAACACACAAACAACACTTTCACTTCTCATTTGATGAAAAATGGTGGGAAATAGTAATCTCATAATCATAATAATATTTCAGTTTAATAATTATAATGATGTATTTAATTTATGATGAATACCATTGATTTATAGGATGTATAAGAAGAAGTAAAAAGAAAGTGATCAATTAATGAGAATACCTCTTTTTTGAAAGAAATCTTTAGATCTTCACTTAAGGATCACAGGGTTGGTCTTTTAGGAATAACAACACCTCTATAATATGTCCAAGTGGGATAAGAAGGTATTTTTAGTGGATGGTAGAGATAAAAGGCTCATAGTGGAATAAAGAATTGAGGGAGGAGGTTCCCTTTTATAATTGAGGAAAGGGACCCCTTTGGAATTTCTTAAATGATTAAATTATAATAAAGTTATTATCTAGCTAAAATGACTCAAAAAGGAAATAGATTTGATGATAGGGTATTATATGGATGAAATATTATTAAGAAAATTAAATTTGGATAGGTTTAAGTGTTATTTTAAACCTTATCATTTGGTTTTACCCCTTAGTTAAACTATTTAAACATTAACCATGGTAACATATTTTCCACTCTTACTGGGTTTTAATTTTACATATAAGGTAACTATTAAATAATAAATGGAAAATGGATGAAATTTTAAACCAAATATTATCCCTTTTTTCCTCTTTAAATATTTTAATGATTTTTAAATAATTTTATAAAATATTATTTTTATAAAATTTCATTAATTTCAATTTTAACACTCAAATTATATTTATTTTAATATTTTTAATATCATTTTTTTATTAATTAAATAAATTATATATCAATGATGTATAATAATTTAAGGTAATTATTTAATACCTAAAAAATATAAATAATTTTCCATCATTAAAATAAGTTTTTAAGCTCAATATAATCATTTATATTTGTTCACAAATTATTTTTTCCCTATGTGAACATATAAGAGATATTTAAAACTAAGAGAGTAACATTTTGTAACTTTATTTGATTTAAATATTATATTTCTCATTCTAATGGAATAGTCTCCATTAAAAAATTAAAACTTGAGCCTAAGGTGATAAGGGTATAATTTACTTCATCTAATAATAATTAGGATGAAAACATGACTTTATCACTGAGTTTTAACCTAAATTTACCGGATTTACCGGGGTGATAAATTTTACCATAGTTACTATTAATATTGACCAAAAAAAAGAAGGGAAATATTTACCAAATTTTAACCCCTTGATTCCAAATATGGAATCAATTTTTCAATATGAAATTTATATAAGTGGCAGCAATTAATTTTAAAATAAGTGCGCAAAATGCGATGAAGATGTTTTTGAGAAAATATAGTTTTTAAACAAAAAACCAGATTTATTCTTATCTCCTACCTAGAAAAGATATTAATAGAATTTTAAAATTTTTTATTGAGTATAAATTATATAAATATCATTAAAATCAATCACCAAAAGTGGTTAATTTAATTTATTAATATAAAAATACAATGCGCGCTTAATTTTTTTCTTCAAAAAAAATATATCTTTTATTTTCAAATAATTTTTATTTTTATTTATAATTAATTGATAACCGATGAATTTATTTTATACATGTGTAAACCATATATATTTCATAATTTAGTTAGTACTATTAATACTCTCAAATTTAATGGCTAGGTTATAACGGTGTTCTATATTTTTTTTTATTAGGATTGAGGTTTCATGTATCGCAAGCTATTGAAAAAATATTATTTGAATATTTTTTTTCATAAAATATCATTATATTATAATATAAATATCCATCTAAGTTTATTTATTTCATGGGGATTATGATTAAAAAGTAACCATAGTGGTAAGAGTTTTATGATACAATCTCATTGTTTATTGGGATTGTTTATGATTATGCTTCGGGAGATGAAATATTGTAATCTGTCTCTCAATAAACTCATGAATTGTCTTATCCTATGATTATTTTTGGAAATTACATATTTTACTTTAATTTTCCTATCTTTCTTCACTCAGGAGTCTAAAAAAATTTTCAAGGAAAAACCAACTTTATTTCTATCTTTGTATGACAAAACTTTCTATTCCATGTTTATGTTTTCAAAAAATGATTTCAAGGATATTTTTACTATTATTCATAGATTTTTAAATCCATTTTTATACATTCTTGATTTTTTAAAAGTTGTTTAAAAGTAATCCTATTTCCATTCTCCGAACAAGGCACATTTTTACTTTTTTTTATAGAAGAGTTAAAGGAATGTTTTATTTTAATTATTTGAATATTACTCTACAATTTTAAAAGGTTATTTTCAAATAAAATATTTTCTTTATTATTTGGGAAGTTTTTAATTTTAAATAAGCGATTTCAAATTTGAAAGGATATTTTCTTTAAGAATGTTTTAATGATATTTGTATTGTATTTCTATTCATCAAGAACAAAAATATTAGATGTTTTTTTTATGGTTTACTAAGGATATGATATAATGATACCATACTTATCATTTTTTAGATGTTTTATTATTATAATGATATTATTTTATGAAACCCGTTTCTTTCCCATGGGTTATGCTATGATGAAATGTTTATGAAACCCATTTCCTTTTCATTGGCTATGATAAAATGGATTATTTTTTGAAAAAAATATGTATGATTTTCATTATTTGGTGGGTGGGATCATAATTTTATATCCATCTAATCAATTAATTAAAGATTAATGTTCTATGAGCTCAAAGGGTATATGAGAGGTTATCCCAAGATCGAAAAAAGGGTGCACATGAGGTTTTCCCAAGACTGAAGAAATGGAACATGAGAGGTTATCCCAATCCCAAAAGAGGGTACATGGAAGGTTATTCCAAGCCTAAAGTAGGTATATGAGTGGTTAGACCAAAACTAAAATGTTATGAATGTCTTGGTGGGAAACCTTGATATAAAATTTTCAATGCTTATATTCATGTCATAAATCTACATCTTCTTCTAATTTTATTCTCTAATGGATTTTAATATTTGATTATATTATGATTCATGTATTATAAACTACCATGTTTTTTTCCATGTCTCAAGTTGATGATCAATGATATGAATGGTATGTTTTTCAAGTGTCATTCTCATGTTCTCACACACTTATGCTCATGTTATGTTGATAGATATTTTATTTATACTTAGTGATCATTTGATCTCACCCTTTGTTATTATTACTTTCCCTATGTTAGGAAGAAAGTTATGATGTATCATATGTCTATGAAGGGTGACAGTTATAAAGAACTTATTTGGATATTATGTAGTTCACTGATGATCTAGTTCTTAATGTTCCCAAGTTTACAAAGATATTAGAGATATATGATTCTGGAATGGGCCTTTATGTAATGTAATGAATATTCATCTATTAAGATGTGATATCTATGTATGAAATGTGTGGTTTAGTATACTCTAATCACCTAGGGAATCCTTCCATTACATAATTTTACTCAAAAATAGGTGGGTGGAATTAAAGGATTGGTTAATGGTGGTTTACATAAAATAATTCATAGGAACACAAACTCTTACATAATAAGAGTAAATGAATGACTCACATGCCACTATTTAATTTAATAAATTATTAAAAATCCCTGAAATAATAATAAATTAACCAAATAAATCACATAAGCATGCTGATCTTAGTTCATTTTTATCCCCATACATAGAAAAATAGATAATATTACACTATCAAGGATTCACTTCAATTCATTATTTATTATTAAGATAAACATGCTAGAATTAATTTAATTAATTAATAAATAGATCAGTAAATCAATTAAATTTATCTTAATGATCTTTTGAAGTATCTTGGAGACACCCATCATAAATTAAGTATGAAAATATACAGATTCACCAGTAATTAAAGATAATTGCATGTAATTATTTGAGAATTTATTAATTCTATAAAACTTTATTACATAGTCAACACATCGGATGTCAACAATGAAATTATATTTTTTAATGCCGCAATTAAATATTATTTAGATAATTTTAATTATGTTATTTACTAGGTGACTAAACAATATGTACTAAAGAGATAAATACCGTTTTTTTCACTTTCCATGTATTCAAGATAAATTAACAGGGACTTGACATGTACCTCGAGCCAAGTTACAGAATGTATACTAATGAGCTACATGTCATGTATTACACATGATGTGTGTCCATGTAACACACATATAGACTCAGTGTGTTCTTTAGACATGGGAAATAATGAGTCACATTGAATTTATACCATATATACATTGTGTGTCTCATTAATGATATATATTATCAGCTTAATGCAGTGCTATAACACATATTTGACCACATAGTTAGATTGAATTTCGCTGCTAAAATATGCATACTACACAACATATACAGTAGCTATACATCTTGTGATTCAAAAGACCAAGTGTTAATATATCACATAAATGAATGATATATATTAAATGAACAACATGTTATTACTTCTTGATGTGCTATATATCCCGTGACACTTCTAGTTGCGTTGAACTTGGGAACATGACATGTATATTCTGTCACACACTATGTATTATTTTCCACCAGTCATAATCCTCAATACCTCTTGATGGAATCTCTAATAATTATTAATATGTTATTATTTTTTTTTAATACGAAATGAAACTTTAATGAATAATATTTACATGTCAAAAATATGTTAATTAAACTCTAGATTGAAGAACTAATAATCTAGAAGAGGAAACCTTGAAACAATTGTGTATAATTGATCAAAAAATGGAAAATAATTATAAATTATTATGTGACCCCATTGACACCACTTTAAGGTTATGGGGTGAATTGGAATTAGTTAAGACCATGATCAACAATTTTTTTTCATAAACTCCTTCAGATTTCTCCTCATAACTAGATAAAATAAAAAACCCCAAAATCCCTGAGTTAGGATCATCACATATAATTTATAATTAATTTTATTCAAGATCAAAAATTAAATCTAGCTGGAATTAATTATTCATTGATGATTCAATTGAGATATCTTTTTATATCACCATCTGAGAGGAATCAAGGGTAGATTCCCTTCAGCGGTGATCTAAAAGTGTTCTATGAACCTCTGATCATAATCATAGAATTATACGAGTGATTGAATGAATGATTATAGCGTATTAATCATTTTTTATCATAATAGAATCATTTGAGGTAAAAAGTAATTACTCTAGTTCCATCTAGACTCAGGAGGGTAATAGTGGAGTGAGAGTGTTCTAGGAGAAGCTCTCTTTAGGAATTGAGAGGATTCTCTTTAGAAATTGCTGTGAATAATTGTGGATAGGGTTGTCCTTAGTTAGAAAATTATATAATAAAATATTAATAAAACTAGGGTTAGAGAATAAATAATTTAAAATTATACCTTGTTATTCTACTAATATTTAGAGAACCTCATATGTAAATAACAATAATAATATTATTTTTTATTTTAAATTCCCTAAACATACTGATAAAAATATTATTTTCTTGAATAAATAAATTAATATTTACTCAAATAATATTTATATATAATTTCTCATTGGACCATTAGTCTTGATTCACCTATCCTCCTTAATATTTATTAAAATTTTAATAATTTTTTATTTAAATAAATAAATTTCACTACACTATATGTCAATTGATTGATAATTATTATATTCACTATATAAATGAATAAATATTTATTAAATGCTTGTGTAACCAAATAAATAAATATTTTTCACTTTGATAATATACCATAGGTAAATAAATATTATATATATTTTTGTAATTAAATAAATAATTATCGAAAGAATAAATATTTATTTAATATTCAACTCATATAATATTCTCTTAAATAACTGGTGACTAAATATATTTTATCAACCAAACCTGAATAATTATTAAATAATTTATCGAAATAATATTTATTCAACATGCTAAATTCATATAGATTTAACTTAGGATTTGGATACTCTTAGTGTGTGACCCTCTAGGCCCCTTTCTTAGTGGCATTAGACAACACCACCTAAAGTCCAACCATAATTACTAGAAACACACAAGGGATCCCATAGAGAAATAAGTTAATATCACAATGTCATTTAACCTCATATAAATTCTCACTGTATAATATAATCCTATTTTCATGATATGTTTAATAAAGTAGGTTGCATACTAGTGTCACTAACATATGTTCTTGATGTATCTTTATTTGAATTTCTTGAAATGTACTTTCCCCTATAACACCATGACCATGGATTTAATTAAGCATTTCAATTATCATTAGAGTGATTAAGATATAAAATTACATTAAATAATAGAAGGTACAAATCCTATCTCACACTATTCATTAATTTAATATCACTCATGATGCACCCAACGTATCCTACTTTTCCATGAGTATACATCTTCATAGTTTTCATAAATATATCAAAGTACACAAATCATGACATAAATTAATAACAATTTTCAAGTCCAAGGACCATTACACAAGTCAGTATATAGGAAAATCCAATAAAATATCTAAATTTGGACTTCCCACTGAAAAATCATGTTCTCATAATTTTCTTCTCTGAATATTACCAGGGGAATACACTATGAGAAGGTGTCTCAAAGTCCTATGATACCCCTTCCCTTATATCATGTATCATTTTTTCCAATAAAATGATATCATCTGACTATATAAAATATATTTAAGAATACTATCATGGCACTTCTAGGTTCTCATCATAGCGGGGAACTGTTATGACCTTTTAGTGTGACAAATACCCTTAGGATATTATCACATAGATATCATGTAGAAGAAAAATTATCGCGTGATAAGTTTTAAATTAATATTCAATACTATGAATATTTTAGAAATAAAATTATAGTTGGTTCTAGGGAAAAAAATACAACACCAAGGCCTACTTCACTACAAATATATAAGACTGTGAAAGGTTGGGGAAGAGTTTTAGAAACACAGGGTTCAAATGGAGAAAAAATTTCGGATTTGAGGTGTTCTACTAGGGCCAAGAAACTAGACCATAGGTTTGGTTTTGGAAAGAACTTATTTTTTCTTATGGCTGGTGGAGAATCCAAAATAACGGAAGAAGAAACCTATCTTAAAGATTCAAAATAGTGGTAGTTAGTAATGAAAACATAAATTAATTACTTACATGTCAAAAGAACATGGTATCTAATAGAATTAACTTCGAGGAAAAGAGATATATAGAAAAAATAGGTATACTGGTTTAAGGAAGAAGTGAATGATAGAAAATGGTACAAGTTAAGGCCGGTTATGAAAGGTTTTAATAAAATAGAAGGAGTAGATTTTTTTGAAATATTTTATAATATTGGAAAACATTCCCTGATCTGGATGATGATCAATATGGTTTATTCAAAAGGTTTATATCTTGATTAGTTGTACATCAATACTACATTAATTCATTTTTATTTAGATAAGAAAATATTTGAGAAATAAATAGAAGGATTTATGGAAAATAGAAAAAAAAATGTCAATTGTGTAGGATCAGATGAAGTTTGTATGAGATGAATAAAGAACCCAAACACTGGGACCAAAATTGTAATACCTTTATGGTGATGTGAAATTTTTTCTAGTGCAATTAATATCATTGATGCTACTAGGAAGTTTTTAATAATGATATCTTCATCATTTTTATTCTCTACGTGGATGATATAATCATAGTTAGACCAATGAAGGATGGACTAGAGGAGTTAACATTTATTTTTTCTGGAATGATTGAGATGAAAGATCTCAGTGTTTCAAATCATATCTTAGGTATAATTATTATAAGGTAATGAAAAAGTATAAAATTGTTTTTTTCATAGTCATAATACTTCTAAAATGTATTAGAAAGGATTGAAATGTTTGAATCCAAACCAGTGAACACCACCTTAGATGTATATTTAAAATTATCTAAGGAGAAAAAAAGTAATAAGTGGTTAAGTACATTTTAATGTTCCATATTAATTAGTGGTAGGAATCTTAATGTATTACATGTGTTTTACAAGGTCATACATTAAACAAGCAATGGGAGTGGTTAGCATTTTTTTGGAAAATCTGGGGAAGAAACATTGGGATGTTGTTAAGAGGATTATCCAGTATATCAAAGGAATAAAATAAATATTCTTATGTTTATGAATAGATTATATTTCACAAGGATACATTGATGTGGAATTTTGAGGATATATTGATTCATGAAAGAGCACCACTAGTTATGTTTTTTTACTTTTGACGGAATAAGTGATTGTTGGATGTGTCAAATTTAATATATTATATAATTTTCAACCATGGGAATAGATTATATTATTATTATTATGGAATTATGAAAATAGTTGATATAGGTGAGTTATTTATTAGAAGAACTTAGAAGACCATAGGGAAATGGACCATTATTCTATAATAGTTAAAGTGTAATTCAGCTTGAAAATAATCCAATGTTTCACTCATGGATAAAACACATTCAGTTAATGTATCACTTTATTCATAATATTATAGAGGATGAGGTGATTAATTTTTGAAAGATTTAGGGAGTTATGAATCTAGTGCACATATTTAGAAAATTCATAGTCCAAAAAAGTTGGACCTCTATTGTGCCTTAATAGGACTTGGATGATGAGTGATCAAAATATCATAGATGCAAAAAATTTGAAGGAAGGAACTAAATAATTTTTTTAAAAAGTGAATAAGGACTTGGTGATGAAGCCTTGAAATGATTATAAAATGAGAGATTTTTAGGATGGTGTGAGAAGTTTTTTTGGATTTTGTTTTCAAAAGTTAAAAATGAATGATTCCATAATTATTTTTTGGAACTGGAAGTAAAGGATCATGGAATATGGTGTTAGGGCACAATAGAAAATTGTTTTTTGGAAGTGACATGGGAGGAGGTGTTCTAGAAATAACACTATTCACCAAAATTTATAGGTTTAGATGATGCAATTAATGTACTTTTTGTGGTAACCATGATCGAGAGGTGGTTACTCATATAGATTAGTCAGTAGTGGGATTGGATCAACTTTCTAGAATCATCTATAAATATATGTTTGTGGTCACTTGTATGAATAACTAAATTGGTTCAATAGTTCATTCCTTTCTCGTGAGTAGTGATACAATATTTAGGACACTTGTAACTCAGTGATAATTTTTCTTGTTCTCTTATCCAATAGAAGTTATAGTGTTCCCATGTAGTGGGACTAATTTAAATCCATGTAAATTTGTTATGTTTTTATGTATAAGTGATTCTTGATTTTTCTACTTCATTCTACATTGGGAGTTTTATATGGTAAGTTTTGGTGCATAGTTTTGGTTAAAAATATTCTCTACTTAGATACACCATTCATATGTTACATAAGTTTTAAAAAATACAAAACCTTATTTTGTAAAATAGGTTCTAGAATATGATTTTCAAAATGTGAGGTTTTTTATACACCACAATCATTTTTCATTATTATAACTTGGTGATCCATCGAAAGTTCGATCGGATCCCACTAGAAATTCAATGATATTTTCCAAACCAATTTTTAATGAAGTAATTTTCATCATTTATAGGTTAGGATTTTTAATTAACTCTAGAAATTTGGGATCATTTAAATAGTAATGTCATAAATCACCCATGTCAGGACTCCACCTGATCCAACAACAAGTTAGTGTGTAACCCTCAAATTCTACCTTCAATAATCTATGGGTTAAAAACTAGCACCAAAGGTATAATATCACACAAATATGGAATAAATTTATATTTATTATAAAAAAACATAACATTGGGATTAATATAAATTCAAAATACATATTTAATATATAAATAATGTATTAAATTTCATGTAATGATATATATTCCAAACTATAATGGTAAAATAACCACAATCAATCATCTACTATATACCTTAGTCAAGATATAATATAATCCAAATTTGCCTACATGTCCCACTTGTACATAGCTAATGTCACTTGATACCACCACCAAATCTACACATATAATATGAAAAATAGTTTTATAAAATAAGGGTGAGCATATATAAATATACTCAGTGGGTGTTTCCCTATAACTCTCAGGTTCCCATGTGAATAAATTATACTAAAGTATCTATACATGAATTAATTAAAAAAACAATAAACTAATAAAAAATCTCCCAAAAAGAAACCACATGACCAATTCTATTATATATCATATAACCATCTCACTTTTTTAACCAAAACACTATTCACATCAGACATCATCACATAAATACTTCTATAAAACAACCACAAACCATTTTCATATAGAGAAGAACTAGTTGTCCACCCTCAAAGATCTCATTATAATATTTTCATATAGTTTTCCACATATAGGGACCTCACTAATAGCACACCCCCACCAAGTAGCTGTAACAGCCCAAGATTTTATGAAAAATATATTTTTTTTATTTCACTAATGTCTTGTGTTGTACGCAACACAAAAAGGAGCTTGCACAACACGCATCCTTGACTTGCCTTGCATTACACGCAATCGCAACCTTCCTCGATAGCGTGTGTAGTACGTAATACTGAGTTTCACAAAACAACGATATGCTATTAAAATATTATTAAAACTAGCCATTATGAATAGTAATAACCACTTTTTAAATTTTAGAAATTTTAGATCTCAAAATGGACTTCATTTTTGGATTCGGAGTATCGAATTTAGCCTAAGGTGAAATTTTGGTACTTTTCGGATAACTTTCATATTCTGATGAATAGTGAAAATTACTAAATTATAATTAAAAACAACTTTTTTTAATCAAAATAATTAATAGTGATAAATTATTAATTTGAGTTGTTTTAAAGTATATTTAGAATATATTTTTACAATTTAATACAATGTTGGTCATTGGATGTAATTTCACATTTAAACCAGACATAAACAAGTGTCAATCTTTTGATAGATATTGTTCCTTAAAAACATGCTATTTGTTTTAACAACGGGATTTAATTATAAAATTAATTAATGCAACTTCTATGTTATGAATTTGGTAAACTAGACTTCATTTTTGAATTAGGAATATGAAATATAGCTTAGGATGAAATTTTGGCATTGTTCTGAAAAACATCAATTTTTGATAAATAGTGAAACTACTAAGTGGTAGGTTAAAAACTGAATTTTGTATAAAACTTAATTTTACCGCTTCTGTGAATGGAATTTCAAAAATCCGACAGACACGGTTAATATCAAGGACTAAAATGTGGTTCAATGAGATGAAAATAATTTTTGGTGAATAGTAACTTTTTACTTTTTTTTACCACGGTTTATAGTAAATAGGGCAACTAAGGGTAAATATGATATTACTATTACCCTAACACATGTCCTAATTCTATTGGATAAGTGTAATTCAACCAAAAGCAACCTTATGAATATAATATGACCATTTAGGTCCACTTGGATTAGATTATGACATTTAATATTATTTAATGAATAGTTAAAATGGTTAAAATCAAAGTTTAATAAGTAAATAATTTTTAATATGGGGTTATACATAAGATAAATTCGATTGTAAATATTCATTAGAAAGATAAAAAGATTTCCTACATGATGATATTTTATTTGCAATTTTTAGACATCAAATAATTTAATTTATTTATGACACAAAGATGATGCATTAATTATCTTATTAATGAAATATTGACATAATTGATAATATAAATACCAAAATAAATAAAATTTAAGACTTTTTATGAATTACACTAATTTTCTAGGTTACTATGATATATTAGTGTTTATTTAATCAACTTGGTTCGAACATATAATTCTGTAATGACTTTCAGAAAAATCATATATCAAATAGTGTCCAAATTGACACAAAATAGTTTTTAAATCAAATATTATATTATTAATTGTTATTTTATTCCTAAAAATCTAAGGTTCGGCCAAATGACTTAGATAAGGATATATATATTAATAATAAACAATTTCGGGTTCGTTTGGCATGTTATAGTAAGTGTATTAACCATATAGTGAAAGAAAACAAAAAGACATGGTAAAAGTTAAATTATTTAACTTAGAGTTAAATCTAATTGATAAGGTTAAAATAATACCCTAAACTTGTCTAAATACTATTGGTTGATAGGATTTCGACCCATCCCCACTTCAGCTTCGAAATAAGACCCTTTGGAACCATTATTAACCGATTTTGACTTTAATATAAAATAATATTTTGAGATATTCCTAAGGTGCCCCTCTCCTCCCTTATAAAAGGACACCTCCTCCCCCTCCTCCTCACACCAATTTGAGCACTCAAGCTCGGCCAAACCCTGCCAAAATCTCTTATACACTTCCCTAGAAACATCCTAGAGGTTCTGGTCTTCCTCAAAGACCAATTTTAGTGCCCTAAGAGGAGGTCTCAAAGAGGCGCTTCAAAGAAGAGGTAATTACCGTTACCAATTCTTTCATCTTTATTTCTTCTTCCACTTCTTCTTCTTAGGTTGTTTCATTATGAAGTAATAACATCAGTATCACTCATATACTGATATGTTATTATATGTATGAAACAACCCTATTTCACCATCTATCCATTCTACGGAAAAAGAAATCACCGCGCGTGCGTACGTACAGAATACCGTCTCCACGACGCGATGAGATTCATTCTCCATGTTAACCATTTAAGAATGATTAAAAAGTATATATAAGAAATAATAATGAAATATATGACATTATAAAGCTATTGGATTTATGTATATATGTATATGTATGTCATCTACTTACTTCCATTCAAGACAATAAGGAAAGCAAAACAGCGTTTATGCGTACGTACGGACTACCGTCTCCATGAACGGTGTTTTTCATTTCATTTATCTAACTTTTATATATATATACTGAATATATATGATATATAAATCATATTTTATATTCTGGAAGTAAGTAAATCATGATATAAGTAATAATAATGTTAAGAACAACAAGTCAAAACACCTACGATAAATGAAACGATTTTACCCAAAACGCTTCTTTAACATGGAATTTACAAAAGAACAAGTAATATAATGTCATAAGTGAACCATATATGATATCATAACAATGAATATGATTCTGTAATAAGTCAATGACATTATTCAAATCATTATACAGGAGGTTCGGACACATACGAAGGAAATCGGACCTAAGGTAAGGGAAATATCACAATCTCATTTTTATCCGAGATTGTTTATTCGTAAGTATTTATTGGGGTGTATTTTATCATCCAAATCCATGTTCCCTCAATATGTAATATTGTTTCCATCCAATTACACTAGTTTAAATCCAATTTTACCCTTCAATGAGTTTTTAGTAAAGAATATGAAAGGAATCTTTTGTTGTTTTTTTCGTACAAGTTATTTTTTGACTTTTCCGACAAAAGTACGAGAAGAATGTTTTTTTAACTTATACGGCATGAATGGATTTTTTAAACATTATTTCCAAGAAGCTTCCTTTACAAGTTTTCAAGTTTATTTTTTATCAACTTCTTTTAGTTTAAAGTTGTAAGACATGTTAAGAAAGGAAAAATGTTTTTGAAGTAGAAAGGATATTTTACTCAAGAATGGAGTTCAAGTATTTTATCAAAATTATTTTCCATCTAAGACAATAAAAGGGTTCTGTTTTTATCCCTATTATTACATGGATTTGATTATGTTGTGATGGAAACATTTTTATGAATTCCTTTATCTTATATGAATTGTTTTATGATGTCATGTTGTTTAAGAATCCCATTTTTATTACGTGGATTACGCTATGATGTATGGTTTATGATTATGTGGCACACATAAGAAAGGATTCATTATAAGATGGGTGGGACCTATATCTCCCTCCAATGCATTGGGTAAAGATTTTATATCTCATGAGATAGACATGGCTGGAATGGTAGGTTATACCGGTTCAGTGAAACAGGACTGAAACGAGGGTTACTCGATTCAGAAAGGGACTTTGTTCACTAAGATAGTCTTGGCAATGAGTCTTGACTAACAAGAAATGATTCTATATGAATATGTGTGAATTACACAAAGTTTCATGTTTTAAGTTATGATTATTGTGATTACATTTCACTACCATGATTTATCCCATGTTATGAAATTACGCTCTCTTTTGAAGGTTATGATTTCCAAAATGTTATGTTCTTATGAATACGATGTGATTGATATTTCTTTTGTTTACCCTTACTGAGAATTTGAGCTCACCCTTTTATGTTTTCTTTTCCCCAGGATATAAATAAAGGTTTTAGGTAAAAAAAAGGAAGATCTTTATGGGAGATGTTGAAGATCTTTCACCACGATTAGAAGATTTTATTCCGAGTTTCCAAAGACACTAAACTATTACGATCTTTGTGTGTGTGTTTTTGTTATGTACTAAGTATTCCGCAAATGTAATGTAATGTCCATGTACGTCAAGTTTCGGGTCTCTACAGTTGGTATCAGAGGCAAAGGAGGTAGGAATGTATCCGATCCTTGGGAACTCTCACATGTGAGCGTTGGACGAAGCATGGCTCTCCGCCCAAGGGCTTCATGAGGAAATGGCTGCCACTGGGGATGGTGGTGTGTCCCGCCCAGGGGGTGTAGCCACCCATGGAGTGCCCTGATAGGTATCAACTATAGTCCACTGGATGTAATTCCAGACCGCTACAGTTGGTATCAGAGGAAAGGTTTAGTCAACCTTTGGAAACTAGGATGCGAAAACGTTAGTGAGGTCCCTAGAGATATTTCTAAGGTATGTCTAGGGATGTCTCTAAGGTTAAGTATACGTATAGGTTATAGTCCTAGAACTACGGTAAAGATCTTAGAATTTAACCTAAGATGTTAGATATTAAGGGTACTCCCCCTTTACTATGTTGTTTTCCCTAGCATGATTTTTGCCTCTCACACTATTCTTTTTGGGTTTTAGAAGATGGCTGGAACCCGAAGGAACCGTGTTGATCAATGCAATGGACAATGCAATGATTTCCCTCCTGAACAAACAAATGTTATGGGAGATGGAGTGAAAAATCTTATTGCTATACTTACACAAGCTATGAATCATTCTGGACTTCCAAATGAGCAGAGAAGGGAACAATATTCTATTGAGTCCTTCATGAGGCAACGTCCACCTTCTTTCAGTGGGTCTTCTGATCCACTTGTTGCTGAACAATGGATCAGTACCACTGAAAATATATTTTCAGTTCTTCAATGTTCTGAACATGATAAAGTCATCTTAGCAGTATATCGTTTGGAAGGTGAAGCTGATCAATGGTGGAATCTTATCAAGAATACAAGGCAAAGAGATGAAATTGAGTCCATGGAATGGGACGAGTTCAAGAACTTATTTTTCAATAAGTACTTCCCTCGTATTCTTCGAACAAAGATGGAGAAGGAGTTTCTTGAACTAAAGCAAAAGGATGATGAATCTGTTGGTATATACGAAGCGAATTTTACAAGACTTTCAAGGTATGCATCTGGCATTATCATCCAACCTGAAAGTAAAGTTGATCAATTTTTCAGTGGCTTAAAACCAAGTCTTTGAAGGGCATTAGCTATACGAGACTTCAGTAGCTATGGAGAAATTGTGCGTTGTGCTATGAAAGTAGAAATGGAAGTTGGTGTTACATATCCATCTCATGGTTTTGAAAAGAAACGAAAGATGGAGTTCAAGGAGAAATCTCAGAATAATGGTGAAAATAAGATGAATGTTTCCTTATGCACAAAGTGTGGAAAGAAGCATGGTGGAGATTGTCTTAAAGGGACTAGAAAATGTTTTAAGTGTGGAAAAGAAGGTCATCGAGCAGCTGAGTGTCGAAGTAATGGAAAAAGGGTTTCTAATGATGTGAACAAAGCAAACACTGCAGAGAACGCACCACCAACACTTCAATGTTTCAAGTGCAAGGAAATGGGGCATTATGCTAATAAATTCCCTAATCCAAGGGTTAGTGATGATCAACATGAGCAACCACTGAAGGCAAAGGACAAAGGGAAGTCACATGCGATCACTATTGGCGATGTTGAATATGACAACGATGTGGTGGAATGATTAAGTGTTTATGTAATGGGATTCCAAAATAATGTTGTATCATAAAGTATTGGAATATTTATTGGTCTAATGTGGTATTAAAAGTAATTGAGATATTTTTGGAAATAAGATGATATGCGCATAATGAAGGGAAAACGAGAAAATGAAATGTTTAACAGTATTCATGAGCTCATGATTGGTATAAGGACTAAGTGATATCATGGTTTGAGTATATAGAATTTTGAGGATTTTGGTATGTGGAAAGTGTTAACTTTAAACTGCATTCATGTTTTCACTAAGGTATTCAAGAGAATACATGATTAAGGACTTTGAATGTTTAGAATGTGACCAACAAGACATATCTTATGGGGATCAACGATGGTATTAAATCTCTGGTAATTGTTTTCACTATATCATGAGAGTGGACTGCAGTATTATGGGTAAGCCTAAAGATTGGAATGGATTATGTTGGAATAAGTTAGTATTGTTTAAGGATAGAAGTTTTTTTCGATATTATTGATGGGATGTTATAGTAATATAATTTTAGAAAAAGGACAACCTGCAGGACGGGCGACAACCCATCGCGTCGGACAAGGATGTGGGAATCGAACCCACAACCGAAGTGCGACTGGCCTTTATCACCTACCACTGGCCTACAGGAAGTCCCTGTTTAGTAGAAACTAGTTTTATTATATTAAGCAGTATGATATATGAAGTATAAGTCCATTTTAGGAACCATATGTGATTAATCTCACTATAGATTGACTTATGTATATAATTTTTTCTAACCTTTTGTTTGAGACAGATGGAATGACCCGTCATTTTATCACATGATCTACTAACACTTCACGAATAACAAATTCAACTTCATTTATTTAAGAGATGAAGTGGAAATTGTTCAAGGCATGAACAATAGTGCGATTGTACCAAAATAAAGTAAGTATTTATTCTAATTCAAATTATTCAACTTTAGGGAAACGATCTTGAAAACCAAAAAAATGTTGTCCTAGTGATCTTATATCTGATTAATCGGATGGTACCTTAGATCGTCACAAATTTATGGATTTGTGATTGTTGGATTTTCCATAGCCATGTTCTCTACCACTCTCCATCAGAACATGATGGTTAGATTTTTATTCCATATCCATATTTTCACCTATGTGGAAACCCAGTGATTAGTTTATTTGGGTAACCGTTACGTTTCATACTTTCGTTTTTAAAGATTGGTTTTGGTATTTCTTTTTACGATGTGGGTTCTATTAAAGAAACTTTTGAATAGTAAACCATTTATAACCCCGACGAATTTCGAGGGCGAAATTCATTTTAAGGGGGGTAGGATGTAACAGCCCGAGATTTTATGAAAAATATATATTTTTTTTATTTCACTAATGTCTTGTGTTGTACGCAACACAAAAAGGAGCTTGCACAACACGCATCCTTGACTTGCCTTGCATTACACGCAATCGCAACCTTCCTCGATAGCGTGTGTAGTACGTAATACTGAGTTTCACAAAACAACGATATGCTATTAAAATATTATTAAAACTAGCCGTTATGAATAGTAATAACCACTTTTTAAATTTTAGAAATTTTAGCTCTCAAAATGGACTTCATTTTTGGATTCGGAGTATCGAATTTAGCCTAAGGTGAAATTTTGGTACTTTTCGGATAACTTTCATATTCTGATGAATAGTGAAAATTACTAAATTATAATTAAAAACAACTTTTTTTTAATCAAAATAATTAATAGTGATAAATTATTAATTTGAGTTGTTTTAAAGTATATTTAGAATATATTTTTACAATTTAATACAATGTTGGTCATTGGATGTAATTTCACATTTAAACCAGACATAAACAAGTGTCAATCTTTTGATAGATATTGTTCCTTAAAAACACGCTATTTGTTTTAACAACGGGATTTAATTATAAAATTAATTAATGCAACTTCTATGTTATGAACTTGGTAAAATAGACTTCATTTTTGAATTTGGAATATGAAATATAGCTTAGGATGAAATTTTGGCATTGTTCTGAAAAACATCAATTTTTGATGAATAGTGAAACTACTAAGTGGTAGGTTAAAAACTGAATTTTGCATAAAACTTAATTTTACCGCTTCTGTGAATGGAATTTCGAAAATCCAACAGACACGGTTAATATCAAGGACTAAAATGTGGTTCAATGAGATGAAAATAATTTTTGGTGAATAGTAACTTTTTACTTTTTTTTACCACGGTTAATAGTAAATAGGGTAACTAAGGGTAAATATGATATTACTATTACCCTAACACATGTCCTAATTCTATTGGATAAGTGTAATTCGACCAAAAGCAACCTTATGAATATAATATGAACATTTAGGTCCACTTGGATTAGATTATGACATTTAATATTATTTAATGAATAGTTAAAATGGTTAAAATCAAAGTTTAATAAGTAAATCATTTTTAATATGGGGATATACATAAGATAAATTAGATTGTAAATATTAATTAGAAAGCTAAAAAGATTTCCTACATGATGATATTTTATTTGTAATTTTTAGACATCAAATAATTTAATTTATTTATGACACAAAGATGATGCAGTAATTATCTTATTAATGAAATATTGACATAATTGATAATATAAATACCAAAATAAATGTAATTTAAGACTTTTTATGAATTCCACTAATTTTATAGGTTACTATGATATATTAGTGTTGATTTAATCAACTTGGTTCGAACATATAATTCTGTAATGACTTTCACAAAAATCATATATCAAATAGTGTCAAAATTGACACAAAATAGTTTTTAAATCAAATATTATATTATTAATTGTTATTTTATTCCTAAAAATCTAAGGTTTGGCCAAATGACTTAGATAAGGATATATATATTAATAATAAACAATTTGGGGTTCTTTTGGCATGTTATAGTAAGTGTATTAACCATATAGTGAAAGAAAACAAAAAGACATGGTAAAAGTTAAATTATTTAACTTAGAGTTAAATCTAATTGATAAGGTTAAAATAATACCCTAAACTTGTCTAAATCCTATTGGTTGATAGGATTTCGACCCATCCCCACTTTAGCTTCGAAATAATACCCTTTGGAACCATTATAAACCGATTTTTACTTTAATATAAAATAATATTTTGAGATATTCCTAAGGTGCCCCTCTCCTCCCTTATAAAAGGACACCTCCTCCCCCTCCTCCTCACACCAATTTGAGCACTCAAGATCGGCCAACCCCTGCCAAAATCTCTTCTCCACTTCCCTAGAAACATCCTAGAGGTTCTGTTCTTCCTCAAAGACCAATTTTAGTGCCCTAAGAGGAGGTCTCAAAGAGGCGCTTCAAAGAAGAGGTAATTACCGTTAGCAATTCTTTCATCTTTATTTCTTCTTCCACTTCTTCTTCTTAGGTTGTTTCATTATGAAGTAATAACATCAGTATCACTCATATACTGATATGTTATTATATGTATGAAACAACCCTATTTCACCATCTATCCATTCTACGGAAAAAGAAATCACCGCGCGTGCGTACGTACGGAATACCGTCTCCACGACGCGATGAGATTCATTCTCCATGTTAACCATTTAAGAATGATTAAAAAGTATATATAAGAAATAATAATTAAATATATGACATTATAAAGCTACTGGATTTATGTATATATGTATATGTATGTCATCTACTTACTTCCATTCAAGACAATAAGGAAAGGAAAACAGCGTTCATGCGTACGTACGGACTACCGTCTCCATGAACGGTGTTTTTCATTTCATTTATCTAACTTTTATATATATATACTGAATATATATGATATATAAATCATATTTTATATTCTGGAAGTAAGTAAATCATTATATAAGTAATAATATTGTCAAGAACAACAAGTCAAAACACCTACGATAAATGAAACGATTTTACCCAAAACGCTTCTTTAACATGGAATTTACAAAAGAACAAGTAATATAATGTCATAAGTGAACCATATATGATATCATAACAATGAATATGATTCTGTAATAAGTCAATGACATTATTCAAATCATTATACAGGAGGTTCGGACACATACGAAGGAAATCGGACCTAAGGTAAGGGAAATATCACAATCTCATTTTTATCCGAGATTGTTTATTCGTAAGTATTTATTGGGGTGTATTTTATCATCCACATCCATGTTCCCTCAATATGTAATATTGTTTCCATCCACTTACACTAGTTTAAATCCAATTTTACCCTTCTATGAGTTTTTAATAAAGAATATGAAAGGAATCTTTTGTCGTTTTTTTCGTACGAGTTATTTTTTGACTTTTCCGAAAAAAGTACGAGAAGAATGTTTTTTTAACTTATACAGCATGAATGGATTTTTTAAACATTATTTCCAAGAAGCTTCCTTTACAAGTTTTCAAGTTTATTTTTTATCAACTTCTTTTAGTTTAAAGTTGTAAGACATGTTAATAAAGGAAAAATGTTTTTGAAGTAGAAAGGATATTTTCCTTAAGAATGGAGTTCAAGTATTTTATCAAAATTATTTTCCATCTAAGACAATAAAAGGGTTCTGTTTTTATCCCTATTATTACATGGATTTGATTATGTTGTGATGGAAATATTTTTATGAATTCCTTTATCTTATATGAATTGTTTTATGATGTCATGTTGTTTAAGAATCCCATTTTTATTACGTGGATTACGCTATGATGTATGGTTTATGATTATGTGGCACACATAAGAAAGGATTCATTATAAGATGGGTGGGACCTATATCTCCCTCCAATGCATTGGGTAAAGATTTTATATCTCATGAGATAGACATGTCTGGAATGGTAGGTTATACCGGTTCAGTGAAACAGGACTGAAACGAGGGTTACTCGATTCAGAAAGGGACTTTGTCCACTAAGATAGTCTTGGAAATGAGTCTTGACTAACAAGAAATGATTCTCTATGAATATGTGTGAATGCCACAAAGTTTCATGTTTTAAGTTATGATTATTGTGATTACATTTCACTACCATGATTTATCCCATGTTATGAAATTACGCTCTCTTTTGCAGGTTATGATTTCCAAAATGTTATGTTCTTATGAATACGATGTGATTGATATTTCTTTTGTTTACCCTTACTGAGCATTTGAGCTCACCCTTTTATGTTTTCTTTTCCCCAGGATATAAAGAAAGGTTTTAGGTAAAAAAAAGGAAGATCTTTATGGGAGATGTTGAAGATCTTTCACCACGATTAGAAGATTTTATTCCGAGTTTCCAAAGACACTAAACTATTACGATCCTTGTGTGTGTGTTTTTGTTATGTACTAAGTATTCCGCAAATGTAATGTAATGTCCATATACGTCAAGTTTCGGGTCTCTACAGTATCTATACACCTATATAGAACTCACTTAATATTCACATCAACAACCAAAAAACTAGGTAGCTATCTATCCTTAGGGTATTTACTATAATCTCATTATTACTAAGAAGTATCCATATGCATGTAGGGAACTTGCTATAATCTTATCACCACCAAGAAGTAGTTATACACCCATAGGAAACTTTCTAAGCATAAATCAATCAACAAGTAGTTATCCACCCTTGGGGAACTCACTATGTTATCCATATCTATTGGTTGGGCCACTTTACACCCATAGGGACTCTCTGAAGTTATCCAGGTTTCCACCCTCATAGAATCTCCCCACCATAACCTATATTGGTTGGGTAGATATCTACCCTTAGAGACTATCACTGTATTACCAAGTGTATACCCTCAGTGCATATCCCCTCACCAACCCATATCATCATAACCACATTACATATCCTCCATGGCTATCTATATCATCCACTATCACCACCACCATGTCCACCACCACCATAAACATCATAATCATAATCATAATCATAATCACCACCATCATCATCATCCTCCTCCTCCTCCTCATCATTATCATCATCATAATTTCTGTCATTGTCTCATCATCATCATCATTAAATTGCACTGTAACCTATGTAGTAACATATTTTATATCCCTATAATGTATTTCTAAATGGATGCAGACTCCCATAAACCATTTATTCTAACTCCTATGATGAAATTCATATAAAGGTATAAGGGAATATATTTACACTATAAACATACACCACACTCCCATCTAGGATCACCACTAGTAGATCCTTGAGATCATAACCACACTAAATCACCAACATTCATCGTATCTTGAGTAAAATCTATTACCACAACCTCATCACATAGTCATCACATATCAAATTACCCTTTCAACGAAACCACATCATTTGCTTAACCATTCTATATTCTCACCTATATATATTGACACAAGAGAGGTTAAATAGGATATCATACTAGATTTGAGTACCACTACCATTATCACCTCATCTCATAATCATAACAACTGAAAAGCATCAGGATACACCACTCATATTATAAATTGAAAGGGCCCATTATATTATGTAATTACCCTATAAAATTCCCACTACTCTTTGTAACTCAATACAGTCTAACTATAGAATGTGGCATGTCCCTTTGAACATATGAAATGACCCTATGTAACTTATTTCCACTTCAACTACCCTCAAAATCACTTTACCATCTTTTTACTAATAAGTTTCATGACCCCTATATTATATAGGAACATCCCATGAAAAAGTTTATAAATTTTATCCCCTTATGTACAAATTATTTTATATAAAATTACACAATTCTTAGCTCTAAATTCATATTGAAAAGTTAGTGAAAATTCCATAAATATCCATAAATAATTATCAACATCAATATCCTACCATAGACACATACCAAATAATTTTTATATAAATTATAATCAATAATAAATTATTCATTTATT
Source organism: Viscum album (assembly GCA_963277665.1). Classification (NCBI taxonomy): domain Eukaryota; kingdom Viridiplantae; phylum Streptophyta; class Magnoliopsida; order Santalales; family Viscaceae; genus Viscum; species Viscum album. The sequence goes on along the minus strand of OY728125.1, from coordinate 1,119,902,205 downwards.
TATAATCATCTCCATTATTCATCATTTTATATCTATATAAATTAAATGTTATTTTATCATAGAATTATATTTCCAATAATTTCCACAACTCATTTCCATAAATTATCAATTTTAATAATAATATTCCAATTCGTAGTGTATCTAATTTTAATTATTTAACAAGAATACTTATTTCTGAAATCCATATACCATTTTAGTTTTCCACATATCCATTCATTCAGATTTTTATGAATCATCTTTCTAACATGAAATATCATGAGCATCATAAATTTATAGAGATATTAAAAGAGATGAGAAATCGATTCACCTACCTTGATTCCATGATGAACAATAGACATTGATCCTACAATAATTACCACTAAAAGATCATCCAAAATCCCATTCTTCATCTCTTTCTAAATCACCACCACATAATGTCACCGAGAGTTCTATTCTCTTGAGAAAATAAAGAGGATGAAAAATTTCCAAGATATTATCAATGGTGAAAAATAAATTATCCCAAATCAATTACTCTAATTTTACAATTAATTCCACCTTTTTCTCTTCTTACTATCCCTCTATCACTTTAATTATATATTTTAATTCTCATAACCCCATATTTACTGCGTTGACAAGGCACACCACCATATAAAATATATTTCTTCCACTTATTCTAACATTTAAATACCATCACATGATATAAAATATCTCACATACTATAATATTTTTTTAATAAAAATAACCCAAAAAAATATTAATTAAATAGATAAATTAATAATTTATTAAATTTCATCACCACCCAACAATTTATGAAAAAACCATCATCTTTAAAAAAAACTCACCGTCAAAGGCTAAACCTCACATCCCAAATATAATGATGCACTCAAACTTCCATTCCAAGAATAGTAAAAAATTCCATTTTACCCTTCTTAGCCAAAAATCCATAAAATTTTAGAAACATACAAAATTCAAATTTCCAAGTCTCTATATTACACACCCATAATAATTTTCATCCTAAAAAATCTCTAACCATAATCTTGAAAATAGAAATAACCAAACCAATACTATAATTCAAATTTCATATATAAAACAAATTTTTTCATCAAATACAATAAGATCACTCAATGTAACTCATAATATTGAGCTCTAAACTACAATTCCATTTCCCATTTTCTCTCCTATAAATGAACATGCCTCCAAATAACATGAACTAAGGTAATGAATCATCCTCTTAGAACTTTATATTTGAAATATTGAATTTCCCCTAGATACTCCACACAAATCAAATCAATCACATGATAAGGATCTTGATTATAATTTTGAGGATCAGACACATAAAAAACATCATGATATTTTTCCAAATGAATTGGTAGCATCAACCAATAATCCACCTATACAACACATTATAACACCTAAAATATATCAATAAATCTCAGTGCCAACTTACTTCTCTTTCCAAACCTTCAGTGTCTATGTTAAGGAAGAAATCATAAGAATACATGATCTCCAACTTAAAACTATAATGATCACCTCCTTTGATCTACATAGGATTTATCTCTACTCTGAAAAATTCTCATGAAATACCAAATAAATTAAACATTTTCCACCATATCTTTTATTGTCTTTAGACCAACTACAATGGACTCACCAACATAAATCCAATACAAAATTGAATAACACAGTCACCCATATATATAATTATAAGGTTACACACCATTGAGGTAATTAAAACTGTGATTATTAACAAACTATACCAATGATAAATGGTCCAACTATGATCCTACAAAATCAAAGATACATTATCTGATCATATCCTCTAATGTATGGACTATCCATTTAGTTTGAACATCAGTTTGTGGGTGAAATAAGTTGATAAATCACACATGGATTCTAAAGGTAGGATGAAAACCTTTACACATTAATTATGTAAATAGAGTATTAAAACTAGACACTATATTCCTTAGACCACCATGTATCTTCAATATCTCTATTACATAAATCTTCAACAAACTGTCCACTTAGACCAATTTCTTAATTAGTGATTAATTAGCTTAATTCATCAATAAATTTATAAACAATATTAGTAGAATTAATAAAATTTTAGGGTATAAGATAATATTATGATAAAATCCATATAAATTCTCTCCCACTTCCATTGAGGAACTTCTAAACGATTTAACGATCCCACCATAAATTTATGTTTAAATTTTTTTCTTATTGTCACACAAATCATTGAAAAATAAACTCAGTTATTGACTTATACATCCTACACTACCAAAAATACATTCTAAAAGAATGATAGATATTTTCAAAACCCAGATGCACTATTAGAGATAAACTATGAAACTCACATATAACCTCTTAACACATAATTTCTGAAAAAATATTCTATTAAACAACACTTGATACTTATTTTATTTGGGATAAACATGAAAACAATCACCATTACTGATCTGATCTCTCCATATTCCCACCTTATAGTCTACCACCTATGACTCCCCTACCTATAAATAATTTAATATTCCACCATTATTTGATAAAAACAACCCCCCTTATCAATGTATTTATATTCAAGGTGAAGAGATTCCAAAAACTTCATCACTTTCCACTACTTCCCATCTAATGAGTCCCCTATAAATAATCCTTTTGAATCAAGGAATAAACCAATACATTACCATTCCCAAGGGTAAATAAAATCCTAAATTCACAATCTTAGAGAAATTCAATGGATTATATCTACCCCAAATTCAAATATTTTTGAGAAAATATACATCTCAAGATCTTGTGATCTAAAAAAAGTAAATCATTCTCTATGAAAATAATTCCTTCAAATATTATGTTCAAACACCCATGCAAAAAGCTCAAAATCATGAGTAACATAATTATGTTTTCAAGAATGAAATTTCCTAAACCTATAAGAAATTACTATTCTCATGTATCCAGACACATATAAAACCTTGATGAGAGGCATAATAATAGACCTTGCAAGGAACTCCCTCCTTAAATAACCAAAGAATAAAAACACTCATCAACTTATACTTCAAGATTTCAAAAGCATCCAAAAATCCCTCTATCCAAACAAAATTATTCATTTTCTTATTCAATTATGATATTAAAGTATCAATTTGGGAAAACCTAGGTACAAAACTACTATAATAACCAGTAAATCCTAAAAAACTCCTTACTTAAAAAACATTTTTTATTGAATTCCATGCAATAACTGCCTTAATATTTCCTGATTATGTTGTTATATAATTCTATAATATGACACTACCCATAAAATGCACCTAAAATGTTCAAAATAGAAACTTAAATATTTTCCAATATAGCTAATACTCCCTAAGAAACTCAAACACCTTCCTATAATACTCTACATGATCCTCCACATTTTTCAAATAAACCAACATTTCATCAATGAAAAACCCAAAAAATGATCAAGATAAGGTTAAAATACCCTATTCATCAATTCTATAAATATGAATAGTTAATTAATAACTTCAAATAACATCACAAAAAACTTATAATTCCCATACCAACACTAAAAACTTACTATAGGTATATCTTGATACTTAAAACTCATATGATGATATCAATATCATAAATCGATCTTATAAAAAATAAACTTTACCCTTCAACCAATTAAGAAAATATTCTATCTTGGGAAAAAGATTGCAATTCTCCATTATCACAAGATTTAAAATCTAGTAATCTATACACAATCTCAGAATACCACTTTCCCTATTTATAAATAACACCATAACATTCCATGGTAACACATTATGCTGAATAAAACCTCATAGTAACAACTCATCAATATGAACTCTCAATCCTAGAATCTCTTATGGTTTCATACGGTAAATCATTATATCTATAGGAGAAATAACTACAAATAGATTAATTACAAACTCAATCCATCACCTTAGAGATAGAATTGTAACCTTATCTAGGGATACATCAATATAATACCTCAAAATATAAGGAAACTTCTCCATCTTCACATTGGTTTCATAATGTATCAATCTCACCAATTTAGATGTAATACCCTATGGGTTAATCGATCTCTACCCTAAAAATAGATATTTTCCCCAATAAAAACCATATAATCATCATCCAAACTAGATAAAATCACCCTCCATTGATAATAATGTGAAAACTATTATACAAAACACAATAAATACATCAATGGGATTACATCACAGGCTTGTATCCATAATAGGATTAGGTTACAATAGAATAAAACTCACCCCATAACCAACTCACAACTACAAACCTCATCCAACCATGTCCAAACTCCCATTGTAGAAATATTATCAAATGTTCTCTTAAGATTATATACTAAAATATCTGACCCATAAACTAGGGAATGGGTGATAAAATAATGTGAGGAATTATAATAAATCAAAATAAAAGAAATATTGGAGTAAATAAAAATCACACCTCAAACCATCTTTGGTCCCTCCGCTTCTTGAACTTATATATCCTGAAGTTTCCATTTGACAACACCTCATTATCACTATAACTATTCCCTACTTTTACATTCTCTTTGGTCAGTTATCTACTGATACCCTCTATGATGCATTATGGCCCCAATGTTCTTACATCATACTGATGATGTGGAAATTTCTACTGATATGGTTGAAGAACCTGATGGGTTGGTCTATCAACCATCACAATCTACTCACACCTCCTTTAAATACCTTGAAAATATGGGTAAAAATCCTAGAGATGGATAATAAATTCATAATAGAATCATAAAAATCCTTAGGTCTCACTGGATGGGTACATACTAACCATGTTGGAGAAATGTGATCATGCTAGCATCCAAATCCCATGGACTCTCTTGAACCTAAAATGATTTAAAAATCAATAGATTCCACCTTTATATCCACTCCGAGCTATAAATTATTGGGTAATCCCCATAAAATTTCCCATCCTTATAAATTAACCCTTCTTCAACTAGAAGTTTTCTAATATATCTATAAAGGAACTCAGATAAAAGGTTCTCAACTACTTCTAAATCTTGGTCCTCAAATCCCCGTGAAATGGATGAACTCTCAAATTCTTATGAATCATAAAATCAAGAGAATATCACATAAACCCCATAAATAGCACAGAAAATTACCAAATAGAATAATTCCATTTATGTATCAAAAAAAATCTTAATTCATCTTGATTATAAGAGTTTAAAATATGAATTCTTTCCTAATAAACTCTCAAAACTGATTCAATCTGATCATAACCATGTCATGATATCCTAAGAAAGGTGTCCACCACTCACACAATAAACCTCACAAAATACTCTATACTAAAGGAAAGGGATGTTCATCTCCCATTTAAATTAGTTAAAAATCTATCTCAACCTCCTCTAACTAGCACTAACTCTCATGAATAATAATAAACCCCTCATACTTTGAAAAATTATTCTTTTAAAACTCACTCAAAAGGCTATCTTCTAAACATGTCTTGATTTTGGTTCCACTCTCTAATGTACAAACTCAGCTTATTACTTCAACTCATCTTATAAACCTCACACTAGAATCATAAAATAAGAATAAATAAAAATAGTTAAACCATCCTTAGTCCAAGGATATATATATACATAAGGAATGTATAAAAACATGATAATATCAGCTACATGACTAACCAATTCTCCATATCATTAACCCCCACACGGGAAATCAAACTAGGTGTAACACATACAAAATGATCATGACATAAAACTATCTAAATGGCCCGAAGGACTTATTTTTTTATTTTTGATAATGCCCCTTTTTAGTGTTGAAGGAGAACCCTTACATGACCTGTGGGCCCAAGGCACAAGGCCCAACATGACATGAAGACCAAATACATGATCCAAAGGCCTAGAGGCATAATATGACCATTACATGACCCATTGGCCCAACCCACTAGAACTGCCCCTCCACACATTTTGTATCATTGATCGCCTAACTACCCACCTTGCATTTCTAATCATCTAGCATTGCCTCATGAAAAATTCACAATGCCTGGTCCCGATGATAGTTTCCATACCCTCTCATTCTTACAATCTATTTATCTCTATTCTAGTGACTACAAATCTTTGCTTTGATCCTCTCATGGGACATACTATGTGTGAACTGGGATACTACATGGTCATTATGGCTTGAAGGCCCTAAGGCCTGAAGGCCTTTGATGACCTGAAGGCCCTGAGACCCATAGGCCCAAACCGGTGGCCCGAAGGCCCAAATAAGTTGAATAGTTCCGGCTTCTACAACACTAAACAGTACTTTCTATAGCACTACTATAGTAACTGCTACAGTATCCTAGAAATTCACCTCCACCCAATTTCAAACTTGGGTCTCTTTGATAACAAGAATGAGCCCTTACCAATCGGGTATGGGCTTGTTGGATCATGACCTAAAACTACATGATACACGAATCCACACTTATGAAGACACCATATAGTCATTAAATTGTTATCTAAATATTGATCTATGGTTATATACTCTTTTAATAAGGTTTTATTTTTCATCAAGTTGGTTTCTTTAATATATTTCACATTCTTAGTTCAAGGAACACTACTACCCTGACAATCATGAAATCCCCAATAGTGTGTACTCCAAAATTCATCCTATAACACTCACTATAATACAATTATATCATGAACCACACTCATCGAGACTCCAATCGAGTCAACAATGAGTTATAGTGTGAGAATAAATCCCAACTTTAAAAGGAAATGGGTTAGAGACTAGCATAAAGGGTATAATATTATATAAATAAATAAAGAATTACCATTTATTACAAAAAATATTTTTTTGAAAAGGTAATTATATGGTAAAAAATTCCAAGGCATAATTATTTAAAGATGAGAAATGTTACAAAATTCTGAAAGAGGGGATTTTTTACAGTCTTTTTCATAAAAAAGAATAAAATTCATAGGAAGGTCATCCAACCAAGTGATGTCATTATTGACTCGTTCATTTTCTTGACCATCTTCCATCAATTTCACATCATGGTAAGCATGGGTGATAATATGGTTGATCCCCAAAAGAGAGTGTATGAAATACATCCATCGAGTTGTAAGAGGCCATAGAAGATACACCACGCCAATCCAAAGATCTTTCAAAATAGTGGATGAGTCACTTTCTAACCATATGTTGGTCCACCATTTTTTTTACTTACAAAAAAACTTTAGTGATAACACTACACATATCAGCTTCCATAGAGGACGGAGTGCCATAGGTATGATAAAAACATCCAAGAATCTTCCTATTATGGTCCATGTAAAACACTCTATAACATGAGGGATATAGGTTTCCTTTTGAGGCACCATATACATTTATTTTGATCCAAAAATGGAGAGGGGTTTTCCATAAAACTTCAAATATACCCCTAAGATGGTTGTATTTTCCATCGATTCCCAATCAGTGTAGGACAGTGAGGTCAACGATGGATTTGTGGCTAAGACCTTGTTGAATTCTTCTAGCTTATTTGATAGTAGTGTTTATCCTCACTTGAGATACATGAAAATTGAAAGAATTATTATAATGTATAGAAGAATTTATATCATACCGGATCATGTGAAGTAGTTCATACACTACACTAATGAAGAGGTTCTTGGTCTGAGGAGAAGTTTCTTCAATAGAATAGCATTTAATTTGAGGCTTTATAGAGTCTATATGCAGCCACATGAGTTCAAAAAGATCATGTATATACTTCCATAAATCAGATATAGTATCACAAGATAAGAAAAAATGGTTAGTATCTTCTATGTGCGGGTTGCATAGATGGAATTTGAATATAAGTTAAACACTAAATAATTGTAGACAAGAGTCAGTGGGTATTCTATTATAACCAATCCTCCAGACAAGAGTAAATCTGGAAGTTCAGATCTAAGGCTTATCAAAGTTTTTCAAACAAGAAAAATCATGATTTTCACAAATAATTATGACTTTAGAAAATTTTAGGATCTAGAATTCCATTATTAGCAGGTTCCTAGACTAAAAAAACATTAGAATTAGGAAAAAAGTAATTTTTTATTATACTATTAATATAATCAAGTAGTTCCAAACCTGGAGAGTTTAGGAAATCATTTATAGAAACATTAGTATCAATAGGTAAGTGAAGGGGATCCACTATAGAGATAAGGGGGATATAGTCGATTAATCCGACAAAAAATTCAGAGAAGACCCCCTATTAACCATCCATATAGAGTGTGACATAATATTGGTGAAAAAATATTTTATGGATGACCGTATTGAGGAGTCCATATAATGAAAATTTTCTATCTTAAATTTGTTAATAAATCCACCTCTACGAAAATTAAAAGATATAAAGTTATTATTCATGGTATTCCAAAGAGACTAGCCTATAAGGAATCATTAAATAATTTTAGATTACTGATTCCAATCCCACATTTAGCAATATAGTTACAATAATTAATCCATGTAACAATAACTAACTTTCTTTCAATAGTTCTCCCACTCCAAATGAAAATTTTTATGTAGAAATTTATCTTTTTAAGAAGACCAATGGTACATTTTTAAACCATCAAGGAATAAATAATTTTAAAAACAATGGTGAATTTAAAAAGAAAAATTCTTCTAACCATAGATAAAGATTTCCCTTTCCAAGAGGAGAGATGATTTTTTATTTGATATACTATTTTAGAAAAGTAATTGATTTTAGGCCTTCCCCAAAAGACAAGGACACCTAGATAGTTGAAAAGGAATGATCCCTCTTTGAGACCCAGATCATTTATGATATTGATTTTTATGGACACCAAAAATATTTTTCTAAAGAAAATAAAATATTTAATCCAGTTTATAGATTGGCTAGAAAAATCTTCATAATTTGAGATAGATTCCCTAATATTTTGGATCTTCTTTTTCTCCTTGTAAAACCAAGATGATTTCATCGATATAAAGGAGGTGAGAAGGAACAACCAGATTTCTAGAGGCAAGGATACAATTGAGTTTACCTTGATTTACGAAATGAGTGAGAAGTATGATTAAGTAATCCTCAAAAATAGAAACATGTTGTAAGAGAGAGGATCACCTTTTATAACAAATTTTTTGTAGTTAAAATAACCCTATAGAGAACCATTAATAATGAAATATATGTAAGTAGAGCTAAAATGGGTTTTAATCTTATTGACAAAAAGATCATTGAAATTAAAAAATGTAAGAACCTTATATATATAACTCCAATTCATAGTATCAAAGGACTTTATAATGTAAATTTTAATAGAAATTCTTCCCCACTTATTAGATTTCATTAAAATATTAGTGCATTCCGAGGGAAAGAAGATGAAATATTGAATGGTTATACCCTTTAAAAATCCAAACTGGTTCTAAGAATTTTTTTATATTTTCAATTGAAGAATGTATACTTACAAGGAGTTTGTAAATGATTTTGTAGAGAATTTTTATAAGAGATAAGGGTCTGAAAAGGTGAATATCAAAGGAATTTTTTTACTTTGGGTATAAAATAGAGGAATTTGGCATTAAGGCCATGGAGAAAGTGTGCCATTGGAAAAAAAATGATTCAACAAAATTACAAACATTGAGTTCAATGATATCCTAATAATGATTAAAAAAGTAATTTGTAAAAATAATCAACCAAAAAAATCTACCAAAAGATAAATATCCAACCTATTATATTCTATACCATATAACCAAATCACTTTCGAAACCGTAACACTATTCTCATCACACATCAACATACAACCACTACTATATAACAAACAACACCCCTTCTCATTCAGTAACCAAGAACATTTCCACCCATAGGGGCCTCAATATAATATTTTCATATAGCTATCCACTCACATGGACTTCACTAATATCAAACCACAAATAAATAGCTATCCACATATAGAGAACTTGCTAGATATTAATATAAACAACCACATAAATAGGTTTTTATCCACCCCCAGGGAACTCACTACAATCTCACCACTGTTATAAGTATCTATTCACCCATAAAGAACCCATTATAATATCATCACTATTAAGAAGTAACTATCCATCCATAGGTAAATCAGTAAACATAACTCAACCAAAAAGTATTTATCCACTATTAAGGAACTCACTATGTTATACAAATCTATTAGTGGGGATAATATTCACCCATTGGGACTCTCACTGGTTATCCAAGTGTCCACCTTTAGGCACTCTCTCTACCATAACCCATATCAGTTTGGTAACTTTCCACCCTCAGGGACTTCCATTGCATTACCGGGTGTCCACCCTTAGTTATTCTCCCCTCCTTAACCCATGTTATCATCACCATATCACATATCCACAATGAATATCCATACCATCCACAAAAATCTCCATAACTATCATTATCATCATCATTATAAACACTAAAATGTACTATAATATATCTAGTAATACCATCCACATCGCTATCAAGTATTTGTAAATGAATTATTTACCTCATCATCCATTTATTCTTCCACCTAGACTGTTATGCATAAAAAGGTCCTAAAGAATATATTTTAATTATAAACGTACACCAAAATCCCACATAGGATCAACACCACTAAATTCAAGGGAGTATAACCACACCAAATCACTTGAATTTATCATATAATATGTATATTCTAGTACCATAACCTTATCTATCATGAACCACACCCACTAGGAACCCCTCATAGTCCTGTAGTGAGGATGAGAGTGATCCCTAAAGCTTGCCTCCAATAGGCTCCAGGTTAGCGACTATCGTTGAGTGTATATAACATGAAAATGGGAGGTATTACCCTTATATATCCTAGGAAAATAATAAAAAACCCACTAAAAAACATTTTAATATAAAATAATCCAAATCCCACAATAATCCAAAATGAATCAGAAAAATTAAAATCTCTAAATAAATACCAAATAAAAGTCTTAGATAATAACTCCAAAACCAATCCCAAGATCCAAGATAGTATTGTATAGCTTGGTCACCAAGTTATACCTGGAAACATAAAAGGAACATGTATAATAAGTAGAATCATACTCAATACACCTCATGAAAATACAGAATAATCATAATAATGCATTAGTGAACAAACAACAGAACCAATGATCACCTACGGGGTCAACTACCACCTAACATCACCAAGGCCCACCCACCATGTATTACAATCAAGAATAGTAAAATAATATCAAATAATATAATAAAAGAGTACCCCACAACCACTTCCCCACTGGGTTTTCATTCTCATGACCTAATGTTAAACATCTAGTTCTTCCAATCCCTTCTGTAGTCATGCCATAACATACCATACCAATACGATCACATCTGATGTGGGTCTGATCACATCCCTACCTATCCCAATCTCATACAGGGTCTAAAATCTTGTGTTGGAATAATTTTAAACATACTACAACCACAACCTCTACCATATATCTCATGGAAACATATTCTACTTATATCACAACCTCATCACATATCCATGTCAATAGGTTATCATGAACATGAAAGACATTAACCTCATACCCTTCTCCCACCATAAACAACCCCCACCAAGTACCATCACCACATCCACATAACCAATAAAATACACCACACGTGAATGTAAGAGTGGGGAATAGGGAGTATTTATCCATTTATTTCCTTGAAAACCTAGAAGTTTGGGGAAAACTACTGAAACTAAACACATTTGGGTGTTAGTAAGGGTGTATGACTTGGGTGGGGTGCGTATAAAATCATAAGAAAATAAAATTATAAGAATAAACTCACATATGACTAACCTATAAGGATCACACAAAAATAGTCCTATAATAGCCCATGGACATAACTATATATCCATTGATACAAACCACCACCACTTCTAACTATAACATCACAAATTAACCCCACTTTCTACACAAAACAACCACCCCAACCATGAACAAATTCCCATCAAGACACATCATTTATCCCATTTCTATATTTAGTATTACCAATAATTTTACTTTCATTATACCATTAAATCCCATATTCAATGAAAAACAACTCAAGACCTCACTTTACATCATCCATTAATTAATTCAATTCCATCCATACCCATTTCCAAGTTTATCATTAACGGTTATATTCCACTACCATCAGGTAACTGAAAAATAAACCCACATCAACCAGCGATAACATCACCCCATAAAAACATCTATAGACTCTCTTGAAAACCATTTAAAGGAAACCACATCTTCACTACACACTCCAAACTAGCAGCCCAACTTCCACACACTAATAACCATTACCACTCAAGCTAACCAACCACAACTTTGCTTCCCAACACATAACATCTTCCTAAAACCAACCATAAAAAACCAACTAAGGACACACCACTGCAACATCAAATAAAGAACACAACATCAATCAACACCATGATTTACATCTCAAGGAACACTTACAAATTAATTCACCTTCGATTTCATGAATGTTAATGCACCAATTTCCTGATTTCACACAACTGATTCATTACCATCTTTACATTATTATCATTGTATGAAAAGTGTTTTCAATAATAATTTTACAATAATAACCATTAATTCACAACAAAATAAATGATTTTAGATATAACAATAAACATGCATCAACACTTGAACAATACCATATAAATGAGTAAACACAAGAGAAACACCCCTTACCCATCCATTTCTTAAGTCTTGTTCATTATTTTTGTTGAGAAAATTCTTAATATAAACCTAAGTAAAAAATAAAAATGAATCTTACATATAATATAAAAACAAATGAGAGTTCTTTAATCCCCTATCTGAACTGAATTTTTATAATTTTCTATATAAGAGGAAGAGGTGACTATACGACCACAACCACACAAGGGAATATATAATATAAAAAAGAGTGGATGGTAGTTCTCACAAAAATGATTCTAAATCACCCAAGATTCAAGAGAAAGAAAGAAAATATAATGGAAGTCATAGGGTCTATTGAATTTACACCAAGTATAGAAAACATAAGACCATAGTTCAGGGGTATATTCCACGATGAAATGGTTAGGATTTTCACAAAAATATGGCGCTACCTAATTGGCCATGCCAAAATTGGTCCAAGTCAAGTTAATGTATAGAAATAATAGCACATATAAAAAAATATCCTCTATTGAATTTCAAATCATTCACCCAATCCTATAGACCCGGGGCTAGGTTATGGAACAACCAAGGCATTTTACGACAACAGTTACAAAAATAACATTGATAAGGGTACCGATCCCCAGGTCTTCATGAAACAGTTCCAAGAATCACACCAAAGGGAACCACAAAAAAGTGCCTAATATTGAATTCTAAGAAACAAACCATAGTGGGAATTACAATTCCACAATACTCATCCTTCCTTCCCCGTCTTAATTAACCCTAGAACATGGCCACAGTGAAACCAAAGTGTTATGATGCATGGTTGCTTTGAAGAACCATCGAACTCAAAACCTCAAGCCTCCATGTCCCAAACAAGATAACCATGCCATAAACACACCTATAATAAACTTCATATTATGAGAAAATATCACCACATAAAAAAACCAACCCCAACAATAAATTTTAGCTTAAAATCACCCTTTCCTTCTTTAAAACTCCTCATATTATCTCCATCACCCAAAACATGCAAAGTAATGGTTCAAAAATATCCAGACCATTACATTAGATACCTATCAAATGATTAGAATCCCTGAGAATTAAAACCAAACACAAAAGGAGATCCACATGCTCCACCAACCAAGAAATCCCCAAGAGATACCACTCAAATGAGATGACACCATCAACCAATCATAATAAAAAAGGAAATATGTAATTCAATTTAATCAAAACCAATTTAAAAATTTCATCAAGACCCAAATATATTAGGAAACTAAGTTCAAATAAATGATTCTCATTCCCCGGTACTTTTTTCTATTCCACCATGCCTCTATAAATTTCAAACCAAGGGGATAACACACCCGAACAACACCTTATCTTGCTGATCCTAGATCCCAATTTTTCATTCCATGAACGTCATGTCATCCTAAACATCCAAATATCCCCAATAGATGAAATTAGAATCATCATGAAGATATAAAAAAATATGAAATATATGGAACACATCATGAACCCATGTAAACTATAGAAAAATCACCAAGTGATATATCACATTGTCAACATACTGTAACATCTTGAAAGGACTGATGAACTCGAGAGAGAGTTTTCTCCCATGTTCATGCCTAAATCATTCATGATGAGTAGAAACACTCAATAGAACATTTTATCTTACCTCAAACTCAAAAAATATCCTCCTCTGATCAACATATGAATTGTGATAGTGCCGTACCGCCTTTATATGCAGTCTAACTATTTGAATCTTCTCAATGGTGCTCTTCACCACATTCAATCCAAGGATTTACAACTTCCCAACCTCAACCCAGTAATACATATATTGAATGTTCATCCATATAATGCCTTAAATATATATATGATGCTGGAATATTGATAAATGTTATTATAAGAAAAAAATCCAAGGTAAAATGCTTCACCCATGATCAACCAAAATCCAAGACATAAGAACAAAACATATCCTCTAATGTATAAATAGTTCACTTGGTATGTTCATCCATTTGAGGATAAAAGGAAGTGATAAGGTGAAATTGGTAGTTGGATGAATATTGAAATCCCTTCAAGAATCATGAGGTAAAATTAATATCACGGTTATAAATATTGGTCCTCGGTACCCTGTGAATCCGTACCACCTCATCCACATACCACTTAACCAAAGCATATACAACATTTAACTCCCTAACATCTAGGAAGAGTGATTTTTTAACTATTCCGTGATCACCTAAATATAATTACTTACACCCTTTTCCCATAGTAAACTAGTGAAAAAATCCATTAAAATTTATACCTATTTCAACTCGAGGATATTCAATGGCTATAATAACCCACATATAACATGATGCTATGCATTTATCCATTGGGATAATAGACATTTATACATCATATTTTCTACAGAATGGTTCATCTTTGGCCACAAAATATAACCCCTCAAAGTATGGTACATCTTGGATATACAAGGATTCACTACCACTACTAATCTATGAAACTCATGGATAACCTCCTCACACACTACGAATGGAATATAAAACCTAACTCAAAGTATAATTCAATGATAACCATCCTATGAACATCCCTCTAGTGCATCACTGTAAAGAACATAGTCTCACATCACCTTTACCTTTGATTCTCCCTATTGAGAATCCCCCACCTACTATATCAAAGAGGGTTTCACTTCCATCTAAAATAGACAACCTATACAACCTACCTCCTCTATTTCAAGATGCATCATTAAAAACACCTACATCACTATCTAATAATGTACATACACTTAAAAATATCTCCCTATGACTTCTAACTCAATGAATTATAAATAAAATTCTCTTTACCCAGGGAATAAGAGATCTTGAAGTCATAGTTATGGAGAAAAACTATCCACCCCCATTATCACAGATTTCGATCCCATTGAGAGAAAACATACCTCAATATCTTATGATCTATGAATACCAAAAAGTGATCATAGATGAGGTACTATTTCCACAAACTCAGAGTAAAAACCACCACTACCAACTCGCAATCATGGGTGGCATATTTATACATGCAGGGGTGTAAATTTTTGGAACCATATGAGATCACCACCCACTACTACATCAAAATGAAACCAATGATGAGATCATAAGCATCATATAACACATAAAAACCACTCCTTATTCCAGAAGCCAAAGAATGATAACACTGATCAACCTCTACATTAGGTATCTAAAAGGTCCCTAACACCTATCTGTCCATAAGAAAGCCTTATAATTCTTAGTCAAAGCTATAAATGAGCCTACAAATTAAGATAAATAAAACAAAAACCTCTAATTGTATCCCATAAGAACTAGTAAACCATGAACCTTTAAAAATTTATTAGGGGTTACCCAAGAAATAATGGACTCAATATTCGATAGATCCACCACCACCCCTAGTTGAGACACCACATGTCCAATGAAGTGCACCTCTGATGTACAAAACATATACTTTTATATATCAATATAAAGATAATGGCGTTGAAGGAATTGTAAGAAAACCCTAAGGTTCTAAAAATTCACCTACACAGACCATGATTATATGATAATTCATCGATGAAAATGACTACAAAATAATCAACGAACTCATGAAATGAAAAGTTCACAAGTCTAATGAAAATAGTTAGGGAATTCATGACAATGAATGACAAGGACATGGAATCCAAGAGACCATATCAACACCTAAGGGTATTATTTGGGACAACCACATCCATCATCCTCGTCTGGTTATATCTAGACTATAAATGAATTTTTTAAAACCATATGGTTCCCTTCAACTAGTCAAATAGATCATCAATAATTGGAATAGGGTAACAATTTTTTATTTCTACCTGATTCATCCACTGATAATCTATGCACAACCCCAAACTACCATGTGATTTTTTGAGGAAGAAAATTGGAGAAAATAATTATAATACATTGGGTTAGATGAATCCATTTTACATCAAATCATCAATCTGAATCCTCAACCCCCAAATATTGGAAGGTTCTATCTGACATAGAGCCATAAAAATGGAAATTCACCTGACCATAACTCTATCTTGAAACCAATATCACATTGAGGTATTAGGGTCACACACTCCTTAAGAATTTTTTTGGAAATTCCTCCATGACTCCAGGTAACTCTACCACTCGCTCCTCTTCTGAATCCAATGTTATAGTTAATATCCATGAAAAAAATGGCTCTAAAAGTATATGACACATATGATAATATGACTCACTAATGGAGTCAAAACATTGAACCCTCTAATCATAGAACAAAAATCTCCACCAAAATAAATCAATAAATTCACACAAAAAATATAACTAGTTGATTCCAATAATAACGTTATATGATTGTATCTATAGCATAAATAAATACCCAAACGACTGATGTTATCCCATCATAAACTCAAAATGTAGAAAAACATCAAACCGACTCTTCTAACCTTCAAATAACATAGTTAACACTAGGGAGAATAAGAATCCTCTCCACCATGATTCCCAAGGAACATACAATGGTCTATGGAATAAAGGAGTGAGAGGCTTTAGAAATGAATAAAGAATAAACCATGTTTGAATATAGATAGATGGTATCCCATAGGATCTTTATCCCATTTGGTTCTAACAAAAACACATTATTCAAATGATGACATCTGAATCCTCTTCCCTGCTACTGCTGACTACCTCCATGACCAAACTTAGTTTGATGTCTTTGAGGATGAGAAAAATCATGAGGCTAACCTCTATTAGATCCATATCATCTCAACAAAAAAAAACTTCTCTTTCCCCTACTATTAATATAGAAATTGAGGCAACTGTTTCTAATAGGGATGATAAGGAATCTGATCACCTATGACATACTAGGCTCTAATAATGATCAGGTACTAAGATATCAAATAGAAAAAACCTCCACAAGAAAAAAATAGTGGTGAAAATCTCTTAGAGGGGGAACATGAACTAATAGACATAGATAAATGGGAGGAATAAAACTATTTAGGTTGACTCCTCACTAGTCGGAACCTTGACTAACCAAATACCTATGATCCACCACCAATAAACCTATCCTCATAGATCTCCAATGAATCCTATCTCAAGATGATATTAACTATTCATGCATCCTATAAATGACCTCATCCTTATTATTCACTTGCAAATATATAGGCAATGTAAATGAGGTGACTGTATAATGAATGATAGGATATAAAGCCTCCTCTAAATGTTTTACTGTCAAATCTTCATCATGGAAAAGATTAGAGGTGAAGCAAAATAGGTCCTTAACCTTGTTCTCGAGATCCCACATGCTCAAGATCCTCTATTTTAGAGAGAGTATCTTCTACCACTTCACCTCCCTCATCATCAATGATAGAAATTCATCATAAAACTACCTATAGAAATCATCCCACAGAACATACCCTTCCTTTTGGTCCCCAAGATATATGATCCACCATTACCACACTATTCTTAACATCTAAATAATAATTAACAAAATTTTATACCCAACCCTAGAATGAATCAAACTGAAGGAAATCAAAATCTCCTATAACCAGTACTTTATCTCTAGATCAGATATTATCCCATCATACTTAGTGAATCCTTGATGATGGAACTCGAACAACATATTACTATAAATCCTATACTCTTAAGTCAGGTTAACCCTTATATGGTCAACTAGATCAACCTGCTAAACCTCACCAACCTGAACCATGCATGGATGATGACCAGACAAAATATCTATAAAAAAGAAACTAAATTATAAGACATGTATCATGGAATCTATTTAATTTCTCAATAATACCCCATTTCACACACAAGAACAATCCAACATGATGCATGTATATATCCTAAGCCTCTACCCAACAAGAAAAATCAATTTTATTATAACGTTCATTGATCTTAAGTTCCTTGCATTGGATCATATGAGGCCTAAAATACTCTGTATTAGTCGGTCACCCTTTCTTACATCACATATGAAGTTCAAATATTTTTGTTTCCCTAATAACCCATGGAATAATCAATAGTTACTAACTCTGAAACCCTTTCTAAATCTCTATAAAATATTTGATACCACTTTTTCAAGACCCTACCCCACCGAGAACTCCTCCTAGGCCTATAGTATGGATGAGAGTCACCCTTGAATCCTTCCTTTAATAGTCCCTACATTGATGACTTGCACTAATGGTATAAAAAATGAAAATGGGAATAATTACCTTCATATATCACATGAACATAACAAGAAACCCACCAATAAACACTATAATATTAATAAACCCAATCCGAAAATAATTGAAAATTCATGAAATGTTATAAAAATACAAGTCTCCAAATAAATACAAAATAAAGGTCCTAGGAAGTAACTCCAATACCAATCCCAAGATCCAAGATGGAAATATCTAGATTAGTCACTAAACTCACCTTATAAACTAGAAAAGCAGTTATACATATAGGGGTAATCATTACATTGTTTATTTATTAGGATAATACTCAATAATTCTCATGAAAATTTGTAAGAATCATAAAAATACATCAAGAAGAAAAAACAAAACCAACGAGCACCTATCAAGCTAACTACTAACCAAGCTAAAAAATAACCACTCACCAAGTATCATAGTGAAACATAGAAAAATAGTATAAAATAATATAATAATAGAGTACCCTTCAATCACTTTCCCACTGGGTTTTCTCTATCATACCCTAACATCAAACGTTCTATTCTCTTAATCCCTTCTATAGCCATGTTGTACAACATCACACCAGTCCTGTCACATATGATGTGGTTTAGACCACAACCCTACCCATTAAAATATACTACATGGTCCAATATCTCATATTAGCATCATTCCAACCATATCATAACCAAAACCCCCACCCTATATCACTTATCCACATATCCACTGCACATCACAACCTTATCACATATCCACATCCATAGGGTATTATGAATATGAGTAACATCCATATCATTCCATACTCCTATTCTGAGAAACCCCATAAAGTACCATAACCACAACCACATAACAAATACACTACACCACATTAGGAATGAAGAATGGGTAAGAGGGAGTAGTCATCCATCCATTCTATTACTATTCTAGATGTTTGGATAAAACAACTAGAACCCAAAACATTTGGGCATCGATAAGGGTATCCAAATTGGGTGGGTGTGCATATGAAATCAAAAGAAAATACAAGTATAATAAGACACAAAAACATGAAAAAACTAATAGTTTCATTCCAAAACATCACCAACATAGCCTATGAACATCACTGTATCTCCATCTTCATACACTGCCACCACTTCCAACTATATCATTACAAACCAACCTCATATCCTATAGAAAAAAAAACCTCCAAATCCATGCATAACTTCCCATCAAGACACATAATTTAACCCATTTTCATATTTACCAATACCAACCATTTAACATTCATTATATTTTCAATTCCATATTTATGTAAAAACCAATCAATCTATTTCCCACTTTTACTTCATACATTAGTTAATTCAATTCTAGTTATACTCATTTACAAGTTTATCATTACTAGTTATATTCTAACACTATCGAGAAACTATAACACAAAACCATATCAACCAGCTATGACATCACCCCATAATAACCTCCATACCCCCTCTTTCCAATAATGGAAAGGAATCCATAACCCTATTGCACAATCCACACTAACATCCTAACCACCACACATCGATATCCATCACTACTCAAGCCTACCAGTCATATCCCTACTACCCAACACATCCCATCATCTCAAAATGATCCATATTAAAATAATAATTGAGGCCACACAAACGAAACATCACATCAAGAACATAACATCATATATCAACCAGTTTCATTATCAATCACCACCATGATTTCAATTTTAAATAACACTTCCAAATTAATTCACCTTCGATTACATGAACATTAACACACCAATTTTTTGATTTCACATAATTGGTTCATTACCATATTTGTATCATTAGCATTTTATGAAAAGTGATTTCAAATATAATTTCATAGAAACAACTCTAAATTCAAAAAAACATCAATAATTTTACGCATAATAGAAAATAAACATCAATACTTAAACAATTTCATGGAAACAAGTAAACAAATGTGAAGCACCCCATTTCCCATCAATTTATTTAAGTATGGTTCATTATCTTTGTTAATAAAATTATTACCATCCACATAAGAAAAATATAAGCATTAAACATACATTAAATACAAAAAATTAGGGCGAGTTCTTGAATATACTTCCCTAATAAGAGCTTTATAATTCATCGTGTAAGAGTAATAGGAGACAATAAGACCACAACCACATAAGGGAATCCTCAATCAACCCAAAACACAATATTTACTCATAAAAAATAAAACCATAGTATCTTATAGATCTAATTAGTCAAAAAACCAAGGATACCTAAGGTAAAATGGGAATAAACAAAAAGATGAAGAGAAATATCTGACCTTAGATCTTCAACAGTTAATCTCCAAGGCCAAGGATCAAAGACAAGTTAAGAGGGCCTAATTGGTCTTCCAAAAATTCTCCTAAATCGCCCATGGGTCAAGAGGAATATAGGAAATAGAATAAAAGTCATATGTTATTCCAAATTTACACATATACTAGAAAACATAAGAACACAAACCAAGGGTATAGGTCATAGTGAAATGGTAGTTATTTTCACAAAACTACAACATAACCTGAACAACCATTCCACAATGGGTCTGGGTCAAGAAAATCTCCCAAAAATAAACATTTAAATCCACCTATATTTACCCCATTAATTTATAGCTAAACCTGTGATATTTTAAACCTAATATATTCTACAGCTCAACCAAGACACACCTAAAATGGTCCCCAAAATAGTAGAGACAAGGGTTGCGAACCCCAAGGTTCCATGATGCAGCTCAAACCACCATGTCGTGGGGACATTTAAAATAGTAGAGAGTCAAATATCAACCTCCAAGATACACATAGTAAAAGGAAGTACCATTATAAAATACTTGGCCTTCTTTTTCTATCTCAATTAAACCCAGACCATAACCACAACACAACCAAAGGGCCATGGCATTGGGTCCCTTAAAATTATATAACCCCTAAACTCAACACCTTGAACTTCCACGCCACAACAAACCCAACCAAACCATAACTTCCATAATGCAACATATACCACCATGACATAAAATAAAATCCCAATAGAAAATTTATCTTAAACTCCTACATTCTTTCTTCAAACCTCCTCTCACCATCTACAACACCCAAAAAACATAAAATAACAGGCTGGGAAGGTTTGGTCCATTACCCCATCACATGAACAACACATATTAAATTAACCCATTAAAAGAAACCATATCATTTACTACATCATTATATCTCAAAAGGATCAGACAATATGAATAATACTATAAATGGCATAAACCCATTCCATTATTGAATTACCATATATAATTTACACTACCCAATCTAGTTCACTTCTAGAAAGTTCCTCCATCTCTAAAATGTTGTACAACCCCATGAATACCTAGAACAACCCCATGTAACTTACTATTGATTTGTACCCCATCTATTATCATCACTTCAAAATATTTTTCCTTATAAGTGGAAAACCCGGGGTCCATATAGTCATGACCCATGCCAAGGTTCATAAATTTCATCATCTCACCTCTAAGTTATTTTCTATGAAATTATATACAATCCTGAACTCTAAATTCATAATGGATGCTTAACAAATATTTCATAAATATTCATAAATAATTATTAACATCAATTTCATACTAAAAATAAATTCTAGATAATTAATATATGTATTATAATCAATAATAAACAATTTATAAATTTTTAATCATCTCTAAAATTCATCATTTTTTGTGTCTATCAATTCAATGTTCTCTTATCATAGAATTATATTTCCAATAATTTCCATAACCCATTTCCACTAATTATCAATTTCAATAAAAATCTACAAATCTATAGTCTATCACATTTAAATTATTCTATAATAGTAACAACTCCATTAACTATATATTCATCAATTATATCTACTTTGAATTTACCTCATTTTCATTCTTCTCGACTGTTATGAATCATCCACCCAAAATGAAATTTCATGATCATGGTAGATTCAAAAAGATATTAAAAAATGATAATTTGATCCACTACCTTAATTTCATAATGGATACTAAACTTTTATATTTTGATTATCCCAATCGATCATTCGTTTAAAATCTAGTTCTTTTCCCCTTTCAAACTCACAACCATACACTATCACCAAGAGTTATATTCTTTTGAGTTAATATAGAGGATATATAATTTATAATATGTTATTAAGGATATCAAATAAATTACCCCAATTCATTTTCTCTAATTTTACCACTAATTTCACCTTTTACTATTCTCTCCCACCCTCTCTCTTTAATTCTATAGTCTAATGCTCATAACCCCACATTCACTCCATTGATAAGGAATTCCACCACATAAAATATCCAGCTTTCATTTTATTTAACATTTCCATGATACAAAAACCTTAAAATATATCTCACAGGAAACACAATTTATTTAATAAAAATAAAAAATAAAAACGTGAATTACTTGGATAAATAAATAATTTATTAAATTCTATTTCTCCCAAAAATTTATAGGAAGAAAAAACTTCATTGGAAAATTCTCAAACCAACACCCATGATTAAACCCCACATCCCAAATCCAAAGTTGTGCTCAAAATTATATTTTAATAATTTAATAAAATTAAATTTTACCATTATTGGCTAAAAATCCATAAAATTTCACAAACTATGAAAATTAATTTTTTTATATCTCTACAAATAATATGTGTCTTCTTCATCTAATGCTCTCTCAATCTATCTAAAACTTATTTTTATGGAGTATCATTTATTTATTGATTGATCTATGATCTTTTTGTTGTGTTGGAACTAATATGGTGAGTATATTGTTTGGCTTATGGTTTAAATCAAAGGCATCACGGTTTAGTTTTTTTCTTCATTATACAAATTCTTATTTTTCTTCTAATTTTGGATGAATTATTAAAATTTGATAAAATAAGAATAATTATACTTCTAATACTTGTGTGAATTGTGAATATATCATGATGTATGTGGTATCAATATTCTTAGTGATTCTAATTCATTGATTTGATGTATTTTGGTTAATTTGATACTTGGATTTAATCATGTTATTATTGCATGACATGAGTTTGGTGATTAATTCAAGAGAAAATTAATAATATGGTTTACTGGAAATTAATTAATTTAATTTCATGAGAAATTTTTCTATGTATTTGTGTTTAAATGATTAAACCTTGAGCACACCTTGGAGTAAAAATATACGTTTTATTAATTAATGTGCCTTTGTAATGAAGAATATCAATTAGTGCTTTATTATATTGAAATGATGATGTGTATATAGGAATATTTAGTGTTTAATAATCATTCCATCTGGTTAAATATAAATAAATAAGGAAATAACAATTAGAGTTAAAGAGAATGTTAATTATTGAATTAATAAATTTAATTTCTATTAGTTGTGGTGAAATTTTATCATGGTGAAGTGAACTTGGATTTTGATAATCTTGAGTTTCATTTGTTGTCAATATAAAGTAAGTCAATGTGTTATAAAGATGAAATGAGTGGATACCATTATAGATTCGAAGGAGAATCTATCTTATATTATAAAGGGAAATGATAAATCTTACTATGTAATTGGGTATATGAGAATGAAGTTTATTATTTGGTGAGAAACCCCTCAATCAGGATGATTGAAGAGTTGATCATAATATTATAGATAAGTACTAAAGTGTTTGTGTTGTAATTTGTTTTTGAGAAGTGAGTGTGAATCTAGATATATGGAGAGATTGAAGTATAATTATTCAAGGAGAAAATATGGTTGAGGTTTTTGAGAAACAACCCAAGAGTTACTAAGAATATTGGCTATTGAAATTAGTGTTATATAACTTTTGGATATTTTTTTATAGAATAGAGATAGAATGGAATTAGTTTAGTTGACTAAAAATTAATTTTTATAATTCAACATATAATATGTCTTGTAGATTTGAAAATGTCTAGAACATGTAAGGATCATATCCTTATAATGAATAAGAATTATCCAAGAATATGAATAAGCATCATTTAGTGTTGTGTATGTATGAAGTATGATCTGTGTAAAACAAATACAAGTCTATGTAAACATGAATTGATCTACGAAAAAATCATTACTTGAGCTACATAAACATCATCCAAGACTATGTAACCATTATTTTTTCTATATAACTATAAAGAATTTTTCAAATTTTGAATTCCCATATACTGAATGATAAAGTTTCCAAATTTAAGAATCTAAAGAGGATATAAAATGTGAGAATACCAAAGATGATATTTATGGTATTAAACATAAAAAATATACCAAATATGATATTTATGGTATTAAACATAAAAAATAACTAAAAGGGTGTATTATTCAATCCTAAAATTTTGAGGAACTAATCTTTAATCCTTTTATAATAAGATCAAGGTAATAAGAATGTTTTAGTGACTTTTTAAAGTATAAAATTCCATGTTTATAAAATTAATAATTCATATGAAAATGAAATATGATGATGAAAGTATTATTCCTTAGAGTTATAAACATAATGAAGCTTTCTTAATCCATGATACAAGTATGAATTGATGAATATTCTAGTGAGATTATTCCAATAATATCACTAATATTTATTTTTTAATTTAAATTATAATATTTGAAATTCATTATTGATGATTGTTAGTTCCAAAATTTGTAAAGAACAAGAACAAATGGAAAGCCTTAAGGGCTGCCTCACGAAACTTGTTCGTGAAGACCTCAGAGCCCTATGGCCGGCGCAAATTTTCCCTTCTACGAAGGCACCACGGAGCAAGGATGCGGGAGGCTCTGTGAGTCCCCTTGATGTTTGCAAACCCACTGTGGAGCAAGGAGGTGGGAGACTTTGTGATTATGACAAAATGCCAGGTGTCTTCCCGCCCAGCGATCTCTACTTCACAACGCCTTTTGCCTATAAATATCAGGCTCTCCTCGAGCCTAAAGGATATATCCTCTGAACTTTCACCTTCTTAGCTCTCAAATCACGAATCAAATTCTACTCTGTGAACCATGAGCTCCTCAAGGTACTTTATCTTTGCAAAGTGTCTCTCCCTTGGTTTGAATTCAGCCCCTCTTCAAAGATGGATGACCTTCACCGAGCCCACGGGCCTCTGCTAAGGAAGGGGATCCCTAATGGGACTTGGGTCTTCATGGAGAACTTATGATTCGTGAAGTATCCCCCATGCACATGCGATCCACATGCTAAGGTAGGGTCACTGTGCTTCATGAAGAATGTTTCTTCACAATTATATGCTTCATAGGGCACCCATGCTTTACGAAGCCGTACTCGACAACATCATTTCCACTTCATGAAGCACCTTCCATGTGCACCAATGACCTATGCCTAGGATAGGCCACTTTACTTAATGAATCATACCCCTTTGTGAAGCCCCTCTGCTACATAGAGCACCAGAGCTTCATGAGGTTTCTACCTATGAACCCCTTTTCTCTACAACTCCTTTTCCCGTGCGACCCTCTAAGTTTGCATGAAATAATTTCAAGATCCCTTGGGTGGTATTTCTTTTTTCATTGATTCGCCTCATGCTTCTTCACATAGATACACTAACAGTTATTGCTTCTTCGCATATCCATGATAACGTGGAACCCTCAATGGATCACTCAATGACACCCCCTCACCACGACATTGCTGATGCCTTCCCTTTTCTCAAGGGCAGGTGGGTATTAGTTATGTAAGTCCTAGGGGTGTGGAGTAAACCCGCATCATTAGCGCTGTAGGACATTAAACTGCCAAGAACCATCGTCCTTAGCACATGACATTAAACTATGGCCTTTCCCCGTGAATTATTCGTGGGGTGCCCCAACTCAGACCTTCTCTACACCCACAGGTCTCCACGGGAGTGTGATCCTTCCTCACATGGAATGAGCTCCTCTTTATCAGAGTGGCGTCTGCCCATGGGGAATGGGAAACCACCTTGGTGTAATCCTCTAGCCTTTCCTGTGGGAGACAATATCCCTGCTCCTCCTATCTTCTTCCTAGACAAAGGCCAGAGATTGGGGGATGGGCACCAGAGCCCTCCTTTATTCGGTGCCAAATCCCTCTCCCTTTTGGATCTATTTCCATCGGGCCTCTATACTGGAGTAAGTCCCAATATCCATCTCCTTGGGATACTAACCATGTGTAAGCCCATGTTTCCTATTTGGGATGCTAACCACGTGTAAGCCCCTATTTCTTCTTTGGGCCGCTAACCATGTGTAAGCCCCACTCCACTTCCCACGGACGCACCTTCGCGACGTGATCATCAGGTCTTCGCTGCCTCTTGTTTCTCACACCAATCATGAATCACATGGGCTTAGAGTAAGCATCGACCATGAAATCCTCCCTGGGCATCCTAAAGTTTAATCCCCACAGCCTTCTTGAACTATATGGACTTTTATCCTTACCAAGTAATGGTACGTAGGAAGCCTCCCTGAGGTTCAAGCCCAACACCAATTAGTCCGAACCATTTCACGGCGGTTCACCAACACCTCTTCTAAACTATGTGGACTTTGATCCTTGCCAAGGCAAGGTATGTAGAAAGACTCCTTGAGGTTCAACCCCAACAATCTATTTGTTCTGGCCCCCTTCATGTCTGTTCACCATGACCCATTCCAAACTACATGGAATTTTATCCTTGCCAAGGAAAGGTACATAGGAAGCCTCCTTGAGATTCAAGCCCAACAAGCACTAGTTCCACCCACCTTCACATCGGACCACCTTCGTCCTGCATGACGTTAAACTGGATGCCCGTTTTTCTTCCTTCACGACGTTAAACTGTATCCACCATCCCGAACTATGTGAACTTTGATCCTTGCCAAGGCAAGGTACGTATAAAGCCTCCCTAAGGTTCAAGCCCAACAACCATTGGTTCCGACCATCTTCACGTCAGTTCCCACCATCCTAAACTATGTTTACTTTGATCCTTTCCATGGAAAGGTATGTAGGAAGCCTCTCTGAGGTTCAAGCCCAACAACCATTGGTTCTGACCATCTTCACATCAGTTCCCACCATCCCGAACTACATGGACTTTGATCCTTGACAAGGAAAGGTATGTAGGAAGCCTCCATGAGGTTAATGCCCAAAAACCATTAGTTATGACCATATTCACATCATTTCCCACCATCCTGAACTACGTAGACTTTGATCCTTTCCAAGGAAAGGTAAGTAGTAAGCCTCCCTGAGGTTCAAGCCCAACAACCATTGGTTCTGACCATCTTCTCGTCGGTTCCCACCATCCTAAATTATGTGGACTTTGATCCTTTCCAAGGAAAGGTATGTAGGAAGCCTCCATAAGGTTCAAGCCCAAATCCCATTAGTTCCGTCCCCCCTTCACATTGGTTCACTTTCGTCCTACATGATGTTAAACTATAAGCCCCATTTTGTCCCACATGACACTAAACTATCCCCTATTCAGTGGTAAGACATTGTCAACCACATCCAATAGTAAACCATTGTAAACCCCACCCAAAGGTAAGCCATTGCGAACCTCATGTAGTGGTAAGCCTTTGTGATGCCCATTCAACGGTAAGACATTATTAACCCAAACCCAATGGTAAGTCGTTGTCGTCCCTTCTGTTGGGACCCATATCGATGGTCTGTCCTTGTGGCGTAAGACCAACCTCGGGCTGCTAACAATGCGTAATCCCCAGTATATCATTGGGTCACTGTCCTTCATGCACACCTTTATTTTATACCCCCATCCTGAACTACGTGGACTTTGATTCCCTGCCACTGGGATATATAGGAGGTCTCTTCGAGGCTCAAGCCCAACATCACCGTCACCCATGAGTCGACTCCATCTCATTCTCCATCCACCTCACTTGACCAACCATTATCCATCTTGATTCTTACCCGAGCCTCCACATCCCATGGAGATTATTAAAATTCACCTCTTCACTGCCCCTAGTAGTAACCGAGTAACTAACCACGCGTTAGCCCCGACATCGGTGTTCCCTCCAAGGGTTTCACCCATATGATCCACTCTAGCCAGTGTCCTGATTAGTCTGATCCATCTCCGCTAGATGTTAAAATCACAGAATACCATGTGTTAAACATGATATGCTAAGGAAAACCTCAAATACATGCCTATAGAATATAATTCCCCACATTCGATGTGGGATGCCTCAAGATTATGTGCCCTCGAGAAGCCCTATAATAAGGGGAAGAACCCCAGATGCGCTAGTGTTCTAGTGTCCAGACACACCAATGATGTCCAACATGACTACTCCCCTGACCAAAGTTTGCTGCCCTGACTGAACCCCTTGGAATGTCCTAACATAAGTAGTGTAATTAACCAGCATCCATGAAGATATGGCACTGGGAAGAGTTTCATGAACAACATCTTAATTTATTAGGGAGACCCAGACTAGGTGATGAGTTCCAAGGAGGAATCCACAGAAGGAGGAACTGACATCCCATCATCTTGTTTCAATCAAGGAGAAAATGTTCCAGAATAATCGATGGATGATGCTCGCCTTTGGAAAGTGGGAATGTGGGAAAATAATCAGCACATCTTCCACAGATGGATGCGCGCGCCCCAACGAAAGTGTCAGAAACAGAAATGGTGAATCTGAAGTGAAATTATTCTCCTCAATGTGGAGATTAGTATCGTTTAGGACATCAGTGGACTAGTGTGTCCCTATATTCAGTTATTCAATGTTGGGTCCCGCAAAGAAAATAGAGGGACGGTCATGAAACTCACTAGAAGATGGGGCAGTTGAACGTTGGAAATCTCATTATGCGACGTTGAACCAAGCTACTGCACCAGGAACCCGATCATCACCTTCCCACTGATGCAGGGGAAGGAAAATGCCAACGCAACAATCCAACGTGGCTCCACCACTTCTATGACAGCTTCCACCCCCAAGCTTCTGGGTGCCCATGCCACATATCCCCTTCTGAATTCATACAATGAAGGGTGATAAGCGACCTCGTACGCCGATACGAGGAGTGGATTATCCCTACTTGGGATATGGTCTTCCAGGATTTAGAGGCATCTGTGCCTCATTTCCACCACCACCCCCAAGGTCCGCGCAGGGAGCCACTACTCACCACTCCAACATACAACCATTTCAGGAGCCTCTCCCCATAACGCCTCGATGATTCCTTCCCCTACGCCGACGAGGTGGGGGATGTCTGGGCCAGCCCGGCTGGGATCCCGTTCCAGGGACCCCCTAATGAGGGCCCCCACTAGGCCACACCAGCACCACCACCTAGTCCCATGGGATGAAGAGCAGGTAAGCTATGTAACTACACCGCAAACCCTAGTTCGGATGACCCGATGCCAGCGTCGAGCATAGGCTGAGGAGGATGCCTGCCAAGAGGTGTCAACGTCAGTAACTACTATGGCCAGGTCCACCACTGACGTGTATCATCATTACTATATATACACTCAGCAGGAGAACTTATATAACCGACCTGGATCGAGGCCCCAACCTCCCCACGGGATGGATGGGTCGACTCTCCTGGTCGCCGGTGCAGGCAGTGACCGCCGCAGACCAACCCGTAGCAGTGACACCCAGTACAAAGGTCCTCCTCGAACTATCACCATAAATAACACAGGTCCTCCATTCTTCCAATATTTCTATGGAGGTCTACCCTATGCCACCTTTAATCTGAATGAGGGTCTTCCCCATGGTAGAAAAACTCAGTACAGAAGCCTCTCCCATGCTCATTACACCTGGTATAGAGTCATTCCTCCTACCATGGACCACTGATATGGATATGTTATGCATTCGGTCAATCTTCAGTATGGGGGCCTTCCCTATGTCCTTACAGCATCTAGAGAAGGTCCTCCTCGCCTCAACAATCAGAGGGGTGAAGGTCAGCTTTTCTTCATTGGTACGGAACACGGTGGTCCTACCTGTGTTCAGATTGACCAGTACAAGGACCCTCCTCACGCTGACACTGCCAGTGGAAGCAAGAATGGAGGTACCACCCATGCTCCTATCTACCCCGGCAGAAGTCCTACCCACTCCAGCATTTCCGGTGGATGTCCCCTCCACACATCAGCTGTGGAAATGGAGGTCCTCGCTGTGTTCTATTTGATATCTGTCCAGGTTCTCCTTTCACCTCAGCTCACTCAGGCGGAGGTCCTCCCTATGTTACCTTTGATATCTGTCCAGGTTCTCCTTACACCCTAGCTCACCCAGGTGGAAATCCTCTCCACCCCAAAACCAGTACAGCAAAAGGTCCTCCTCATGCCAAAAATCTACCCTATCCCGAAGAACCATCCTGGGACTAGAGCCCGGGTCACCGCCACCATAAAAGGAATGCCGATAAGATCCAAACCAAGATTAAACTAGTTTGCTTCTTAGATTCTGAGGCAGAATACAACTCAGTAACGGAACCCTTACCAAGATCCTCTGTGTCAAGGGTCGGGGTGGGAACAAGGTGCATCAGCCTAATACTTCTATAATGTGAAGTCCATCAGATTCCCTCCTCTCTCTATAGGTATATCCAAGAGGAAGAAAATTTGGAAACTCCACAGGTTATGACCGTGAAATCACCACCATCATTGCCAAAAGCACTCTCTACCATGACTAGAGATCATAGAGAGATATTCTGGGGATTAATGGTGGAAGAGCAACAGTGTGATCCATCACTAGTATCCATAGTCCCGGTGCCAGAAACTGTGGTCGTCAGCCCTTCTTACCCCAATGTGGTGTGTATGTCGCTCCACTCTTCAGAGGATATCTCAAGATGCAGCGGCTTGTTAGCTCACTCAGTGTATTCTCCACTAGCCAACCTGCCATCTCTGTAGTATGAATTAGTAACACTTCTGGTTCCCCAACCACCTATGGTTGATGAGTGGGGCAATGAAGGTCTAGACCTCAAATCTGGACCAAGATCTTGTGGGATATTCTTACAGTGGACCATTTCCCTGATATGTTTTGGCCAGTTGCAACACCAAATTTTAGGGCACCAGAAGCACTCACCTATGAGGAGGTTGTATGATTTCTCCAGACCCTATGGGTGACCCATTTCCATCTTCATCATCTATGAGTGACCTACCACAAGAGTCAGGCAAACTTCAAATACATTGGCCAACAATTCTATTTGGTCGATTTGGCCGCACTCCTCGTGCCTCAGTGCCCTGAGTCAGTAGGCCGTCATAATACCCTCCAACAATGATGTGTCCAGATCATTAAAGGGATCTAAGGGATAATCAAGGAAGATTATCTCCATGTGAAAATCCATAGCTGGGAGTAGTACGCAGCCCTCCATTTTAGTTTCATCCGATGCCAACATGATTTTCCAGGTGACATAGAGGATATGCCTCTAGGCAGGGGAACAGTTAACATGGATGACCTATCAGAGGAAGAGAATATGCTGGAGCTCCTTGATGGGAACTTACCCCCTGAGGGAGTTCCACAACTACTAGATCAATTGGGAAGGGTCACTCTCCAGCAGAGAAATCTACTGGGTCTTCCCGTGCCCACTAAGGCACCAGTTTTCAGCCAGAATCCCAACAAGGGAAAGGAACACCTCAGAGCCATCAAACCCACTGACTCGTCTAGATTAGTTTAGAAAGCGGAAGGTGATCCTGAAAAAGCCACTCTACGTTAGCAAATCACCAAACATAAGAAGATGGTCGACGACCTCCTTGTTGAACGCACTGCCGAGCGACGGACAGAATATGGTGATCCTTGGTCGTGTAAGAAAGGGCAGACACAACTTCCCCTTCGAGAAATTCCCCCAGGTGACCATGACTATCCTTCCCATGCAGATATGGTTGAGGATGGATCTTACGGAAAAAGGGAGCGGTATGTATCACTAAATCCTTCTGAACAGAATGACAATCCATGAGACCCAGCTCGGGTTCCCCCAGCTACTCCACAAGTCGTTCCACGAGCCGCTCCATGAGCTACTGGGTCTTCTTATCATATTGAAGAACACGCCAATGCATTGGTGGTTAGGGATCCCCATCAAGAAAAGAATCCCCGCCCAGATGATCCAATGGTGGAACTCATCACCCGCCTCAAAGCTTTAAAGACTCGACAGTTGGAAATCTTGCCTGATGAAAATCCATATCCGACATGGGTGGATGATATGCCAGTAACCCTGAGTATCGGAAATCCCACCTTTTATCCCTTCAATGGAACATGGGACCCACTGCAGCACCTGGTCCACATTATCTCAATATGTGGGCCTATGTTGGGAACTCCAGCGCAGTAGGAGGCTGCCAAACTTTGATGTTTCATACATACATTGGAGGGGCCGACATTCTTCTGGTACAACCAAATCCCCATAAGATTAGCAGTCGGCTAGGAAGACCACCATAGGAAATTCCTCTACCAGTTCAGTTCCACTACTCGAAAGATGAGTATCTCGGACCTCTTCAAGTGCAAGAAAATACCTTATTAGAACGTTGTAGACTTTTTCACCCAGTGGAAAGGGCTCACGTACTCCCTTGACATGCCACCTACTCAGGAGAAACTACTGACGATGTGCATAGGGAATTTCAAGACAGAACTGGTCCCCTCTCTGATCTCCCAAAACTACCCCAGGGGGTTCCGAGACTTCTCTGGTAAGGCCCAATTCCTAGAGGAATCTTTACAGCAAGTTAAAAAAGCAGGTCTGTTGCCTCATGAAATCACCACAAGAAGGGATGCTAGGGCCGATCCCACCACAATGGATCAAATAGAGGCCCCCAAGAAACTAGATTTGTTTCCAATGGAGCCGCCTCCACAGCCTCGTAGAGGCCCTCCACCTCAGGCATAACCTCTGGCCCTACAACACCCACCTCAAAATTGGCAGGTGCCCCTATGCAATGCGCTGCCACCGCCTAGGTGAGATAACCAGGCTCCACCTTCTATAAAATCCCATCTAGACCCATGTCCGTATTAGGCTCTAGGGGACCCCTTCTTGGATAGGAGGAACCAAACCTACTCATTCAACGAGGAACAGGTCCCTGAATACTTCTGTAGTGCCTTGGAGCAGGGGATTGTACATTTTCCTAAATGCAGGAGGCCAGAAGAGGTGAACCTCACTGATCACCTTAATTACTGCCCTTATCACTGGATCCTGGGGCACACCCTCAAATAGTGCTATGTGTTTAAAGACTGGCTTCAAGACTAGGTGGATAACAACATAGTCTGGTTAGGACCAGCTTCGGAACAAGTGGCATGTGTCTTCATGAGGACGAAAAATAGTAGTGACAGCTAAGGTGAGTGGCATCAGGTTTCTAACCACTGGTCCTAGAATTATGACGACTGGATGGCTCGTAAAACAGTCGCCCGTGCCCATGGTGTTATCTGTGCATGCTTGAATCGACCATATCCTTTAGAAGCTGCATCTACTACTTCTGCATCATAATCTCAGTAGTCCCATTCTCAGAAGAGAAGGCGCCAATGACGCAAGGGAAAACAAAGTCCCCCACCTATTCCATCATCATCTCATACTACTGATGACTTCATGCCTCCATAGATGGATATTCCTCCAAAAATCCGTCCAGTAGTGGATGACTCTTTGAGTGACGGTAAAGGGTATGCCTTAGTTAATACCATAGAGATAGTAAACCCCTACATAATTACTGATGATGAGGAGTGTTAGATAGATCCTCCCAACGAACCCAACCTTAGTCAGTATAGACAGAGCTGTGGCAATATGGGCCATCGGAGTGCCTCGGTCAAAAATTCCATCCAGGATATGCACATGACTGAAACCAGGAAATATGCCCAACGCAGAGCTCAGCATATGCACCCTTATCATATGGTGACATCATGTTTGCCTTCGCCACTATTCATGTTGTTGGATCAGGCAGAGCCACCTTGACTGTGTCGTGATCATCCACACTTTGATATGGACCGGTCTCAGTCATCATGCCCTTATCTGGTAGTCATTCCATAGGCTTCGACTAGTGAGCAGTGGGATATTCCTAGTACCAGTCAGCTGCCAGCCCAATTGATAGGGCCTACCATACCTCCTGTTATAGAGCAGCTTCCTGTAAGCAGAAGTTCATGAATGGAATAGAAGTATGATGTTATCAAACATCTTTCCAACATTACATTAAAGCTCTTTATCCTTGAGGCCCTTCAACTGTCATCATATATGCATGAATCCCTCTCCGAGGCTTTAAGAAGACCCCTCCATTTTGAGATGAAGGTAGCAGACGCATAAGCCTTTCATGCTGAGGTAGTCGAGAATTCTGAATTCCAGGCCACCATCTCATTCTCTGGATAATATGAAGGCTCTCCCATACAGGTGAACATTTTTCTCACTGTACATCACCATCCAGTTTAATAGCGTGGAGGTTCACCGCTGTCTTGTCGACACGGGCTCCGGGATCAACCTAATCCCGAATCAGACACTGCAAAAACTAGGGTTTTCTGAGGTTTATCTGAGTCCCTATGACCTAAGAATCCAAGGTTATGATAGGATGGAGTAGACACCAGTTTGAAAGGTCTGATTGAAGACCCATTTCGGCGGTATAGTTTCCAGCACCGAGTTTACGGTTGTCTCCCAGGACATCACCTACAATGTGT
The DNA here is from genome assembly GCA_963277665.1 of Viscum album. Classification (NCBI taxonomy): domain Eukaryota; kingdom Viridiplantae; phylum Streptophyta; class Magnoliopsida; order Santalales; family Viscaceae; genus Viscum; species Viscum album. The sequence goes on along the minus strand of OY728125.1, from coordinate 1,119,867,077 downwards.
TGATGGACAAGCCATGACTCCACCTGCATGTGGCGGTTCCTTCATCATATCACCATTGCCTCAAGTACTCCCTTAATGGTCGAGTGGGTGTGCTTCAAGGTGATGCATCTCCATTTGCCTCTTGTGAAGCCCGCTATCTGGATTCTGACTACGACAAGATCAAAGTCAAGAAGATTCAGGCTAACGAGGTTGAGCATGCTGTGACCGCGACCGACCCGTTGACAGATCTAGATGACACCTACATCTTTCTAATATACCAGTTGGAGGCTACAAACCTGGACATGGGAGAATGCTTTGTTGTTTCTAGAATGAGGGGGGGGGGGCACATTACCAAGTCTATGCAACACCGGAAGATCACCTCATACTCCTACAAAAATCAAGCTTAGGTGATCCTGGATCCTCCTACTCCCATAAGGTATCGGGATGTCCGCCCCATGACAATGGAAATATGTCATACTTTCTTGTTTCATCATGCTATAATTAACCGGATCAAGCCAATGTGCCACTATTGCTTCGATATCATCAAGCTTGGACCTTTGGGCCAAAGAATAGACGGGATCGAGTCAACAACCTTCATCGCTATGGTTTCAGCGGCACAAGAGTTCCCTAGTGTGGTGTCCACTACCGCTTAGGATGGTACCAGCCACCTATGGGGATCTATCAACTTAGAGGAAAATCCTCCCACCCAGGATCCCTCCTCCACAAATGAAGAATAGTATTTAGAGGATGCTCCCTCTACCATTGAAGAGGGCATCTCTGCCATGATTGATGAATTGGTACAGATGAACCTCAATAGCAAGGCAAACCCGAAACCCACATTGATCAGTGCCGCCATGCCCCTAGAGGAGCAACAAAATTACATAGACTTCCTTAAACAGCCCCATGATGTATTCACATGGAGTTATGATGAGATGATAGGAATAGATCCTTAGGTATCCTTCACCGCCTCAGTATCTCAACAAATCATCGCGGGTTCAAGCATCCTCCCAAAAAGATGCACCCTTCTCACGATGCCATGGTTGAGTCAGAAGTTGATAAGCTCATCAGAGATAATTTTGTTAAGGAGGTATAGTACCCCAAGTGGCTGGCCAACATTATGCCAGTTAGGAAGAAGAACGGACAAATCAGAGTCTGCATCGACTTCCAGGATCACAACCGTCACTGTCCGAAGGATGATTTATCCTTCCTGTGATGGAATTATTGATCAATGCTATAGATATATTCCAAGACCTCTCCTTCATGGATGGGTACTCCAGGTATAACCAGATCTGAATGGCCCCCGAGGATAAGGATTCTACGGCCTTCAGGGAATCACAAGGTACTTTTTGTTACCAAGTCATGCCATTCGGTTTAAAGAATGATGGTGCCACCTATCAGCCATCTATGCATCGCATATTTACGCCGATCCTTGGAATGGTGGTGGAATGTTATGTGGATGATTTGGTGGTCAATTCTCACCAGTTTCAGGACCATCTCAGAGACCTCGAGAAAGTGTTCAGTTTCCTCCGTTCCCATCACCTGAAGATGAATCCATTAAAGTGTGCCTTCGGGGTCACCTCTGAAAATTTTATTGTCTTCATTATCAGATACAGGGGCATCGAGACTGGCCCGAAGAAGATTAAGGCTACCAGTCATATGTCTCCCCCGAGCAATATTCAGGAGCTTTGAGGCTTCCACGACGACTTGGCCTATATACACAGATTCATTGTGAATCTGGCTGAAAAGTGTAAACCATTTTCTTGGGTAATGAAGAAAGGAACTGTCTATTAGTGGGAAGAAGAATGTCAGACTACTTTCACGGAAATCATGTAGCACCTACTCTAGCATCCGGTCTGAATGCCACCCATATCTGGAAAGCCACTAGTCCTTTACTTGACCACCCTAGAATATTCTCTTGGTGCCCTTCTATTCCAAAAGAACAATGAGGGGATGGAGAACAGTCTCTACTACCTCAGCCACATGCTCCTCAATATGGAGACCAGATAATCCCCTATTAAGAAGAGTTGCCATGCGCTGGTATTCACAGTACAGAAATTGTGACATTACTTATAGTACCATGAGGTACAGCTGGTGTCTCAAGTAGATCTAATGAAGTACATAATAAACCACCCCATGTTGAAAATCCATCTAGATCAGTGGGAAATTATTCTCAAATATTTTGACATCAGGTTTGTCCCTAAGAAGGATATTAATAGACAAGCATTGTAAGAATTCTTTGTCACCCATCCAAATATTGTGGACCAGTCCCTGGATCTCGATTTCCTAGATGAAGTGATCATATCGGTAGACCAATCCATGTTATGCTGGAAAATGCACTTTGATGGTGCTTCTTGGAGCCCCACCGATAGAAGGCTCAATGACCCTAGGCTCAATAGAGTAGGCCTGGGTATCATCTTCATTACCCCAACACAAGACATTCTACCGTATTCATTCCTGTTGTCAGAAGGCTGCACCATCAATGAGTCAGAGTATAAGTCTCTCATTAATAGCCTCGAGCTGGCCCTCGAGATTGATGTGCCCCATTTTCACGTGAAAGGGGACTCCGAACTAGTCATCAAGCAGATAAATGGTGACTATGTTGTTAGAAAGCCATAGCTTGTACCGTTGTTGGAACACACTCTCTAGGTAATGGCCTAGTTTCCATCTCGGCCAGAAGTTACTCATGTCCCTTGATCTCAGAACGGTCAAGCTGACGCCCTGCACAGCCTAGCTGCATCACTTGTAGAGCCTAAATAGGATGATCTAATTATCCATGTGGCACACCAGAGAGTCATGGCTCCTGTCACTCCAGGCGATGATAACAGCCTGCAGGTAAGCCACCTTACCGCCTGCACCTCCATGTTAGGACCCCCAGGTCCCCCGGATGTAGTGATTGAAGTGACTCCCAATTGGAGAACCTAATTTTTTGAGTATCTTCCAAATGGTAATCTCATGGCAGATCGAGCCAAGCGTGAGAGAATTTGATGCTGCGTGTTACAGTTCACCCTCCAGGACAGTCCTATTCATGATCAGATCCTCTACAAGCACGGGTTTGATGGGGTTACCCTCCTTTTCATTAAAGGAGTCAATATTTCCCAAGTCATGCATGAGGTTCATGCTGGTTCCTACAGTGCTCATCAGACCGGGATGAAACCATCTCACCAGATCTAGAGATTAGGGTACTTTTGGCCCTCCATGATACATGACTGCATCGAGTTCGCCAAAAGGTGACATGTGTTCCAAATTCATGCTAACATCAGGCATAGGCCACCAGAACCTCTCCACTCCACTAAGTACTCTTGTCCATTTGCGGTATGGGGACTCGATTTTGTGGGACCATATCCACCGACCACAGCTCACTAGTGTAGGTTCATCCTGACTACTACAGATTTATTCTCCAAGTGGGTAGAGGCAGTTCCACTCAAAGAGTTCAAGGCCCATTCCATCATTGAATTTTTGAGTTCCAACATCATCTACTAATTTGTATTTCCTCACGCCTTCCTCACCGATAATGACACGAACTTCTGAGTAGCTGAGTTGACGAAATTGTACACTAATTACAACATCCGTTCTAACCATACCTCATTCTATCATGCACAAGTAAATGGACAGATCAAGGTGTTCAACAAAACCCTCTCTGACATTATACAGAAAATGGTTGGTCATAACAAGAAGAGTTGGAAAAACAAGCTCCCCAATGCCCTCTGGGCTTATCGAACGATCACTCGTAATTTCATCCAGGTGACCCCATATTCCCTGGTGTACAAGAATAGAGGCCATCCTTCCCATCAAGGTTAAATTTACTTCATTGCGCACAACTATCTATGATCAGAAAGTGCTAGATAAAGTATCTTAAATCCATCTGGATGAGTTGGAAGTGCTCGACGAGAATAGGTTTTGTGCCCTGCACAATTTGGAAAGGCATCAAAACAAGATAGCTAGATCTTTTAACAAGAAAGTTCACCTCCACTCCTTTCAAGGTGACTTGGTGTTGGCCTTGAGAACACCAATGATACCTAGAAGGAAACCACACAAATTGGAGCCCAAATTGAAAGGACCTTACATAATTCACAAGGTTTACTCCAATGATGCATACTCCCTAGTAACCATGGATGGTGAGCATATAACCCCTCCCACCAATGCCAAGTTCCTCAAGAAATACTTTGCCTGAGCCTATGGTCCCACATGACCTTAAACTATATGGTCCTACATGACCCCAAACTACATTCTGGTCCCACATGACCTTAAACTATTGGGTCCTATATGACCTTAAATTGTCCGGTCCTACATGACCTTAAAATGTAAAATTTCCTACATTAAATTGTATGTCGTCCCACATGAAGTTAAAATGTATGTCATCCCACATGATGCTAAATGGTATGTCGTCCTGCATGACGTTAAACTATGTTTCACCTTGTGAGATGTTAAACCTCAAGAACTATGTACGACTTGATTCCCATCCTCATAGGATACATAGAAACGCTCAGATGCCTCATCTTGAGTCCAACCCATGTGTCCTCTTTGACTATCCCCCCTGGGTATAGTTCTTTTGGAGGATCCCATATGGTGTTATATAGGCTTCTTTTTCCCCAATCATGTTAGGATTATGATGATTTCACCATGTTTCCTCCCTCGTTCTTATCTCCTCCCACGTCCTCACCACACGACGTTAAACTACATGGCCTTCGTATGGCTTGATTCCCATCCTTAGGAAATACGTAAGAACACCCGGACATTTCGTCCATAGGCCCAACCCCAAACATTAGGACCTCCCACTGGGTCAAAGAACATGGTGTGGTACAAGATTTTTCCCTCATCCATGTCAAGTTCATCATGACCATACCATGTATCCCTCCTCCCTGAAGATCCCCACCTCTTCTACTATCCAGCTTGACTTCAAGTTGCACAGGAACATTTATGCTCCAAACACTCCATCCTTTGGGTTTTTATTATCTTTCACATCCGAAGGGACCCCCAAATGACATGGATTCTCGGCTCAAGGGCTTTCCTACCATTATGAGCCAATGTCTTTGAGGGTTTTGAACAAAAAATTGATACAAGTCTCGCGTTGAGAATATGGTCAGTGGTTGATGCTCATTTGTTGTTACCATTTAAGGTTACCATGATTTGTAAGCTGTGTTTCAAATTTAGTCAAAAACTATCCTTTTTCATTGTTATCACCCCCATATGTCCCAAAAGTGGAGTGTAGTGGCTCATTCTTCCCTACTGTCTCTTCAAGCTTCGACTTGCCTTGGGTAGGAGTGTGATTCCAGTTGTCGAACCCTTATGTGATGGGAAGAGCCTAGTCTTGCTCTTTGTTTCCCACACCAATCATTTATTATGTGGGATTAGGAGCTGAGGTAAGGAAATACCCACATGAGAGTTCAGTTGGCTACAGTTGGTTAGGACACCTAGCCTCATGTCCCTCAACCCTTTCGGTCCCCTAGCCCGAGTTCTCATTTAGGAATGTGCAGTGTGGTATGGAATGATGTCCTTATTCAAGTCATTCTATTTTTCCATGCCACACATAACCCCTTTGATACATCCCTCCATTTATCATCCTTTCCTCAAGCATAGACCCTTCCATGCTACGTGAGCCCCATAATTTGGGTTTCCATCATCTTTTAGATCTAAAAGGACCACCAAATGGTATGGATGATTGGCCCAAGGGCTCTCCTACCATGAACAGCCAATGTCCTTGAAGATTTCAAGCAACAAATTGATAGAAGTACCATGTTTCGAATACAGTCAATGGTTGAAAATCAATTACTTTCCTCTGAACTCCGGCCACACAAGGGCGAATACTGTGTTACGAACATGGTCAACATCTATCCTCTATCATCATCTCCATTTTGTAGTTTTCCACATGCACAATGATTTTCCCTCTTTACTCAGATGTCCCATGAATATGACATTAAACTAGGCATATACGGTCTGAGATCTGTGACCTTAAACTAAAAATCACTATCGTCCTCACTACAAGACGTTAAACTACAAGATGGCTGTAACATTATGTCTGTGGCCCAGCCTCAAGCCCCTCGGCCTTCTTGGGCCCCTAGCCCAAGTTCTCACTTAGGATTGTATGTTGTGGTATGGGATTATGTCCTCATTCATGTTGGGTTACTCGCCATGACATACAAGTCCCTCATTGTGGTATCTTTCCCTTATTTTTGTCCTTACTGCATAATGATAAACTACACATCATCCTTCTCTAGAACTACGTGTGGATTGATTCCCATCCTTATGGGATATATAGGACCACTCGAACATCTAGTCTTTAGGTCCATACCCATCTCTTAGATACCTCTCTATCATCTTGTCCCCTTGTCTTGCTTTCTTCCAGGAGAGGGGTATATGGTGTGGTATGGGCTTATGTCCCCATTCACGTTGGGTTCGTAACAACCACACTACATACCTCTCTCTCTCATGAGCACCCTTTGCTCCCTTTCTCTACACTAATCTTTTAAATTTGTCTTCTCTTAAGTTGGGTCCCTCGACCCACTTCGATGATTCACTAATGTGCCCAGGATTACTCTAGTTCAGAGCCTAGAGTGTCAGATACTACATAGACATGCTTTCACCCATTTTTTAGGCTTTGTGCTCCCCTTTATTTGGGATTCCATTATATTTCACATCCGAAGGGACCCCCAAATGGCTTGGATGCTCGGCCCAAGGGCTCTACTACCATTATGGGCCAACGTCCTTGAGGGTTTTGAAAAAAAAATTGATACAAGTCCCGTGTTGTGAATATGGTTAGCAGTCGATGCTCATTCATTGTTCCCATTTCAGGTCACACGATATGGATGCTATGTTTTGAACATGGCCAATAGTCATCCTCCATCATCATGACAACCCCATCAAGCCTTAAATGTCAGTTACATGATTCACATCATTTTCAACCACATTATGTCCCAATGGAATTTCGACACTTCTGGTATTATCCCTCAGTCTGCATTTTCAAATTAGGAGGACAAGTGGTGAGGCGTTGTTCGGGGATCCGCACCGAATTCCCCTTTACGTGTATTCCATGTGTTGCAAAGACCTCTTCCACCCCTGTTTCCCACACCAAGTTTGAATAACGTGGTATTAGGTATTGGATTGAGGTTTGTGCCTACTCGGAAGGGTTATTCTTCTCCATAGTCCGAGCTCCAAGACCTTAAACCAAGATCTCTTTATACACACCCTCTTTAGAACTACGTATGACTTGATTCCCATCCTTATGGGATATGTAGGAATTCCTAGACATATCATCTTTAAGTCCACCTTAGGTTCAACTAATTTATCTCTTATATTCTACCTTGTAGGCCCCAAATATTATAGGACTACATGGTGTGGCATATGTGGGATTATGCCTTCGTTCAAGTCGGGTTTATAATAACTGCACCAAGTACTCCCCTTCAAGGAGATATTACCTTCTACTTGTAATCCCACATAACATTAAACTATATGTCACCCCACATGACGTGAAACTGTATGTTGTCCTACATGAAATTAAAATGCACTTTCTAGAATTTTGTATGGCTTGATTTCCATCTTCATGGGATACATAGGAACGCCCAGACATCTCGTCTTTGGGTTTAGATCAACTGAGAGCTAGTCTATCCTGCCCCATATTCTCTAACATTCTCAAAATGAGGTTTCTTTCTTAGAATCACATGTGGTGTGATGTGGGCCCCATCCTCATTGACGTCGGGTATGCTTTATCATGCCATGAACATTCCCTCTTGAACCTCATCTCTCCGGTATATTTCTGAGACATATGACTCTAAACTGTACTACCTAGTCCCACATGACTTGAAACTATTACGTCTATACTGCACAACATTAAAGTGCATGGTTGGTCCCATCACAGGAACCTAAACTATGACATTAGCGTCCTGGCCACACGATGAAAAATGACATTGCCTTGTGGTGTCCTCACTCAAGGGGACATGATGTTTGGTATCGGTCACCCACTATACCATTTGTCAATTCCTGCATACAACTTGATTCTTATGTCAATGCCTGGACTTTCTATCCTAGGTCCTTCACTTCACAAAAAAACACATTCATCCTAAAGGACAAACAAGATCTATCAAATGCCACTTCTTTTGGTGCAAGGGCCAGACCCGCATGAACTTATTATCTCTGACAGTGGTATCATACCATGCCACCCTTAAAAATACATATGTCTTCATTCCCATCCTCATGGGGTATGTAGGAACTCCCGGGCACTTTGCCTCAGGCCCAACCTAACTTTCACTTTTGGTCCCCCGATCTAGAATTTTCTCAGGGAACACATTGTGGTGGTATGGACTCCCACTGTTATCATTCACATAGGGTTTAGTAATTACTTCACCACATTTCTCCCTCCTTAAATTAAATCTATGGTCCGAGCTCTATAACCATAAACTAATACCACTCTGTGTCCTTGCCGAAAGATTCTAAACTATACGACATCTCCTAAAACTAAATACAACTTTATTCCCATCCTCATGGGATATATAGGAATGCCCAAACATCTCGTCTCCGAGTCCAGCCCCAGGAATTAAAATCTTTTCCCTTATCTTTTGGCCCCTAGGACTGAACCCTTTTAGGAACATGTGGTGTGGTGAGTACCTCATGGGTTCTCGTTCGCGTCAGGTTTTGAAATAGCCACGCCATGTGCCCCCGTGTATTTTTTTCAACTAGGTCCAAGTTCTATGACCCTAAACTAAGATCTCCCTATGGAAACTGTGTGTCATGTTTGGTCACTTCTCCACCCTGTGCATAGTCCATTAAATCAATACCCCCTTTATGGATCATCCAATAACCATTAAGTTGGAAGCATGCGACCCTATGACCCTTATCCTTGAAAAGGGACCTGAATCACTCTATCCAATGCACCTTTCTGTCTTTCTCATATGCATTGTGACAAAGAGCCTGAAGTGTGTAATTTTCAAAGGGACATTCCATCGTTCCATGTCCAAGCTTGATGATCCCGTCATTTGGATCCTCATCATCTTCCTTGTCTGAAGGGAACCCCTTTTACGGCCTGGTCCCATGCCACATTGGCTTACCTACTATCTTGGGATAACGTCCCTGGGGACCTCAGACGACATTTGGGATAGGTCCTATGTTTCGAACATGGTCTGCGACCTACCTTAATTTTTCTATCCCCATTCCAGGATAACACAAAATGGACATTGTGTTTCAAACATGGTCCGTAGTTATCCCCTATTATCACACCACCATCATTGTGGTCCAGATCTCGAGCATCATGATTCACATATTTACACTTCCTTATGTTTAAGTGGAATTCCAACATACTTGGTTTTACCCCTTCACCCATCAAGGTGAGTTAAGTAGGAAGGTCAATATTATTGGGATGTCATTCACCTAACATCCCATTGCACCTAATGTGTGCCTCCCAGTACTAGGAAAGTCCCATCACTACTCCTTGTTTCTTACATCAAGAACGAATCACATGGGCTTAGTAGTTTTGGTATGATGTGTACTAGCGCAATCATGCCACACATGCCTTTCATTGTCCCGCGTGTCATTAAATTGCGATCTCAAGAACTATGTTTGGCTTGATTCTCATCCTCATGGGATACATTGTGATGACCAGACATTTCACCTTGGGCCCAGCCCTAGGTTCATTAACCCTTTTAGCCCCCAGGCCCAATCCTGGTCCAAACAGTATGACCTTTAAACAATTTGTGTTGTCCTCACCGTACGATATTTAAAGTACATACATATCATCCACATCTGTATGAAGTGAAAATACAGAGCATTATAGGTCTTTACCGGATAGGTCATGTTCGGAAGTATGTTTGATCCTTGATCAGACAGATACACCCACCTAATGTGTTTCCACCACGGTGGCGTGATTTCAAGAGTGTTGGACTCCATTCAAAAAACCATTCACTCCACACTCCACGCTTTGCGTGCCCTTTATTCAGACCCTTGTCCTCTCTCATGTCTAGAAGAACCCCCTAATAGTATGGATGCTTGACCTATGGCTCTCCTACTATCATGGGCCAACGTTCTAGAAGACATTGGAAAACACTTCAAGTCAGGTCCTATGTTTCAAACACGGTCAACAGTCAGCCCTCATTTGTTATCTCTATTTCAGGCTAACATGATATGGATGATGTGTTTCGAATGTGGTCAGCGGTTATCCTTCATTGTCATTCCACTCCACACAGTGTTCCAAATCTAGGGTATCATGATTCACACTTTACACTCTCTTATGTTCGGGTTGATTTCAAACGCCCCTGGCATTACCCCGCTCGTGCAATAGAGCACATTGGGAAGAAGGAACGTCAATTGTTTTGAGGTCCTCGTCCTCCAGTTGGGCCTCTCCCCTTCTTCCCAGAAATCCAGATTGGTTATTTAAACCCTGGATACTCAGATCTTGGTTTTCACTCTTATATTCCGATGGAATGACAAGGTGGTCATCCCTTGTTTCTCACATCGACCTCGACCCACATGATCTTAGGGACTGATCGCTTTACATGAATATAATGGAAGTGCAGTAGACCAAAAATGAATAACAGAACTCATGCATGAATCTAGCATTAATAATTAGAGCATGAAGATGTGTTCAAAGGTTACATGCATCATAATACCTGAGGATCGACCCCTCCCATGGACGGGTTGACACCATCAAAAGAGCATTGCAGCTCTACCACCCTTTGCATTGTGGTGTCCAGGATTCATTGTCGCCTATTCAGTTCCTTCTCCTCCTTGGTAGTGATGGGGCATAGTTCGTTAGCTGTGATCCGAGCCCGCTTCTCATTGGTTCAAATAATGTTCATCTCCTTAGAGGCTTTCCTCACATGCTCTTCAGCCTCCCCTATTTATAGGCAAGGACCCCTGGTGTTTTGAGGTGCATCTGACCGAAGCAATATTTCTGGCATGCTCAACCCGTACATCACCCCTCCGCTTCACGAGCCTCCTTCATGCGTCATATTCACGATGGGTAGGGGAAGTTTGGTGATTGAACCTCATACTTTGACCCTCTCTTTCTCTTTATCTCCCAGTCTAAGGGGGGAAATTTGTTGGTGCCAAAATTTAAGAAGAATAAGAAAAAATTGGAATCCTAAAGGGATTCCTCGCAAATCTTGTTCGCAGAGCCCTCATAGCCCCGTGTCTGGCGCAAAGTTTCCTCTCCATGAAGGTTCCAAAAAGAAAGGAGGTGGGAGGATCCATGACCCCCCTTAACATTTGTGAACCCACTGCAAAGAAAGGAGGCGGGAGGCTCCGTGATCCCCCTTGACTTTTGCGAACCCGCCGCGGATCAAGGAGGTGGGAGGCTCTACGATTATGAAAAAATTCCACATGTCTTTGTGCCCAGTGAGCTCTGCTTTGTGGCGCCTCTTGTATATAAATACTGGGCTCCACTCAAGCCTAAATGATAGATCCTATAACCTTTCACCTTTTTATCTCTCAAATCATGAAGCAATTTTTTCCTTGGGAACCATGATCTCCTCAAGCTACTTTAGCTTCACAAAGTGCCTCTCCCTTGGTTTGAATTCATCCCCTCTTCAAAGAGGGATGCCCTTTACAGAGCCCATGGGAATCCACGACGGAAGGGGATTCCCAATGGGACTCGGGTCTTCGTAGATCACTTATGCTTCACGAAGTACCCTCCATGCACATGTGATCCAAATTCTAAGGCAGGGTCACTGTGCTTCATGAAGCACATTTCTTCGTTAAGCTATGCTTTGCAGGGAACCCTTGCTTCACAAAGCCCTTCTCAGTGAATGCCTTTCCACCTCATGAAGATTCTTCCTTGTGCACCAATTCCCTATGCCTAGGCTAGGACACTTCACTTCGCGAAGCATATCCCTTCACGAAGCCCCTCTACTACATGGATCACCAGAGCTTCACGATGTTTCTACCTATGAACCCCTTTATTCCACAACTCCATTTCCCGTGCGACCCTCTAAGTTTGCATGAAGTAATTTCAAGATACCTTGGGTGGTACTTCCTATTTCATTGCTTCGCCTCATGCTTCTTTGTATAGGAACACTAATGACTATTTATTCTTCACATAGTCACGCTAATGTGGACCCCTCAATGGATCACTCTATGACACCCCCTCACCACGACATTGCTGATGACTTTCCTTCCTCAAGGGAGTGTGGGTATTAGTTATGAAAGTCCTAAGGGTTCAGAGTAGACCTTCCTCATCTGAGCTGTAGGGTGTTTAACTACCAAGCACCATATTTCTCAGAACATGACGTTAAACTGTGGCCTCACCCCATGAATTATACGCAGGGTTCCCCGTCTCAGACATTATCTATGCCCACTGGTCTCCACAAGAGTGTGATCCTTCCTCACATGGAATGAGATCCTATTTATCGGAGTGGCACCTGTCTTCGGGGAAAGTTAAACCACCTTGGTGTAAGCCCATAGCCTTTCTTACAGGAGGCAACATCCCTTCTCCTCCTATCTTCTTCTTGGACAAAGGCCAGAGAGGGGGGACGGGCTCTAGATCCCTCCTTTATTCGGTGCCAAATTCCTCTCTCTTTGGGATTTTTCACCACCATGTCTCTATCTTGGAGTAAGTCCCAATCTTTATATCCTTGGGCCGCTAACCACGCTTAAGCCCATGTTTCCTATTTGGTCTGCTAACCACACTTAAGCCCCTGTTTCCTCTTTAGGCCTCTAACCACTTGTAAGCCCCTCTCCACTTCCCACGGATGCACCTTTCGTGACGTGATCATCAGGTATTCACTGCCTCTTGTTTCTCACACTGAGCATGACTCACGTGGGATTAGAGTAAGCATTGACCATGACATCCTCCCTGGGCAGCCTAGAGTGTAAGACCCACACCCATCTTGAACTACGTGGACTTTGATACTGGCCAAGGCAAGGTACATAGGAAGCCTCCCTAAGGTTCAATCCCAACACACATTGGTCCCAAACACTTCATGGTGGTTCAAAAACACCTCTTCTAAACTATGTGGACTTTGATCCTTGCCAAGGCAAGGTACGTAGGAAGCCTCCTTGAGGTTCAATCCCAACAACCTATTTGTTTCAACCCCCTTCATGTTGGTTCACCATACCCTATTACAAACTATGTGGACTTTGATACTTTCCATGGAAAGATACATATGAAGCCTCACTAATGTTCAATCTCAAAAACCACTGGTTCCGACCCCCTTCACGTCAGACCACCTTCGTCCTTCATGACGTTAAACTGCATGTCCCCTTTTCATCATGCAAAACTTTAAACTGCATCCACCATCCTGAACTACGTGGACTTTGATCCTTGCTAAGGAAAGGTATGTATGAAGCCTCCCTAAGGTTAAATCCCAACAACCATTGGTTCCGACCATCTTTACATCGGTTCCCACCATCCCTAACTACATGGACTTTGATCCTTGTGAGGGTAAGGTATGTAGGAAGCCTCCCTGAGGTTCAAGCCCAACAACCATTTGTTCCAACCATCTTTACACCGGTTCCCACCATCCTGAACTATGTGGAATTTGATCCTTTCCAAGGCAAGGTATGTAGGAAGCCTCCATGAGGTTCAATCCCAACAACCATTGGTTTCGACCATCTTCACATCAGTTCCCACTATCCCAAACTACATAGAATTTGATCATTTCCAAGGTAAGGTACGTAAGAAGCCTCCCTGAGGTTCAAGCCCAACAACCATTGGTTCCGTCCATCTTCACATCGCTTCCCACCATCCTGAACTACGTAGACTTTGATCCTTTTTAAGGCAAGGTATATAGAAAGACTCTCTAAGTTTCAAGACCAAATCCCATCAGCTCTGACCCCCCTTCACGTTGGTTCACCTTCATCCTGCATGACGTTAAAATATTTTCCCCTTTTTTTTCTTTCTCGACACTAAATTGTCCCCTATTCAGTGGTAAGATGTTGTCAACCCCATCCAGCCTTATGCCATTGTAAACCCCACCAAACGGTAAGCCGTTGTGAACCATATGCAGTGGTATGTCATTGTGATCCCCATTCAACGGTAAGCTGTTGTCAACCCAAACCTAGTGGTAACATGCTGTCATCCCTTTCATTGGGACCCATATCGCTAGTCTATCCTAATGGCGTAAGACCAACCTTGGGTTGCTAACCACGCATAAGCCCCAGTATATCATCAGTTCACTGTCCTCCACGCACACATCGATTCTATACCCCCATCTTGAACTACGTGGACCTTGATTCCATAACACGGGGATATGTAGGAGGTCTCTTCGAGGCTCAAGCCCAACATCACTATCGCCCATGAATCGAATCCATCTCATTCTCCATACACCTCACTTGACCATCCATTATCTATATTGATTCTTACCCGATCCGCCACATCTCGGTGAGATCATGAAAATTCACCTCTTCATTGCCCCTAGTAGTAGACGGGTAACTAACTATGTGTTATCCCCAATATCAGTGTTCCCTCCAGGGGTTTCAACAATATGATACACTCTAGTCAGTGTTTTGATCAGTCTGATTCATATCACCTAGACATTAAACTCATGGCATATCCTGTGTTAAAAATGGGAATCTGAGGAAAACATCAAATACATTCCTATGACATATATTTACTTGCATTCAACGTGGGATGCCTCGGGCTTCTGCGCCCTTGAGAATACCTATAATAAGGGGAAGAAACCCAGACACGTTAGTGTTCCAGAACCCAGACACGCCAGTGATGTCCAATGGGACTACTCCCCCGACCGAAGGTTGCTGCCCTGACTAGACCCCTTGGAATGTCCTGATAGAAGTGGTGTAATTAACCAGTGTCCATGAAGATATGTCATTGGGAAGATTTTCACGGACAACATCTTAATCTATAAGGGAGACCTGGACTAGGTGATGAGTTCTGAGGAGGAATCAACGAAATAAGGAACTGACATCCCATCATCCTGTTTTTATCAAGGAGAAAATGTCCTTGAATAAGCGATGGATACCGTCCACCTTTGGAAAGTGGGAATGCGGGGAAATAATCTGCACGTCCTCCATAGACGGATTCACGTGCCCCAGCAAAAGCGTCAGAAACAATGATCAAAATAGAATATGGAATCAGATGATGAAAAGGATGAAGCTTAGTGTTTTAAGAATTATTAAATGATCTTTAAACTGATATTTTTTTAAAAAGAAGTAATTAGACTTAATATGGAAGTTTGAGAACTTTTATCATCTTGAAAAGAGAAACTTTCAGATTTGGTTAAATATGGAAATGTAAAATTAAAGGCATTGATGTAAGTGTTGATCTTCAGTGGATAATGTATCAAGAATTTATCTGTGATACATGAAGATTCAGAGGAAGAGATTAAAGATTATCCTATAACTAGTGAGTATATATTCAACTGGAATATTCATAGGTTTATTGGTTAATCTATAATATTTAAAGAGAGAGAGAGATTCCACACTGTAAGAGTCTATTGCTGTGTAATTTATATAAAAACTATAAAGAATATTGAAGTGAAGATTTTTGGTTGGATTTTTAAGGTAGATTAAGTAGATATTTGTAGAGGAATAAAATAGAAATTTATTTGACCATGACAGTTATAATAATTAAGGTAATTTCTGGAATATCCTTTGATTTAAAAAAGTAGACCATGGAGTAGTTTAAATTGAATATAGTTTTAGTATGATCTATAATAAAAGTTGAAATGTTCAAAATATGGATATTGTAAATGAAAGAATAAAATTTTTATGTCCACACATGCACATGAGTTTCAAAAAATTGAGGAAAAATAAAAGGGAAAAAAACAAGCTACCACTAATGTTGTGGCTATGATGAGCTGAGTGATCTAAGAGAAGGTGTGAATCACTCAAAGAAGAATCTGTGATTTAGTTGAGATAAATAATAAAATATCTCAAGAAAGAAGATAAAGATCTATCATTATAATACTTAATAGAAAACCAATTGTGTTTAAAATAATAAAAAGAGAAGAAGAAAATGGATTTCTCGAGGCTTAGGTAATGTGAGGTGTGTAAAAATAATCATAGCCACACTTTTATAGGTGAGAAAAATAAGGATAAGTAAGTGTTCATATAGATTATGTGGAAGTAATATAAAAATTATTTTTTACTTTTCTTTTTATGATAAGTATGAGGGATAATATTTGTATTAAGTGTGGACTATAAAAATATTCTATAATATCTAGAAACAGTTTTGTGTGAAAAGGATAAGTTTCATAGACTATCCTTAAAGACATGAAGGCAATATAATACACACTTTAATTAAGGAAGTGGATTGGTTTTGTCATTCTTAAACATCCAGGATAAACTTTTTGATCTACTTCAAGAGAAGAAGGAAAGATGAGAATAATAGTAAGTAGAATACTAACTTGAAGAGAAGCTGTGGGATGAAACTTGGTTCACATATGTAATATTGTGAACATACTAACATATGTAATATGGTGAGAGAGTGGGTTAGGATAACAAAAAACAACTTCCACTCACATGATAATAATATTCATAGTATAAAACTTATGGACCGATATAATAACCATCCACATCAAGGAGTAGGATTACATCGAGAAAAAAACTTGTAAAAACAACCATGCCATCTTTACCAATTTATCTACATTGTATATTAGGTGTATTATAGGTTAAAAACAAAATATTCCACCTGATTAAACCAGAATTATAGGTTCAAAACCAAAATGGTTTTATAGGATTAGAAGAAGAATTGGTTTTTGGTAAAAGAATTTGATAACACTTGATTCACCGCCACTCGGGTGTGTCCACATGGTCCTCTAGGACACTCAATTTGTATCAGAGAGTAAATTCATTATGATTAAATCTATTTTGGGAAATCACAAATTGTATCAGGCTAAAGGGTATCTTTTATTGTATCTATAATTTTATCCCCTAATATTCTTACTTGACATACATGAAGTGTAGATTCAGAGATCTTATAGAAGTATCTCAAATGAAATAATCTAGTTATATCCCTATCAAGATATATTTGGAGGAATTAATAATGACCTTGAGAAAAAAATAGATGAAATAGGACTATAAACTTATAAAGGGATCAAATATGATAGAGGAAACACTGTTAGCTAAATGAAATTAGAATGGAAATGGTTTATTAGTTGAATATGTTGATTATCATTCCTATAGTGATTCAAATTCATTCCCAGAGAAATTTTGAATTTAATATACTAATGATCAATATATTTTTGTTAAGTATTATTTTAATAATATCTCGATTTAATTGATGACTTATATATTCAGATTCATTAAAAGACTATATGATGAAAAATCATAGCTTGAAGAAGAAGCTGACACTATAGAAGAGGTATTATAAAATAAAGTAAGTTTTTGTAACACTATAACAAAGTTGGTGAATGTCATAGATGAAATTTTTAAAATTTTAAATTAAATAATTAAAATGGTTGACAAAGAAATAAAAATATGTTTTATTATGAAATAAATTTTTGAAAATGATTTTAAAGAAGTGTTCCATGCATCAAATAAACTATATAATGTTTTTATGGGTGTCAAGTTTTACCAGTTGTAAGCTAATGAAAATAATAATAAAAGAGATGGTCATATCAATTTTTTAGATAATGAATATGCATGAGGATAAATTAAAATATATGAAGAATAATTTGGAATAAATATTGAGATGAATTATGGATGAAAAGAATACTCTTAGTTTTAATTTTTTTGGATTGGAAGTAAAGCTGTGAAATATGGATTCTATAAAATCCAAGTCTTCCCAAATAGTTGATAAAAGAAATGATTCCAAAAAAAATTATATGAGATTAAATATTAAAGAAATACTCTAAATAGTGGCTTAAATATTTTAATATCATCTAGATAATCTTCCACCCTAAGATCATGGAAAAATTTATCCCATAATATAATTCATTTAGGAAACCTTTAATCTATTTGTGTAAAAATCATAGGAAAAAACATAAATTATGTAAAAATGTAGAAGGATAAAAATTAAAACAATTTTAAAACATCATATATGATGAATTTATTCATTCCAATTAAAATAATATCCCCAAACCAAGTCTATAACAGTTGTGTACCATCTTATAAATTAAAACAAGTATAATCTAGAAAATCTAGATAGCATGCACCTAAAGTGAAAAGAACAAGACTAATTGGCAGGTGTTGGTGTTGTTATAAGTGTGGTAATAGTTATGTTTAATTTGGGAATAATATTTTATCTTATAGAGTTCATATAATCACCGATGAAAGGGGAAAAAAGTTGAAGTAAGAAGAGAACATACTGTATACAAGAAAGTTTCATAGAGAAGGAAGAATCTATATTTCAGGAATAGGTGTATAAGTTTGGATTTTTTTTGATTTTTTAAACACTTATGGTATATATTATGAGGATTTTTAGTATGTACCAAACTTTAAAAACACATGTGTATGTGATTTTTTTATAATTTGGAGGAATTATTAATTTTGATTTAGTGAATAGGCTGATTTTGGATCTGTGGTTTGGAAGAGAATTCTAGAAATTTGGACACAAAAAAACATGTGTTTTTTTTCCTGGGGAATGTTTCTTAGATGGATTTTATAGGAAAAAAGAAACACTAGAGGAGGTCTAAGTGGTTTTGGATATAGTTTTTATCCATCGACTAGTTATTGGAAGGTCACCGGCTAGTCGGTGGCTTATTTAGTAGCCAAAAGCCCTACTGGGTGCACCAACTATCCAGTGGCCCTTATAGTTGGAAAATGAATCTTTTTTATACTAATTTTTTATGGGATAACCCATATTCTTCCTTTTATTAACCTTACATATCCATGGGTTCTCCCCCTTCCGTCTCTTCCTTCAAACCCTTTGAGTTAGTGTCTTTGGGTGGCTTTTATTGGTGATTTAAGGCACACCTTTAACTCTGGTAGCCTTTTTAGTCTCCCCTTCTATCATTATAATTTTTTACTACTCTAGATAGGTATTATATTTCTATTCCACCAAAATTATGGTGGAATCATCCAATCGATATGAGTTCATTGTTCTATTTAGGAAGAGAGCATCCCATAATGTAGCCTACATGCGTCTACCCATCATTCTGATGAAGCTACATCACCGCGTCAATTATCATTTGGGTTTTATTTAAAATTAATATTAAATGCTATTATAATAGGTGAAACATGATAGGTATTTATCATGAGATGATTGTGGGGGTCTATTGTGGACCTCATGCTGGTTTTTTGTCATGATTCCGATGCGATGAGGCCATCTAGTGAGTTTTTGGCTTTTAGGCCTCTATTTAATTAAAACTTGTAATTAATTATGAATGATATAATTTATTATTATGGAATATTTGGAATGGGTTAAAAAATATAATGGATTTATTTTGTCCCATTAATATTGGATGGGCTTAGAGGGTCTCAAAGATACCGGAATGAGACTTTAAAGAGATTGGTCCTTCACAATGAGGTTGGTTGTCCCAGAACTAGCCATATAGATCTTAAATGATGTTTATATACACGTGCATGTGTGCATCCATTCCCGTAAGGTGGGTTCATTGTTATCACTATATTGTTTAATTTAATTTAAATAATTTATTTAAATTAAATAGTAAAATTTTTATGAGCACCCAAGGATAAAGAGGTAAAGTTTCTGGGCTACCATGGACATAGTGAATTGGATTGAAACCACAACTACGAATGGATGAGGCCTAGATAAAGAGGATACTAAAACATGGACATCACTAAGAGGGTATATGATGAAACTAGATATGTATGTGCCTAATATGCAGGGGAAGGACCTATGAGATGTGTTTTTACTAAGTGGATATACCTCTGATAGAATAGGCATGAGATAGGTTAGTTGATAGGTTGAAATTAACCTGATACTTAGAGATAGGACTTTAGACATCTCTTGAGACTATCACTAGTGTGGCATACCTCTAAGGCTTGTGAGGTTTTGATAGGACATTGATTATGCCAAGAGACAATATGTCCTTCGAGTGTTGTGTGTTTTCACAGGAGACTAGTTATTTTCAAGGATCCAAAGCGACATGCCTCCACTATATTTATCACCCAGGGAACCCCTATGGGTTCCCCTTATCGAGATGACCTAGTGAATATATGTGTCTATGAGTAGAGATGGTAATGGGTGTTACCTAGAACTTGTACCAAACATGTGAGCCCGAGGGGCTATGTACTATGTGGCATGCATGGGCTTTAAAAAACAATTTATATGTTTTTTATTATTTTATTATTTTATTATGGTATGTGATTACCTAGGATGCATGGGAATACATTTTTTAGAATGGAATTATTATAATTTATCTGGATGCATGGGATTCACCTGTTGACATGGATGATACCTTGGGATACTTGATATGTTTAGGATCTGATATAATGGTATATTGTGGATAGATACCCATCTCAGATATCATCCAATTATTTGGTTTATATGGGAGTGGATTCCTAGAGCTGGTACTTAGTATATAACATCAGAGCATTTGTGACCATGTATTCAGGAATGCTTGAGATGAAAGGGATTCCTTTGATATTGTGACTCCATTATGAATGCACAGGTGTTAGGATTTTAATGGTGATACCAATATAATTTTGTGAATTCCCATTATTCCTAGGATTCAAATGGCGGTATGAGGTGATGGGTGGGTGTATATCCGTATGCATGGATGTTGGAAATCCTATGGGAGACTATTGGATCCCCTTAATTGGTTCCTAGGAGACTTCCCAGTGAAGGTGGACACACCAGAAATGGTTTGGATGAGGATAAATGAGATATTAGATGCCTATGAGATTGAACATGGGATCCAGGTAGGGAATTCTATTTAATTGTCTGGGTTGGTTAGGAACTAGTCATTCCTGGACATATAGAACTGCCTAGGGGATTCCCCCTCCTAGGAATAAGATGCTTTCCTATCACTAAGAATGAGTAGGTATCAACAGAGGGTTAATCCTAAGGTATTTAGGATGAGGTATACCTATTTATTCCCTAAGTCTCACTACTCATTGTGATAGTGGTGTGAGAATTGGATCCCCTGGGTGTGGATAGAAGTTCCATTGAGGTGATGCCCACGCTCAGAGATACTATGAAACTGGATAAGGTAGGTATGGTCGATTGGGGTCTTGGACCAAAGGATCAGTGATGGTTATCGAGCATGGACCTAGTTCTTGGTATACTCCCTTGGGGTAGTTTTAATATGCTAGTTGGAACAGTCACTATGATGTGCTTAGAGATATTATAACATTGATCCAAATAAAGGTATTGAGTTTGGTTTTTTTCCAGAGTGTTATTTATTTATTTTGATCATGTCACATACATGTATCACTACATTGATAGTATATTACAGAACCTAGATGGTGGTACCCTACTGATTTATGTACTCACACCCTATTTGAGCTGCCATTTCACTAGGGTACTTAAGCACCCCTCACCTAGTTGTAAGTTTCAATTGATATGAGGCCTAATATTTATTTATTTAGTTGGATGGATTAGATGGTCAATAGATTGGGATGATGTTTTTATGGATCCTTAAAGTCTTTAATTTTATGAAATCAAGTCCATTCAATTTCATGTTCTATATTTGATCTTGTTGTAACATGCTCTTATTTATTCATGTTTCTGGAATACTTTGTTATTTTTTAATTTATTTTATGATGTTGCACTATGATATAGGGGGTATAATATCCGCATGGTACCTTGATAGAACCCCACTACTAGTCATAAGTCTTTGGCATATGGAGAGGTTCACCTGAGGTTACATGGAAGTCCAATCCAGTTACTATTCATAGTGAATTGGGGTGGGGCATTATGAAGTGGTATCAGAGCTATTTTTATCATCTCACTATCAGGTCCTTGGTATCTAGGAGTTTCAGGGTTGTTTCAAAGCCTGCGATGGATACTGGGATGGTGCATCATGAACCCCTTTTCTGATAGGAAGTCTAAGTTTCCTAGTGTTTAATATTACTATTATTGGTATGTGATGTTATGGTCAAATAATTTTACCCTCATGTGATGCACTTGGTTTTTGAGATTGATGATTTCTAAATGTATTTAAGGAACTTGGACCACTAGAAAAAAAATTAGTTATTAGATTTGGATATTGACCTGTAGAGGCAAGAGGCATATTAACGCATCATGATTTGGAACATAGGATTCACATGACATGCAAGGGACTTCTAGTTTGATTTTTATCACTAAATATAAAGATTTAGTTGTTTAATGTGTAATAAAATGCTTGTAAGATGTTTTACCATATAGAACTTGGTGGAATTCTACTCAGCTAGACTAACATGTATGTACATTTCATTTTTATGATAGGTTATGTGGATTCTGTTATGAGATGAACGATAATAATGATAGTGATGATGTACCTCCTCCACAGGACATGCCGTGACCCTAGTAGGTTTATGAAAGCATTTTATGCCTTTGTGAGGAACCCATTATAGGTTATTATTAATCAATTTTAGTTACATAAAGTTTTAATAAAAACCTATATGATATTTTCCCATATAGCCTAGAAGGACACTCTATTTAACTGAACCATGTGGTGGTCGTTCACTGGATACAGATCTCTAGTAAGGTGATCCTAGTTTAATATACATTGTAGGTTTAATATTTAAAGTGCCAGAAAAAAACTATATGGTATTTTTTCATATATATTGGAATGAAATTCTATCAAGCCAAACCTTTTGGTCACAATTCTTTAATATTGGTCATTATAAGGTGATACCAATTGAGTGAGTATGCCTATGTGACATGACCAGATGCTTGGTTATTTAAATTTATATTAATAACCTATATAGTGTTTTCCCATATAGCTTGGAATGAAATTATACTTATCCGAGCTAGTGGATGTGGTTTTATTTTG
Source organism: Viscum album (assembly GCA_963277665.1). Lineage (NCBI taxonomy): Eukaryota > Viridiplantae > Streptophyta > Magnoliopsida > Santalales > Viscaceae > Viscum > Viscum album. Next base: position 1,119,844,335 of record OY728125.1, on the reverse strand, counting down.
TATGGATTTCCTACGGTGATGTTGTTATATATTTATGATCATGGTTGAGTTTGGATTCTCAAGGGAGTCGTCCCATGGGTGGATGATTAATGAGAATCACTTCTTGGATATGATATTGGGTTTTCATGGAATTACATTAGTGATATAATACATGTGATGGGGTGGTTTATCACATGTGTTTCCATGGGATTTTATATGGGAGGATCTAGGATTATTCAATGAGTTGTGACATGTGTGTGTAGAGTGATCCATGGGCTAAGATGGAGGACCGAGGGACCTAGATACACGACCCATGATTGTGGTGAGATGAGTACTGGGATTGAGTAGTAGGGAGTGTTACCCTACTATGGATGCGATGAGTTGGGATTTGTGTGGGTGATTTGAGATAGGGGCTAACCTGGGGTTATGAGTTCCCTTAGAGATGGAAACCATGGGAAGATTTTTTTTTCGAGGCTAATGTATGAGAGGTTCTTGGGATTTATGATAAGGGAATAAAGATTTACATAGTTTTTTTTATGACAATCACATTGAGTGATAGATATTGATATTGAGGTTACATCTCTAAGGGTAGGTCATTTGATGAAAAATGACATAAGTGAAGTTTTTAGGGTGATTAGGATTGGATGGAACTGACATGTGGTGAGTAAATTTCATATTTTTTGAGATTCCTTGGTGAATTATAAGTATATACTCAAATAATATTCTATATGGATTCCAAGTATTAGTCTTAGTCTTGAGATGAATTAGGTTGATCTGAATGTGATCGGTGTAGAAATGTTCTAGTGTTCACATTTATAGCATGATGAAATAATTGGTTGATTAATGATTTGGATATGAAATCACAATAAAAGTTAGTTTCAGAATTATTTGGATGTGTCAGAATAATATTGAGTACCTCACATAGTATAGGCTTTGGTATCAAGTAGTTTGGGTACACATCTATGAGTGTAGCAGAGCATTTGGAGGTAGGTTGGCCAAAGGAGGTCTGGCTAGTCGTTTTAGGTCTAAATAGATGCAGTGATCTAGAAACCAAATCAAATGTTTCATTTTGGATATGATAGGTACATTTTGTGTTTTTTTGGGATTTTAATGGAAAATCCAATGTGATCCTATTAGAATGGATTGTATATACACATCCTTTTTAACCTGGAATTTCGAAATGAGAACATGTACCAGTGTTTAGATGATGTTCACATGTATGATCAGATGTGGTAAGTTGATAACCATGTCGAGTGGGTCGAAAGAATGATGTGAGCAAGTTTTCATGGGAAATTATAGTGGTGGGGAGAATCCATGTACGAGAATTGGCCTTAGTGATCTATAACCTATAGTGAGGATCACCATGTGCCAGATATGGGATTGGATGAGGACACCTCACGTGTCTAGGGATAGACAGGTGTATGCGAGCAATGTCTTAGTGTTTTTGTAATACATTCAAGCTATGGATCATATTTTGGTAGGTTTAGCACCTTATTCTAAAATCCATTATTAAAAATTCATTGAGTTTTAAATCATATAACATGGATATTTCTATGAGAGTTAATGACTTGAGTAGGTTGGGACTAATGATATAATGCTTCATGGGTCTTCTTATGTATGATAAGTTCTATGGTAAGAAGATTGTAAAACCCTGAATGTACAGACGAGTTTTAGAATTTGGGGGAATTTTTATTTTTGTATTAGTGAATGGGAAAGATTTTTATGAGGTTTGGAAGATAAATATGGGGTTTTGAGCACCTCAAAGAGGTGTTTTTTCTCATGGAAGGAGCCTCAGATGGTGTCCAGAGGCAATGAGAAAAACTATACAAGGGATGAGTGTCTAGGTATATAATCTAGATCCACTAGCCACTACTAGAAGGGCACTATATTACCAATGTATTTGACAATTTTTCGAAAGATCTACTAGGAAGAACGGGTAGCCAATGGCCCTTAAAGTGAAAAAATGACTCTCCACCCATGTTTTTAGGGGGAAACCCCTCTTCTCTCTATTGTTTCACTCATGCGGTTAGGGTTTATCCTGCTTCCATTATCCTCCAAAACCATTATGAAGGTGTATTTGGTTGCCTCTATTGGTGATTTAAGGTATGTATTCACCTATACTAGCCTCCATCAGTCTCCCCCTCCTCTCATTATAATTTTTCAATTCCACAACTAGGGATTCAATTTCAATTCCACTGAAGCATAATGGAATTTGTAGATCGAGATGAGACTTTTTTTCAACTGATGAAGATGAAATATTTTAATGATGTATGTATGAAATGTCCCATAATACCAATGAAGGTACATCTCCATGTTTATTTTTATTTAAAATTGATCTCAAATTCTCATGGAATCAATAACACATGATAAGTATTTCACCCAAGATGATGCTGATGGTCTACGTGTTGGGGCCAAGTTAGCTGGAAGTTATTTTTTGGATGCTGAACTAAGTGGTTTCAGAATGTTTTGTATTTTATTTTCATTTTATGAAATTACTTCACTTTGAGTGTTTTAATGATTGGAAAAATCTATACGAGACATAGAAGATCGATTAAAATTTCTTAAGAAAGTCCATAAATTCTCGTTTTCTATTATTAAGATGTTTTCTAGGTGAAGATTTTTTTAGATTGGAGTGAGGAGATGTTTCAGACTCAAAATGTCTTTTGGATGTTCAACACTTAATCTGATGATTCCTTCCTATGATAAAAGTTATCAACATCATAAGTTTTCTGGAAACTTGTGATCCAAGATTTGTTAAATAAAGGAGGAGAATTTTTTTCAAATTCAAATGATGCTATACCAATTTTAATGTTATAAAAATAATGAAAAAGTCACGATACAAGTGGGAGTTTTTGGTATAAAATATAAATGATATTTTTTTTGTTGCTCCTAAAAGATCAAAATTATCTTGGAGACATATCATAGATGTGAGTTATAATGGACACAGAAGTTATTTGAATGTGTCAAATTCAGATGTTTTATAGAAGCGTCGATCGAAAAATCCATTGGAATGACTGATTCATTGAATATAACAATATTTTTATGAACCATCAATTGCTGAGTTACAGAAATAAAGAAACCACAATTGATACTGGTTCATCAGAAAAGGTGTTTGACCGATCAACCATATGGGTTATGATGCTGATCCATCATATAGTGGATTCCATTGATAAAGCATTGGATGTATGATTCCATCCATAGAAGAATATAAAAACATCCAAACTGCTTTAAATGAACTAGATTTGTTGAATATGATGAAGAAAATAATATTCTAACACTGTTTAATTAGTTTAGTTGCTGGTACCGATGAATCAGTAGGGTTTCAAAGACTGATCAATTGGATGATGTATAATAAAGTAGTCAACCATTTTCATTGGATCATCAGAGTGTGGTCTCAAAGATTATTTGTCTTCAATTAGGCCAAGTTTCATTTGATGATGTTTGACACCAATACATCATATGGGAATCAGAGACCGTTCCATTAGATGCATACTAACATAGATATATCATCGGATGTTGGGCTTCATCAAATATAGTCCCATCAATCCGAGGTAATTTTGAAAAGGATAACACATTTAAGTTGAAACTGTACTATTTCTAAAGGGTTATTAAGTCTATAAAAGTTGCTAAATTTTTTATGGTAGATCAATTTCATTTTTTTAGAGAATTATAAATGGAAATAACTTGTTTTACAAGTTCTTAATCAGATTAAGGGGATCAGATTGAAAAATAGTTTCAGAATGAAAAATTGTTTTAGGGTGAAGGTTTTTCTGATTAGAAAATGGATTAAGTTGTAAGATGACTCCAAAATATTCAAGAAGAATCTATAAGATTTTAGAGTCATTTATAAGTGTTAAAAATGAATTTGAAATGATTGTGAAATTCAGGTTTCTAGAATTTGTTTGAGTAGCTAAATATTTTTATATTCCTGAATTTTTTGGTTCCAGGGAACTTATAAATAGAGGTCAAAGTAAAACTTACTTTGAAACTATTCACATATGAGAGAGATAAAGGGTGATACATTTTTTGAGTAATAATTGTTAGATTAAGGATTTTGAATATAGTTTTCTTGAGAAATAATTTTTCGGATAGAAGAAGTGTTTAGAAGAATTTATGGCCATGGTTTTCTGGATCAGATTGAATAATTGGGCTGATTGTTCTAGGAAAAGAAAGAATCAAATAAGATTAGTTTTTGGACTGAAAATCTAGAACTATTTACAAACTGAAGAATCAAACCAAGCCATCAGAATGAGTTTTCATACAAATTCTAGAGAAGTTGTTCCTACCAGTTTCTAGGTAATAAAGTGAAGAATCTTTTTCTAAATATTTTAAAAATTGGAAGTTGTTGAAGAAGTATAGTGACTTGAGAATAACTAACTAGTGAAATTTTATAAACTCGTTAAAAAATATTATTTACATATTTTGTTTTAGAAGAATTATATGCACTGTTGTATTGATCATAGTGCTACACAAATGTAAGGGTATTTTCTACTTGTTGTATCCACAAAAAATAATTGCTTCTAGTGGATTGTGTTTCATTGGATTATTTCCAAAATATGATAAGGACTAACTACTCTTATTGAGTAGATAACCTTTTAAATATTTTTGTTCTTGTGGATGTATGAATGCTTGATTTTCATCAAAGTGATAAATTTTTAATAGGAGGTGAAGGTTATTATACAGGAAAGATAACATAAGAGAAAAAATATCACTGATTCAACCCCTATCGCTCTTAGTGATTAAATTGATCATGTTTAGATCTTTTAAATTGGTATTATATCAAAGGTTATATTTTTACTCTTTCATAATGTTTTTTAGGAGAATTTGTTATGGAAATTTTGAATTGTGTTAGTAGTAAGGGTGTCCTTATCATCAATAAAAATAACTATCATATATGTAAATATACAATGCTACCATATCTTATGTCTCTTGGGTATGATTTTTTGTAAGTTTCCACAGATGGATTTCCTCCTCTTGTAGAAAATGTTCCTCTTATATTGGTTTATAATAAGAATATGGAGAATGATGGATGAGCTAAAAATGATTTACTCTCAAAACTTTATGAAAGATAATTCCTTAGAGTGAAGTAAGTTGCAACTGCTAATGGTTTCTAGGATAAGTTAAAAAATATATATGAAGAAAATATGAAGGTGAAGAAAGAAAATTTACAAATCTAGAGGTTGAAGTGTGAATATCTCAAAATGAGTGAGTATTAATCTATTGGTGACTTCTTTACAAGGGTGAATGATATTGTTAGCACCATAAGATGTATTGGTGAGAAGCTTTATGATTCAACTGTTTTTGAAAAGATCTTATGAATTCTTACCAAAAAGATTAATGCCAAAGTTTTATCTTTGGAAGATAGATATCTCGAAACTCTATCTATGGATGACCTTAATAGAACCCTCATTACATATTAAAGGATAAGGGAGAAAGTTATGAAAAGAAAAACAAAAGTTGATCATGAAATTTCCTTCAAAGCTACCAAGAAATGGAAATCCTAGAATGTTTTTGAAGATAAATTAGATAGTGAATTTGACACTAAAAATGAGATATATCCAAATCTTGATGAATTATTGTCCTTATTTTATAAAAATGTTAAAATAGGTACATTAAAGTACAAAGTGAATCTACCATTAAAATTCTTTTAATGTGGAGTTATTGGAAATTTTTTTATGAATTAACCTTAGATGAAGAATGAATAAGATAGTGATGAAGACGAAGGAAGGAAAATAAGATCTTGTAAGAAACAAGTTGATAAATAAAAATCCAATTCCAAAGAAAAAGATAAAAAGTTCTCCAAATCGAAAAGGATATGTTTTCTGTAAAAATATGATGAAGATGAAAATAGTGAAGTTAAAGTTGAAAATTAAATAATATTTCTAGAGAAAATTCATTTATTGAAACAATAAATGATAAAAAAAATTAAATTTGTAGTTTTAAAGAAGAATTGACTCAGAAATATTTTCATCTGAAAATAGAGTTAAAATAATTTCTTAGAAAGATATTAAGAATTGAAAGAGAAATCAAGAATTTTAAAATGGAAAGTTCTACAATAATAAATATAGAATCTTTTCTTGAAGAGAAATATAAGTTACTGTAAGAGATTTCTCACTTGAATAAATCTATGTAAAATGAAAATAATAAATATGAATATCATGAATTGAAGATAAAATAAAAGGAGTAGGAGTTAACACCTGTTCAAAAAAAGTACTATAAAGATGAGCAAGGAGTCACCAGTTTGAATAAATCTATATTTAAAGTTAGAGAAATCTCTAGAAAGTGAGAACCTGAGAAATATCAACAAAATTTCTCTAAAAATGTTGAAAATAAAATTGAATATGTTCCTAAGAAGAATAATATTGGTAAAATCATGTATGTGGCCAAAACCAACAAATATTAAAATTTAGAGGTTTCTAAAATTTCAAAGTATGAAAAATAACTCTACTACTTTTAATTCCAATAAAGTTATAAATAATTCATAATTGAATAATAAAATTTTGAGTGATAAAATAAATTTTGGGGCTCAACAATGTTCTGATGTGTAAGGTAAGAAAGTTATTAAAAAACATGTTTACAATTTTGAACAGTATAGAAGTTTCATAGAAAAATATTCTTTCTATGAATACTATTGGTATTGTGGTGGACTTATGAATACAAAAAATATGTTTTGGTTTAATCAAAAACACTACAATTATTCCATGAGTAACAAGAAGTAATATTAAAGGGGGATTCATTCCTCACAAATAAGGAATTTTGAGAAAGTTGAAAATAAGTTCCAACCTCTAGAAACTATTTATGAAAAATGTTAATAGTCTTAACATATTTCTAAAGGATGCATTTTGTTTATAATAACACATCAATATATTTATAAAAATTCTCAAAAGCTGTTTGTGAAGGAAGATAAAGTTAAATAAAAATATCATTTTGTAGAAAATTCTCTCAGATCTACAAAAGGAGAATCACCCAGGATTTTGGAAAATGGGTACTCCTCACATATGAAAAGAGATTTGATGTTTTTTAAGAATGTAAAATAATTTAAATAAATAGCAATGATGTTTCTAAATGATAAATCACTCAAAATAAAAGGTATTGGATATGATATTATTGGGGAAGAAAATTTGAAATCCAAGATGGCCTTGTTTCTTGATGGGTTGAAACACAACTTGTTGAGTGTTTTAAACTTTTTAATTAAGGGAATTTTTACTAAAATATGGTTTTTTGTGAAAGTTTTTAAATAAGGAAAAGTTTCTATAAGAGGAAAACGTACTAAGGGAAAAAAATTTCAAGTTGGTGGTGTACAAAATTCATATTATCTACAAATTATGGAAGAAAATCAATTTTGGAATAAAAGGATATAGTATATGTGTTAGATACATATGAGTAATTTTTTGAAGTTATATAGTGTTTATGATATTCCTAACATGACAAGAATAAGATATTTGGGTTGTTCAATTTTTTAGAAATGGAAGATTACAAACTCCATGGACAAGAAATTTGAAATTCATTCAACTCATCCCTCAGAACTAATTTATTCTAATATTTTTTGTCCAATGAGTAAACAATAAACTTTCGAAGATAAATAATTCATTTATTGTATTGATTATTTTACTCACATTACATGTGTTATGTATTTGAAACATAAATCAAATTCTCTAAACATGTCTAATATTTTTAGGAGAAGAGCATAAAAAGATTGTGGGTATTCTATGAAGAAGTTATGAACTGATAATAGTGGGTAATAAAAGAATGAATAATTCAGAAGTTATTTTGAAAAGCATAAAATTCATCCCAAGTTGACTACACCATACACACCACAATAGAATGGGGTTTCTAAAGGAAGAATATAAGTTTAGTAGAAATGGAGTGTATAATCCTTATTGAACATGTCCTTTCACACTATTTATGGAGGAAGGTGATAATTAAAATAGTTTATATTCAGAGTTGATGTTTCTACCTGATAAGTTCTTATATGAATCATTACAAAATGTTTTATAGTTAAGTTCCATGATTGAAACACTTAAGGGTTTTGGGAGTCCCTGCATCATAAATAATCAAGGTGTTAATCTTGTAAATTTTGATCAAAATGGTAAAAATGGTATATTTATTAACTGTTCTCTAGAGATTAGAGGGTATAGTTGTTTCAACAAAGAAATAGGAATGATATTTTATTTGGTTGATGTAAAATTTCTTTAAAAATATGAGTAAGATGTTTCACAAACACATATATAAATGAAAGATGAATAATATGAAAGAGTTGTTATTGAGAAACATGAAAATAATTCCAACAATAGTGATTCCATGTAGATAAAAGAATCAGAATCAAAAATTTATAGTGATGAGAAATAACTTTTTACATATTATCCTAGGATGAGGAAATAGATACAAGATAAAAAATAATTGGTCATTAACAAAAAATGTATCAAATAATAAGGACAATAAATTTTTGTGCACATAATTCATTATATTGAAAATTTTATCCAAAATATGTTAATGAATATGTGGAGTATTAGGAGTGGATTCATGCTATAAATGAAGAGTTGAACCAGATTAAGAATAATGAAACTTGGAAACTTGTACCCAAAACAAGTGATAAAAATATAATTAGTACAAAGTGGGTGTTCCAAAACAATTTGAATAAAGATGGTGAAGTGATAAGAAACAAAGAAAGTTTGGTTTACAAAGTTTACTCACAGATTGAATGAATTGATTTTAATGAGACTTTTTCTCTAGTAGCAATGTTGAATACAATTAGAATATTTTTTTTAAATTTTTTCACAATGATGTTATAAAATCTTTCAGATGGATTTGAAATCATCATTTCTAAATAGATAACTTTATGAAGAATTATATATTGAACAACCATGTGGGTTTTTAATTGTAAAAGATGAAAGTTATGTGTGGAAGTTGAAGAAGGATTTTTATGGGTTAAAGTAAGCTCCAAAATCTTGGTATTCCAAATTATATTCCTTCTTAATAAAGTTAAACTTTAGGAAGGGAATAGTTGATAGTAATCTCTACAATAAATAAAACTATGATATTTATCTCATTGTGATTGTTTATATTCATGATATTATTTTTGCTGTGAATAGTGAAAGAACTTGTGAAAAGTTTTCTGAAGAGATAAATAACCTTTTTGAAGTGTCCATTGTTGGTAAAATGAAATAATTTTTGGATTAAAAATATGAAAAAAAGGAAACATATTTTTCTATCTCAAGAGAAGTATACTAAGGAACTTCTTAAGAAGTTTGGAATTGAACATTTGAAACCCATTTCCACACCAATTTTAGTTGGAACCAAGTTGTATAAAAATATATAAGTAAAGGAATTGTATTCTAAATATTTTAAAAAGTTTTTTAGACGTTTTTTATATATGAATACTTCAAGACCATATTTTGTTTATGTTGTTACTTTATGTGCAAGATTTTAGAGTGCTCCACATAAATATCTTATATTATATGGCTGATTAATACTCCTATATATCATAGGCACATTATATTTTATAATCGAATATGATATCTCAGGAAGAATTTATTTTTTCACATATATAGATGGTGATTGGTTAGGAATTGTGGATAATATGAGATCCTCATTTTGTGGAGTTCTCTTATTGTGGGAAATTTGTGTGAGTTGTCATACTAAAAAGAAAAATTATGTAACTATTAGCATGTATGATGATGAATATGTTTCTGCCACTCAAGCTATAACACAAATTATATGGATAAAGTCTCAGAATATTTGTTAGTTGAATTTAATTTACCACTTCTCTTAGGTTGTGAGAATCAGAGTTCTATAAATCTCATATGAAATCCAATACAATATTATCATTCAAAACATATTGATATAATATATAACTTCACTAAAGAGCATGTGTAGAAGAATGAACTCAATCTAGAGTATGTTCCTATAATGGAAAAAGTTGCTGACATATTCAGAAAACCTTTACCAAAGGATTATTTTTTCTAAATAAGGTTTAACATGGTGGTCTAACCTCTTTCTCTCCAAGGTTGAGGTATGTATTCCTATCCCCACTCTTATCTAGTCTTTTGATAATGTTGTCAAGGGGGATAAAAATTATATTTTATAAATCCATCCATTGGTATGTGCTAAACATTTTAAGGAATCATGTATATAGGCGGAGTTGTTAAAATGGGTAAGATTTTAACTCAACACATGTGTGTGAATTGATCTAAATTTATATTGAAGTTCTTTTAGGAAACATGTTTTTACAGGAAAGTGAAATTAGTTTTGAAGAGGTGGAAATTTTGAAGTTCAAGAGTAGTTCCATAAGTCAATACTTATAAAAATCATGGGTTTTCTATCAATTAATCTTCTTTCCTACAACAAGTTCACTCAATTAGGATTAGAATTATTGATTAGTGATTTGTGGAATTATTTTATAAATTTTTATTGATTTATGAATGTTGGTCGAAAAAACAATCCAAAGGGGGATATTGTTGGGACCAACTTGTATGGAAGTTTTTTTCAGAAGTTTAAAGAGGTGTTTTTGAATGTTTTTTTTTCATTTCATAAAATCACTTCACTTTGAATGTTTTTTTGATTGGGATAATCTATACCAGACTTAGAATTTCAGAAACAAAGTTCATAATAAATTCTATAAAGTTACGTTTTATGTTCTGAAGATGTTTTCTTAGTGAAGTAATTTTTATACTCATTTTGTGTTCAAAAGGATATATTTTGATTAGAGTGAGAAGTTTTTTTGGGCTCATAATATATTTTGTATGTTAAAAACTTAATTTGATGATGATTTTCCATGAAAAAAGTTCTGAACATCATATGTTTTTAGAAAACTTCTGGTCCAAGGTTTGTAAAAGAAATGGAGAGACTTTTTTCAAATTTAGGTGATGCTATTATTATCTCAATGTTCCAAAAATCATGAAGAAGTCATGATACAAGCAGGATTTTGTGGTAAAAAAGAGAAATTTGATTATCTAGTATTCCTAAAAAAGTCAAAAGATTTTCTGACACATATTATCAGTGTGAGTTGTACTAGATGTAGAAGTTGTTTGAATGTGATGAAGTCAGATGTTTTGAAGAAGTGTTGATTGAATGATCCATAATATTATAGGATCCATCAGATATAACAATCATTTTTTAAACCACAAGTTTCCAAATTTTAGAAATAAATAAGTCATAGTTGATACCGGTTCATTATAAAAGGTGTCCCACTGATCAATGAGATGGGTCATGATGTTGATCCATAAGACAATGGATGCCATCAATAAATCATTTGATGCATAATTCCTTTGCAGGAAGAACACCAGACTATCCAAATTTTATTTTATGGACTAGAGTTTTTGAAGATGATAAAACAAAGAAGTTTTTGACATCATTCAATTAGTTGAGTTGTTGGTACTAATGAATTAGTAGGGTTTTGGAGAATAATTAATTGGATTATGTACAACAATGTAGTCAACCATTTTTATAGAATCATCGAGGTGTGGTATCAAAATGATTTGTCTTCAATTGATTGATGCTTCATTGGATGAGGTTTTACATCGATCCATCAGATGTGAATTAAAGAACGATCCATCAAAAACATACTGACATAGATATATCATTAGATGTTGGGCTTCATTAGATTCAGTCCCATCAATCAGAGGACAAGTTGAAAATGATACACATGTTGAAGTTTCTACAAGACTGTTACTAAAGTGTTATGAAGTCTATATAAGTTGAATTAATGTTTATAGAAGATCAGTTTTAGTTGGTTTGGAGTATCAAATTTGGAAGTCTTCTATTTTTGAAGTTCTCAATCAGATCAAGGGAATCCGATTGAAAAAAATGTTTCGTAATGAAAAATTGTTTTGGACTGAAGGTTTTTTTATTCAAATAAGTTTGAAGTTGTGATAATATTAAATAAGTATAAATAAGAATCTATAAGAGTTTGGATGAATTTAAAAGTGTTAAAAATGAATTCAAAATGATTGTGAAATACAGTGTTTTAGAAGTTTCTTGACTAGGAAAATATTTTTGGTTCCCACCTTTTCTTTTTCCACAATACATATAAATATATGGAAAAGTATAATGTACTCTGACAATTTTCACATGCGAGGGAGATAGATAGAGCTAGAGTTTTTTTGGAAGAATTTATAGAGGAAGGTTTCTGAATATATCTTTCTTGAAAAATATTTTCAGGATAGAATAAGTGTTCAGTTGAAGTTTTGTTCAGGGTTTTTTGGATCAGACCAAGAAATTAGGAAAATTTTTTTTGGGAAAAGAATGAAGAAAATAAAATTATTTTCTAGATTGGCAATTTAATTTTTTTGAACTAAATAATCAGATTGAAGAATTGGATAGATCCATTATATTGAGTTTTCATATGAAGTCCAAAGAATTTGTATCTATATGATTCTGGGTAAGAGAGTAAAGAATTGTTTCTTAAATATTTTCAAAAGTGGATATTGTTGAAGCAACAAAGTGACATATTCCGAACCAACTGGTCATGGTTTCTAAACTTTTTATAAAATATTATTTACATCTTTCATTCTAGAAGAAGCACTTAAAATGTTGTATTGATCAGAGTGATATACAAGTTTAAGGGTATTTAGAACTTGTTATATCCACATAAAAGTATTGTTTTATAGTGTATTTTGTGGTATTGGATAATTTCCAAACCATGAAAAGGACTCAATAATCTTTTGGAGTAGTGAACCTTGTAAATACTTTTATTCTTGTAGATGTGTGAATTTTTGTTTTTCTACAAATTGATAAAACTTTAATAGGAGGATAAGGTTGTTTTATAAGAAATATAAAATAAGGGAAGAAGATATCACACTTTCACCCCTCCCCCTCTCAGGGATTACATTTATCTTCATTTGGCCTTTTCACTAATATGGAACACCCGCAGGCTGTTTGTTGTAGTTCTGATGTGATGCGACCTTCTAATGAGTTTTTAATGTTTTGGAATTTGTTAAATTAAATAAATAAATGAATTATAAATTCTACAATTGATCATTGTGGGATGTTTGACATAGGTTAGGGCCTCATGTGGGTTATTAGTGTCCTGTTGAGATTGTATAGGATTGGGAGAGTCTCAACGAGCCAAGGAGGAGCTTCTAGAATGATACTTTAAAGAGGGGTTTTCTTTAATTTGAGGTTGGTGGTCCTGATACTAGACCTATGGTTCATGAATGATGTTTATTTTCATGTGTGTGTATGGAATTTCTCATAAGGAAGTGTCCTTGTTACAAGTGGATTATTTAATTTAATTAAAATAGTTTATTTAAATTAAATAGTAAAATTCATATGAGTAGTTGAGGATAAAGAGACATGTTTCTTGGCCCACCTTGGAACTAGTGCACTGGATTGATTCTCTAGAAGATGATCGATGAGTCTCATACAAAGATGATACTTAGACATGGACACCTCCAAGAGTGGATTTGATAATAATGTATACGGATGACCCTATAATAGGCCAAGTGAGGAGCTGTGAGTTGTTTTTAGACTAGGTGGACACACCTTAGGTAGAATAGGCATGGGTTGTGTTAGTTGAACAATATAGAGTGACCTGAGACTTAGATGCAGACCTTGATCCATCTCTTAAGACTATCCCTAGGTCTAGTGAGGCCATGAGAGGATGCTAATGATCCTTAGGGATGAGATGTCTTATGAGTGTCAGGCGTTGAACTGGGAGACCAGTTGTGGTCGAGGATCCCAAGTGGGATGCCTACACTGTAGTAATTATATAGGGAAATTTTTTGGGATTAACTTACTAAGATGACCATGAGTGGGTATATGTGTATATGGGTATAAAAGGTAACATGTGCCACCTAGAACCCATACCAAACATGTGATCCCAAGGGGATACATACATTGTGATGGGCATGGTCATTCAACCGGACTTTGATATGTTTAATTTTATTATTTTTTATGGTATGCGATTTCCAAGGATGCTTGTGAATCCACCATTGATCTTCGAATTACTAAGATTTCCCAGGATGCCTAAGAATCATCTATTCACATGGATGAGGCCCGTGGATGATTGATATGTTTGGGATATTATCTCATGGTATATTAGGGAATAATTCATATCTTCGATAAAATATAGTGATTTGGTTCATGGAGGGGTGGATTCCTAGAGGTAGTAACAAGGATCCAACATTAGAGTGTGTGTGACGATGTACACAAAAATGCCCAGGATGATATAGATTACTCTAATATTATGACACCATTGTAAATTACCATCTGACAAGATTCGAATGGTGATACCAGTAGACCATTACAAATGCCCATGATTATTAATATTTGAATTGCAGTATGAGGAACCTGGTGGGTGTATATACCCAAGTATATATGTTGTACATCTAGAGGGAGTCTATTGTATCACCTCAATCAATGCCTAGTATAATCTCCTAGGTATAGGTAGATGAAATAGAGATGGTTCAACTGAGGATATATGAGATAATAGATACCTAGGAGATTGATCATATGATATAGAGAGTGTATTCCCTTTTATTTCCTAGGCTGCCCAAGAATTAGTCATGCTTAGATGTATATGATTTCATAGGGCCTTACCCCTATTAAGAATCATACATCAACCTGACACTGAGAACAACCAGGTATTATCATGGGGTTCATCCTAAGGGCTTGAGGATAAGGGATGACTAGAGGTTCCCCAGGGTTCAATAATCATCATGATGGAGGTGTGAGTGTCAGGTCTCTATGGTGTGGAAAAATTTCCCTTTAGGTGATGCTCATTCTCAAAGATACTCTGTCACTAAAAATGTGTTCGACAAGGGTCTTAGACCTAAAGATGGATGATGGTTATCTGGTGTGGCCTCATTTATATGTATACGACCTTAATGATGATATTATATACTATTTTACATGGTTACAGTGAAATTATTAGAGAAAGTTTGGCATTGGGATAAAGAGGGTATTGAGGTCGGTTTAATTATTTTGTTTAGAGAGTTATTTATTTTTTATAATCATGTTAGATGAATATATCAATGATTTTTTTTGGTATAGTATAGGACCAAATTGGTGGTTCCCTACTATGATATATACTCATGCCATTCTTGGGCCTCTATTACATGGGGTTACCCGAGCATACCTCAGTTTGTTACAATTTCAGGATAGGTTGAGGCCCGATATTACTTGATTGAGTTGGATGAATCAAATGATTGGTAGGATAAGAGAAGTTATTTATAGAGCCTCAGTTCCATTAATTTTATGTAAGCATAACCATTCAAGTTCATGTTCTTCATTGTATCTTTTTGTAGAATGATCTTATTTATTTATTTTTCATGCATACTATATCATTTAGTTATTTCTTTTATGACGAATCACTCTGATATAAGGGGGTATAGTCTCCCCACAATACCTTGATATACCCCTACTTCTATTGGTAGCCTCTAAAATATATAAAGGCTTGTCTAAGTTCATTCAGTGGTCTAGTTTAGTTAGTTTTCATAGTGAACTGGGGTGGGGAATTAGAAAACCCAACACTAATACAACCCATATTTTAATACACTTTAATTCAAGATTTATTGCATAAATATACAATTAATATAACCCAAGAAGGTCATAAGGCCTAGTTTCATTGGGTAATTTGGTACATAACATAACAAATTTCAAAAGAACCATTATTTTAAAACTTTATAACACACACTTATATCCCATGTATCTTCTAAAAATGCAAGGGAAAACCTGGGGACGTATATAAGAAAGGGGTGATATATAAAGCCCAGTAATGGAATAATAAAAGTATAAAATGATGAAAATAGTATATGTGATTAAATAGGCATGTCAATAAGACATTAAAGGTGTAGAATCATAATCTTTAATAATGGGGGATGATATAACATGATAAAATCAAGGCAGCATGGGAATGTGGAAACAACATAAAACATGACATAAACATAAGTCATGGATAACTTCCAAGACAACATCACATGGAAGAAAAAGTTCCATAATAGATAAGGTTAAATCCCTAATACCATACATAATTTACCAAGATAAAAAACATCACCCAATTAATTTTAGTGTTATATAATTCTGGGATCACCCGTCACATTCATATTATCCATCCATAGTCAGGAATTTTATTTCTAAAAGAGAGAGAGGGCCCAAGGGCCGACACACATTCATATTATGTACATGTATAAGTATGCCACATAGATCATTCAACATGGGATCATATTTCATCATATTTAATCCCAAAATTAAGGAATTTGGTTTAAATACATAGAATTACCCAATAAATGAAGGATAGGTACATCTAAGTGAATACCCATGAGTGGAAATGGGGATGGGAATTCATTACACAATTGTTTAACATGAAAAATTACCGGATAATTTTACCTGCATAACAATGGTACATAAAGATTCATAGAAGGGATAAATGAGAGTTAAATGGGTATATAATAACTTATAGATCATAATTAAAATAGCAGGTATGTTTAAATACATATCACAACATGAAAAATGGGGAATTATAAGGCATAATATAAATAAGGTTCTTAAATAAAGAGGAGAAGGAGAAGATCCATTACCTTGAGAGGGTGATTATTAAAGCTTTGGAGGAGACTCTTTAGAGCTCAAGGGAACACTAATAGGTATATAGGGAGATGAGGGTAGATGAAATTCATTATAAAAGTATTTTTTGTGAATAAGTTTGAGATTTTGGGTGAGATTTTATAGAAAAATATAGGGGAATTCTTTATTATTTTCTAAACTTAAATTTTGGAATATATATGATAAATTAATCCAAAACAAAAACCATACCTTGGGTTTTTCCATGGTTTCTACCAAAGTGGAGTGGTTTTTAATATTTTATAATTATAAAAATTAAAATCCTTAAAATAATACCCTTGGTGATGTGGAAGTGAGTCATGTTTATAAAGAATTGATTTTAAAACATTAAAATATAATATAGGTTTTGGAGGATTGATCAATTCTTTATAAAATTAATAAAATAACTTCAAAAAAATACAATATATTAAATGGGAAATATATATTGGGTTTTGGATAACATTTATGTCATATATTACATCACTTTTGGGTCATTATGATTTCATAATATATACCATATATTTATATCAAATTTAAAATTTATCAAAAAACAGGACTATCTCATGAAATTATGAAAAATTTACTATTGAATAACTTTTATGTGATAATTTATAAAATAATTTTTATTTTATCAAAATAATTTAATAAATATAATAATTTAAACTTTTAAATGAAAAATCCATATTTATTGAAAAATACTATTTTTTGGCAATAACAGTTTTGTGACCTTATGAAATTAAATTTGACATTGTAAAATTAAACTATCATTTATATTTAATAATTATTATTTAATATTAATATTTTATTAAAATATATTTTATATTCAAATAACTTTAATTACTCAAAAAGTGTGTCTTGATTGAAACTTTATATATCCCAAAAATACAATCTGTGTTTCATCGTATCAAAATCTATTTTTTATCAAACTTATAATTTAATAATTATAAAGTAATAATAATTGATAAATATAATCATTATATTATTAAAAATAAAAATATAACATTGAAACTATCAAGTTGTAGATACACATCCCTTTATTACACCAGTGAATTCCTTATAGGTATGGTGTGTGATGGTGAGATTTTCTTAGGGTGGTTCGATAAACATGGTTTAGTCTATGATCTCGATGAGCTTGAAATTATTCCATAAATAGTTTCACCAATGCTTTATTTATTTAATCATGTATTTTTCTTGGTTAAGGGAAAATACCAGGGATTCTATCTCCCTCAAAATCTCTAATAAATGGGATTCATATGGTATGATCCTACTGGTCGATGTCATCACTTCCTTTTCCCGTGTTAGTTGGATTTTATCATAAACCTTAATTTATAATAATCATACTATCACTATATAATGACTATATCTTAAATTATTATGATTCTTAATAGTCTTTTATATTCAAAAATATATAACTTATAATGGTCTAAAATAACCAAATTAGTGCATGTGTTTTCTATAATTTCATTTCTTAATAAGGAATTTATTCATTTGAAAAGAGAATTTCATTATAAAACTTTGGGTCATTAAATCCCCCCCTTAAGAAATTTTACCCTCCAAAATTTCATTTCATACATTAAAATAGATGAGGGTATTTCTGTTTCATTTCCAATTCTAGTTCCCAAGTTTCATTCTCAAACTTGTGGTTTAGACACAATACTTTGACCAGGTGAGATGTCTTGTTTCACAGATACTTGTCTCTATGATATAATATTTTCACCGGATACTCCTCGTATAAAAGATCATTCTTTAATGGAACCAACTATAGATTTAGTACATGTTATGGGTCTGGTATGTACTTCTTCAATAGGTATACATGTAATGTATTATACACTTGAGATAGATTCAGCATGAGTTCTAGTCGATAGGCCACAACTCCAATGAGATAACACAACTCAAAGGGGTCGATGTATCCTAGACTACTTTTCCCTTCTTACCAAACCTCATGACATTCTTACATAGTGATATGTGAATAAACACTTTATCTATGATCTCAAACTCTAGGTTTATTTGAAAACTTCTAACAAAGATTTTATATCGACATAGAGCTATTTTCATATGATGTTGAATGGTTTGAACCTTATCCATCATCTCTTATACAAGATCAGGCCCCTAAATCTTCCTCTCTCTAACTTTACCCCATCATGTTTAATTTTGAAACCTATTCCCAAATAGAGCCTCACAAGATGCCATTTGAATGATAGAATGGAAACTGTTGTTATATAAGAAATCCACTAGGGGATGGTGTTGATCCAAAAATCCTTGGAAATCCATTGAACATGATCTCAATATATCCTATAGAGTTTGAATGGTTCTTTCAGAATGAGAATCCATTAAAGGGTGATAATAATTGATGAATATAATCTCTATATCCAATGATTATTGATTGTTTCTCCATAATCTTTAGGTAAACCTCATATCTAAATTAGATATAATGTCGAGTGGAACTCCAGGAATTCTTACCACTTCTCTTATGTATATCTCAGTGATTTGGTCTAGAGAGAAATCTTACTTGATAATATTGAAATAAACTGACTTGGTAACATGATCGACTACCACCCAGATAGTGTTATTACCTTTAGGGGTCTTGGGGAGTCCTACAAAGAAATACATAGTTATGTTTTTCTATTTACACACTAGTATGGGAAATGGTTACATTATACCCTTATACTTCTATCATCCATCTTTGACTTATTATCATACCAAGAATCATTATACAAATTTTAAAATCTCCCTCTTCGTGTTATGTAACCATAAGTTTTTCTTCATGATATATAAATCTTAGTGATTTCTGCATGAATAAAGAAGGATGAGCTATTCTCATCATTCATAAGTTCCCTCTTCAGTTTTAGTTTTGATGGGACTATTATCCAGGTTCTAAACCTTATAAATTAATCTTTAGAAATGTTGAACTTTAGAATATCCACTACCTTTTTTTGTAACCCCTCATCATTTTATGGGGTTCCTTGATCCTCTCAATAATGGATGGATGAGTATTTATTTGAGGAAGTTATGATGAAGATAATTTTCTTATTTCTATGTTTATTCATTGAATTTATAATAAGATCAGATCCCTTATAATCCTCATCATGGATAGGGTTGAAGGATCCTTTCTAATCAGATAATCCATCACTTCTTTCACCTTCCTTTTATGGTAATGGATTGAACAATCATATCCCTTGATCATCTCTAACCACCATTATTGGTTCATATTGAGCCCTTTTTGTGTGAATATATACTTGAGGATTTTAGGATCCGTATATATGTCATAATTCTCTATATAAATATAATATCACTGAATCTTCAATGTAAAAATTACTATATCCAATTTTAGATCATGTTTTGGGTAGTTATTCTCATGAATATTTAATTGTTGGGAGGCATAGGATATCACTTTTTCATCTTTCATGAGTATAAAACCCAAGACCTTTTTGGACGTATCAATATAGATAACAAATTCTTCCCCATTGGTGGGTAATGTGAGTACATGCACAATTATTATCCTATTCTCAAGATCTTTAAATATTTCTTCACATTCATTATTCTAGAAAAAATTCACACCCTTTAGAGTTATCTTGGTTAGTGGGATTTAAAATCATGATAAGTTTCTCATAAATTGATGATAGTACCTAGATAATCCATAGAAACTATGAATATCTATAACCAATGTTGGTTGGGACATCCTTTAACTGCCTTTATTTTTAAAGGATCCACTGATATCCCTTTATTTGATGATAATATGTCCTAGGAATATTAATTTCTCCATACAGAACTTGCATTTACTATACTTCACAAAAAAATTCCGTTCCCAAAGTCTTCAATACCACATTCAAATTCCCATTATGTTCTTCTTGGATTTTTGGAGTAGATAATAATATCATCTATAAAGGCTACCAAAAAATTGTTGAGGTAATCTCTAAAGACATTGTTCGTCAAGTCAATGAATATTGATGGAGCATTAGTGAGTCCAAATAGCATCTCTATGAACTCATAGTTGTTGTCTCAATAGATGGCAAGCTTGACAAGTCAAGAGGGGGGGGGGGTAAATTGTGTTCCTAGAATTTTCTTCAATATTAAACCATCCTCTTCAAGGTATATGAGTTAAAATATTTCCTTAAGAAAATATGTAGGGAAAATATGAAAGAAAATGGGAAATATATTAAGAACAGATATTTATGGTGGTTTGGGGAATATAAATCTTTTAGTCTAATATACTAACAATAAAATACATGAGTTTGGTGATTTTCACTAGAATAACCCTTTTTATGGGGGCTTCAATCCGAGTACAAGAAGCTGTCACTTATTATGAAGGAATGTGATCTTTCAACTAGGATCTACATTCACAAGTCTTATCTGTAACCTTAATACACTCACTTAACATGAGTATCAATGAAATAGAAATAAAGAATATTTGGAGATACTTTAAATTACAAATTTGTTGGTAGAAACTAATATTATATGAAGATTCATCATGAGAAGATGATATTATTCAAGATATTGCTCTGGGTGATCTTCAGATACAAAAGATAAACTTGAAATAATTGTTCTCAAGAAATATTCTGATGTTGTCTATATACATAGTTGATGGTGTTTAAGTTTTCTGAGTAAGCACAAAGGTCTTTATTTTCCTTGTTGTTATTGTTTCTTTATGAAGCTAATAACTCCACTATTTAGATATCTTTTTTTTTATTTTGAATAAGAGTATAAAAGATAATTATAATGGTTGACTTGAAAATCCCTTGATAAAGAGAGAGAGAGTTGATAAGATAGGCTTTTAATGATATGTAACCGTCCTTTCTAAATATGGAATATATATTTGTAGAAGTAGTGTTAGAGACCTTCTTCTCCTTTTGATCTTTGTATTTATGGAAACACAATATAGAAATTTCCTTAAATAGAATTTTTTATGATAGATTGAAAGTAAGGAAACAAATTATCATAATAAATATGATAGTTAATCATGATGATCTTTATGTTTTAGGTAGTACTATCTTCGCAAGATGAATTTCTAAAGAGAATTAATAAGATAGAATATATCTCTAATTTTCAGAACGTAAGAGAAACTAAATTTCATGTTTCATAGAATAATATTATGTGTAATATAAAATGTGATGACCTTTAAAACTTTACGAAAAAATTTATTTTAATACTTCATAATATAATCATTTATGAATGTCCTTGAAGTCTTATCATTACTTCAATATTTTATTTCTTTGTAAGATAAACAATTCTCAATATTGCATAAGATAAACATTCATCATAAGATAAAGACATGTTATTGTGATAATATATCCTACTCTTATAAGATAATATATTATGTCATAAGACAAACTTTCACCATGGATCCTTCAGATTCCTAGTTGGAAAAAGATAATATTTTATTTCCATAAGATAAAAATGACTTCTTCATAAAAAAATGCTTCACAAGTTTTAAGATAAATTCTTAGAGAATCAATCATAAGATAATTTCTTTTGATAAATATAAACTAATACAGTTAATAAAAACCTATTAGAATAATAGTAGGTATTTTTTGAATCATCAAAATACATAAACTGAGATATATTTGAACAATATAACTAATTTTAACCATCTCGCGTTTTTGATGATCAAAAAACCCATGAAATTTAAACACAAAAATTTCACAAATATACCATTAAAAATATATGTATTCAGTATTGACATAACTTAAATTTTTGTACTATTTAACACCTTTTGTGATATAAAAAATAAGTAGTGTAAATAAATATAATCAATGTGGCACATAAACAATTGTAAATAGTGAATAATACAAAAAATGAATTGAATTTGGAATAAAGTTATGATAATAAAAGGATATAAGGAAAATAAATTGCAAATAAAGATTAAGTAAGCATCCAGAAAAATATGGAGATCATTCAAAAGTTTAAAAAGAGAGGTGAATGAAATAGAAACATGAAATGATTCAAATGTTCGTTAAAAAGAGAACCATATATTCTCACAATATTAGAAGAATGTATCAATCTTGTAATGAGGAAAATTTTTTCTAAAGAGGTTTATTGAATGATAAAGGTTTTATGGAAGGTAGTGAGGATAATAGTGGTGAAGCATTACCATTTTTTCCAATAACATCACCCAGTATTAGTAAGGATGCTCAAAATCCAACACAATCATTTTGAATAAACCTTAAAAAATAAGATTGAATTTCAAGAGAAACATGTTGTTCCCATGGAATATTAAACTTATCTGCATGGGTAAAATAGATTTTAGATGTAGGTTTAGGTAAAGGTAAGGATAATTATTCATCAAACCTAAGGTATTCCCCTTGATAAAGTTCAGTGGGATCAAAAATTTCATTCAAACTCAGACTGGTGGATAGATAGTGATAAAAAATTTGAGGTCCTAGAAAATGGCTTCCATTAATATGAAATAGTACATATTCACATGCATATATTCATTTCACCAAGTTATTTTTGCAGTAATCCAAAAGGGTTATGAACCTAATCCATATTCACTAGGAGAAAGTTCTAATAAAATTATGTATATCTACCTTTTTGGTGAAACTAGATATCAAACTCTTTAACACTTAAAAAAATATTTCTATAATACCAATAATAGAATCATAATATTTTAATTTTTAGTCACTTTTCTTTCTCAAGGTTCAAAAAATGCCTCATCTTCTAGCTATTTTTCAACTTCAGAGGAATCTTGCTTCAAAATATTGACCAGTACTTCATATAGATCTTAAAGTTTATTTTATATAACATAAAATTTATTTTATAGTGATCTATACATTTTTTATAGACTGGTGATGATAAATCTTATATCTTTCTTCACTTTAATTGAATTTTCTCGAATTTCAAGCATATTATTATTCAATGAAGAACTGATTTTTTTTATTGATCAACCGAATCAACAACTTCTTTGAGAAGGTCTGATAATATTTTAACTTCATCTATCATGATTTATTTAAATTTTTAAAACACATCCCTTGATATAATCTCACATTGTAGAGAATCAAGAGCTACAATCCTCATATCCATAGCTTGAGATATTCAATTAGGTTCAACAATACATCAGAACTATTTACATCTCCTGTAGTGGATTCTATTGATAACATTTGAACTAAGGATTTAACCGACATTTTTACTTATTTAACTTCATCCTTTATTAATATTTTATTAGGAAGAGTCCTGATTTCATTTTTAGACTTAATCACTTGAGCTTATATTAATTTTATTTCAGAGAATAATCTTGAGTAGCTCTGTAGGTCTATCTCAACATTAACAATGTTGGTATAATGATATTATGAACATATTTTCTATGCATAACTAGGAGAGGGTCTGTACTGTTGAACTTCCATGATTCGAGCATCATCAAATTGTATATTTTATTCAATAAGGATTTCTGCTTCATTATATCAAAATTCTTCAGATTGAAATCTATTCCTTCTCAAGATGAGAAACTAATTTGATCATTCTGATAGAGATACTAGAATGACATGTATTTCACTTGGGGATATTGAAATTATTTTTCATTGATCAATATTTACTAACCAAGTAACTGTAGAGGTTAACTATTCTCTGACCAGAGGGATTGGAAGATGAATTGATATAGTAGTAACCTATGATTTAGGTTAAACAAAAATCCATACTCTTCTCTATCTATTGGAAAGAGTACCATCATCTTAGAAATCCTTTTGATCAACTGGTATTTCAAAAGGAATTCCAAAATCACCGAATAATCCCATTTGGGATGTCTCCACCCAAATCAAGGAAGGATCTATTTTGATGCCTTCTTAATAACTTACTAAAACCAATTTGTTTAGAGAGAAAATAAAATACAAAACACTTTTCCTTAACACTGTTTCACTTAACATCATCCAACCATGACAACAAGTTGTTTTTTCATCATTGAGGTAAAATCCAGCATTAGGAAAAACCAAATTTAATATCCTTACATAAGAATCGAAACTAACTGACCTATTCTAAACATGATGAAATAACTCATGATACATCACACTATATTTACATAATTTTAGATCATGAATAGGTATAATAAAGTAATATATTGAAACGAAAATTTCTTGAACCCACCATTTCATTGAGAGAGAGTAGACTTGATGAACATCACAAGAACTTTTCTTTTAGGTTCTAGTTCATTTGTGGGTTTCTTTTCAATAATGAATAATCCAAATAGAGACTTCATGTTTTCAGGTGGATTGACTTATTCTATCACAAATAACCCATTACTGAAGTCGATATGACCTTGATGATTATATTTGAGTGCTTTATCCATTGGAAATGAAGTTATCGAAATGTGTTTTTGGTTAATAGCTTCAGTGATAAGATCTTCCCTATCACTAAAATAAAAAAAATCTTGTTTAAAAAAACTTGTGGTCCCTCTTCTCAAAAAATAAGTTGGTTTGTCTTTCATCAAATGCATACTTCCATACTTGTTTATTTATAACTTTATTGAGTAATTTATATATTCTGACTAGCTTAGTGAATTATATTTCTCACCCACTCAAGACTTTAGTCATTGTTCTTTGACACTTTGGACTACTCATGGAATCACTTTCATTTTTTTGGTATTATCCATTCTCAATGCAATTTAGAGTATTGAAAGGTTAGGGTAACAAGGGTTTGAATCAAAGAAGGAAGACAATTGTATATTTTGCATAAAAAAGTTTTCATGTGTAGAGTTAAAACATTATCTCTCAATTTTTTGTTTCGCAGAAAATGAGGGGTCACATAGTGATGTGAAGAGTGCTCATTACAAAATATAGTTGATGTGGACTATCAATATGACTGGTCACTTAATGTAGTATTTATATATATAGAATAAAATATTATTATTAAAAATATTTATTTAATTATATAAATTTTAGATTATGTAAAATAAAGAAAAGAAATGTAATGTTTATGTAAAATTAAATAATCCTCATTTAGATTTAATAAAATAAAATCTGTCAGAAGATAGCGGTTTAGTAAAAATACCATCTAGTTGATTTTCCATGAAAACAAATTCTAAAGAGATATCATTATTTTGTTGATTATCTCTTAATAAATGATGCATTAAATCATTGTAATTTTTTCTTGAATGGTTTATAAAATTCTTTGAAATATTAATATCAATTGTGTTATCACATTTTTTTGGAACATAGTTAAAATTAAATCCAAAATCCATTAGGGTTTGTTTCATCCAAAACACTAGTGCAAAACAACTTCATGCTACAATATATCTAGCTATAGTAGTTGATAATTCTATATAGTGTTGTTTCTTACTTGACCAAGATACTAGGGATTTTACAAGAAAGTCATAGGTTCCTAAGGTTACTCTTCTATCTAATCAACAAAAAAAAAATCAGCATATGAATATGAAATTAAATTGAAATTAATTTTTTTTAAATTAATAGAAAGAGACACAATTACTTTTAAATATATTAAAAACTTTTTGGAATCATTTAAATGATAATATTTTGTATTGGATTGAAATATTTCACAAATACATATTGAAAACACAATTTCTAGCCTACTTGTAGTAAGATATATCAAACTTTTAATGATTCTTCTTTACAACCACTGGTCATCTGGTTTTCCAATTTCATCCGAATCAAGTTTTATATTAGATCTCATTGGATTTGAGATGTTCTTACTATTTTCAAGTCCAAACTTCTTAAGTAAATACAGTATGTATTTAATTTAATTTAAAAAAATTCCAAAATCTTTTTAGTAAATTTGAAATACTATAAAATAGTCTAACTCACCCATCATACACATTTAAAATTATTTTTTCATATGTTTTGAAGAATAATTGAACAATTTTTTATTTTTTATCTTAAAATAACATCATCCACATATATTTGTACTAAAAAAATATCTGATTGTGAAATTTTCTTGAATAATTCAGGGCATTCCATTCCCGATATAAATCCATTTGATAAAATAAATGATCTTAATATCTCATACCATGCCCTTAGTGTAACGACCCATTATTTTTTGAATGGAAATTCCTTTCTTATAAATATGTCTTAATCACATGAAATGATAACATAATGAACTACTAAGTTCTATGCGACCATTAAACATATGTTTGTCACTTCTGTGATGTGAATTTTGAAAATATGACATACATGGTTGCGATCAATAAATTATTTGGAGTCCGATAAGAAAAATTTAATTTTTGGTAAATAGTAACCTACCCTTATGAATAGTAACATACCCTTATGAATAGTTATTTACCCAAATGAATAGTTACCTTACCTATTATAGTATACAAATAATATTAAAGTGGAAGTACGATATACCAATGTTTTAGAATAAGTAAATAAATGTTTTAAAACTGTTTTTTAGAATAAATTATGATTTTAATTAAATATTTAATTAATAATAATTAGAAAATTATTATTGAAAAATGGAATTAATTTTTACATTATAAATGTCTAAAAATGGTTGGGGTTATTTTTTGGGATTTTTCTGAAATACTTGAATTTTTAATGAATAGTGCAATACCATAATTTACAAAATAAGATAAATACACAACTTATAGAGTCATGTATGATTTTCTGATGATTTAAGACCAATTTATTTGGATTCACATGATAAAATTACTATTATTGGTCAGGGAAGACTCACTATTACTTGTCTTTTGGAGAAATAATAAATTCGTGAATAAAATATTGAGAAATCCCCTCTCCCCTCCACTATAAATACCACCCTTCACACCCTCATTTCCTCACACATCTCAAAAATCAAGACTTGTCTAAACTCTACCCAAGAATATTACCTAGTCACTCCCTATATCTAGTAAGCTCTTGGTCTTTCCAAATGAAAAAATCCATTCCCTTAAGAAGGTTCTCATGGAGGTTATTTCAAGAGGTAAAATACCCTTCTTTTTCATTTAGTTTCATTTCAATTTATCTTTTTTGTTGTTATCATCTCCACAAATCCTCTGTAAAAATGAACATGATAAATAAATTATCATATATATACTAGAATTATATTATGTGAATGTAATAACCAGCATCAATATGCTTGCTCTCTCTCTTTTATTTTATAAATGAATCAACGTCCATGAGGTTCCAATTTATAACCTTCATGGATGATGAAGTTTATTTTTTCAATTTCTCATTCATTACTAGTCATGAAACCATTTTATGGTTTAACCAGACTATAATATATTTATTATAACCTAATTAATATTCATGAACCAGTATATGTACATATTATTCATTTTTATGACCAAACTACTTCATAATAATCCATATATTGCTAAATAATCGAAGTGGTTTTCCTCTAATGATCCATCCTCATTACATGTAACCAAATGATATAAATTATCATTAAAAATTATATATGTTCATAAATAATATGTAATTTCAATTTTGGATATTTACAACCATTCCACATGAACTCCATTACTTAAAAACAAGTGATCTGATCATGAAAATCAAGAAAACGAACACTTCGGAACGATGGAATTCGATATTATAACTTATCAATAAGGATATAAATGAACTAAAAAGAATTATGATAAAATAAATAAATATATAATAGGTTTTTAATTAATTTATTCATGACTATAATTTCATATTCCAAGACCTTTAGTTCAAGAGGGGAACACATTCGGACTTAAGGTAAGGGTTTTCTCACCCGAACCTCCATTTTTATTCAGGTTACTTATATTGTCTAGTTACCTTAATGAAATTATTGTATATTATTATGTAATCATCATAAAATCTGTGTGAGTGTTCTATATATTTTTACCTACCATAACCCTTCCATATTTTATGGATAGTTGCATGTTTTAAAATGAACTTTCAAAATTATTTCCAGAATACAAACCCGATTCAAGGGAATTTCTCAAATTCTTATATATTTTCAAGGGCACTATGTAATATGTTTTTGAAAACCATTATATTTATAAAATAAATAATTTTATTATACTAGATTACTTCACTTCTGGTTTTATACAAATATTTTTCCAAAATAACTCATTTTTTCAAAATAAAAGAGTATTTATCTCAAGAATTGCTTAATGATTTTATAAGAGTATTTTCATATGATTCAACAATCTTGTTGATTATTATGTATTATTGGGTTTAATAATTTTTGATTTAATTTACCATATTTTATTTAATGTTTTATGACTAATTTTATTTTGGATGATCTATCCAAAAACCATTCACCTTATTACATGGAATGGTTAGTGTTTTATGTTTAATTATTAGGGAAAGTTAGTTTCATTCCATATGATAGTTTCAATATGAATGTATATATTGTTTATGTTTATTACCAATAATATTAGGAATGCATTGGACTTATTATGTTATGGGTGGGGCCTGATATAGCCCCTCGATGCATCGGTAGTTCTCATGTGACAAATAGACGTGGAATTGGCCGAGGCCTTTACCAATTTGATATATGGTTTTGGCCTAGCCGTTAATCATTTTTAGATGTCTTGGAAGATTCCTTGACTAAATGTTTCATAATTTTAGGCATATGTACTTCCCTCATTATGAAGCTATTAATTGAAAGTTTATGTGGTTATTCGACTAGTAGAATACCCAAGATTATGTTTTATTATGGCATTATTTACTCAACTCATATCCCTACCATAATGTGTTCAAGTTTATTATTTATAAAGGCATGTGTTTTCAATTATTCACCTTGCCCAATGTTTATGTTTATGTTATCTTCTGCTATATTTCTTACCCTTACTGATCATTTAAGCTCACCCTTTCTTATGTTTCATTTTCCCAGGTTATGAAGAATTTAGTTATGAGTGACTTGGAGGCTTAATCTAGGAGGCATGGATGTTTCTAATGGAATAAATTAGTGTTATATTTCCTTTTAGGATGTAATTTTGAACTTATATGTATCTTGATTCTAATATCTACTAAACTATTTCGCCTTTCAAGATACATATTCCTTATCTATATTCTAATGTAATTAAATAAGGCATCGGCTCCAGGCAACTAGGGTCCGGTCCTTATAATTGGTATCAAAGGAAGTTTAGTAGAAAACATGAAAACTAGATTTAGAAAACATCGATTAGGGAATAAATCCCTAATATAGTATTTTCAGATAATCATACAAGAACATCTTGGTATTTTGGTAAAGAATGGATTATGTTGATATTTCTTACAAATACATCCCTGTCTGGATACAAACAGGTAGAGGTGGCTCTGGTATAGATGTACCTAGGAGTGAAAGCTCCGAAAATGAGTTTTGGGCTTTACCTGGGGTATCCTAGTACATGAAAATGGGCCTTTCTACACTTTTGGTATTGAAACTCCTAGGATATATTCTTAAGATAATTCACATTTTCTTTACAATCCATTACGAAGGATCGAAATGAAAATTTTTCCTCAAATATAACATGTTTATGATTAAGAGATTATCTATGCATATAATTTCGATTTATGATATTTATTTTTCTAAATTGTGATTATACATTATAAAAAATACCCTAATATAGTGTATGACATTATTTAGAAATGATTTCTAGTGGAAGAAATGGAAACACCATGAACACACGTATCCCATGTAGGTATTTCCCTTCGACGCAATATAATGATGTAGGCTCTACGGTTGTGACTCGTGAAAAAAATCTTATAACTATACTGGGAAAACTTACTCAGGTAATGAACAATAACCTTACTCATATGGAGCATCTGGATCCTCCATGTGGAGGATATTTGTTAGATTTCTACATGCGACAACAACCTCCATCATTCAATGAGAGTACAAACCCATTTGTTTCTGAAAAGTGGATAAGTTCCCTAGAGAAGATATTTCTCTCTTTGGGATGTAACGAAAGAGAAAAGGTTATAATGGAAGTTTATCATCTATCAGAATATGCAGATCAGTGGTGGTCATTAATTCAAAACACAAAGGAGGAGGAAGAAATAAAGGAGATGGAATGGAGGGACTTTAAGGAAATCTTCTTATAGAAGTACTTTCCTCGTGAATAGCTAGCATATATGGAAAGGAATTTTCTTAATTTGAAGAAAAATGAAGATGATAATGTTTTAAAGTATGAATCTAACTTTACAAGGTCATCAAGGCATGTTCTGGACTACATATGAATTCTGAGGAGCAATATTGATTGATTCTTTGATAGACTAAAGCCATCCATATGGCGGGCTTTGGTCTCCCAGATTTTCTCATCATATGAAGATATATTTTCATGTGCTATCAAGACGGAAAAGGAATTTTCCAAGTTGTATGACTTTAAGGGAAAGAAAGATAAGAAGAGAGATTATGAAAACTCTAGAAAATGAAATAAAGAAACAAGGAAGAAGAAAAGAGTTTAATTTCCACCTTGTGATAATTGTGGAAAGAAACACCCTGGTGTGTGCTTAAAGGGAAAATAAGTATACTACAAATGTGGATATAAAGGCCATCTTGATGGTGATTAAAAGAGGAATAAAGAAGCTATTAATGTTCAATTATATAATCATTGGGACTTGGGTAACTATGATAATGATTGTCCAAAGCGTCAATGAAACATGCAACACAAAAGGCCAAGGTAGTAGCGACAAGATTTTGTGATCACAACTGTAGAAGTTGAAGTTTAGAATGACATGGTGGAAGGTAATTTAATAATTTCCTCAAAATTAGCCAATAATTTATTTGATTCTGGATCAACACATTCTTTCATATCTTCCCATTTTTACAAGAAAATTATATATTTCTAATTTGACTTATTAAGGGAGTTATCAGTCAAAACTCATAAGTGAAGTATCATTGCAATAAAGTTTTGTGAGTCAGTTACCATTATAGCATATTAACATGATTTATATTATGATCTTATTGTCATACCCATGATTTAATTTGATATAATATTGGTATGGATTGGATTTTGGATCATGATGAAAAACTTTATTGTAAGAAGAAGGATGTTATAATTCTTGATGATGATAAGGAATTTCTTATCTTTAGAGAAGAAACATAAACATATGGTTCTCATCTAGATCCACCACCAGTATCTCTACTAAATTCAATTATTGAGGAGGAAGGGAGTTAAATAACTATGGGTGAGGAAAGGAATGTACAAATAGTGGATGTACCTATTTTTCAAGAATATGTTGATGTGTTTCCAGAAGATTTACCTGGACATCCTCCAGAGCGTGAAATTGAGTTTTCCATTAACTTAATTTCTGGTTCAAGGCCCATATCAAATACCCCTTATATAATGGACACTATGGTGTTAGAGGAACTAAAGAAAAAACTATAGGAATTGAGTGATAAATGATTTATCCACCCTACAATTTCTCCACAGGGAGCCCCAGTTATTTTCATCAAGAAGAAAGATGGGTCTATGAGGTTGTGCATTGACTATAGGGAGATCAATGCCATAACAATAAAGAAAAAATATCCCCTACCTCGCATTGATGATTTATTTGATCAATTTCATGGATCCCAATATTTTTTGAAGATTGATCTTCAATCTTGATATCAACATTTTCTTGTGAGGAAGGAAGACATTCCAAAAACAACATTCCAAACCAGGTATGAGCATTACAAGTTTAAAGTAATGACTTTTGGACTAAATAATGCACCATCAATTTTCATGGATCTAATGAACATTTTTCAAAGAATATCTTGATGAATGTTTGGTGGTGTTAATTAATGATATCCTAGTATACTCTAAAAGCTATGAGATCATTAAAATCACTTGCGCACTATTATGAAGACTCTTAGAAGAATTGAATTATATGGGAAGTTTAGAAAGTGTGATTTTTAGCTTCAATTAGTTTCCTTTCTAGGACACATTGTCTTCAAGGATGAAATATTTTTTGATCCTGTAAAGACAGAGGCTATACAAGAATGGCCTACTCCAACGAACATAACTAAGGTACATAGTTTTATTGGTTTATCTTGTTATTATCAGAATTTCATTCAGAACTTCGCCCGTTTAGACAACCCAATGACCAATCTTACACAAAAGGGGTTAAGTTCATATAGATGAAGGAATGTGGAGAATGTTTTAAGGAATTGAAGAGAATATTAGTGAATGATCCAATCTTGACTCTACCATCATGGAATGATGGATTTGTGATCTTTAGCGATGCATCAAAGAAAGGACTTGGTTGTGTCCTTATGCATAATGATAGAGTGATTGCCTATGCATCTAGGAAGCTAAAAATTCATGAACAAAACTATCCAAATCATGATCTTGAGTTATTAGTGGTAATATTTTCTCTGAATATTTGGATACATTACCTCTATGGAGAAAAATGTGAGATATATACAGATCATAAGAGTTTGAAATATATCTTCTCATAGAAAAAACTCAACTTGAGAAAAAAAAGATGGATTGAGATACTCAAGGATTATAATTTTACAATACACTACCACCCAATGAAGGCAAATAAGGTGGCAGACACTTTGAGTAGAAAAGACCACATAATTCTAAACAAGATGAGAGTTGAAAGGGATCCTTTTTTCAGGGATATAGTAAAGTTCGATATGGGAATTATCAATGAAGGTAACACGTCACTACTTTTTCAATTGGTTGCCAAACCTGATTTTTTGGAAAGGATACAAAGTTCTCAGGCTGATGATGAGGATTTTATAGAGAAAATTAAAGCTGTAAATGATGTGAAGTTTACTGACTTCGTATATGAAGGTGGAATTTTGAAATTTGGAAATAGGATTTGTGTTCCTACTATTCCTGAGCTAAAGATAGAACTATTGGATGATGATAATATCTCTAATCTTTGTATACACCATGGTAGCAAAAATATGGATAGAGATCTAAAGGAACATTTTTGGTGGGATAACATGAAAAGGGATATTGATGATTATGCATCAAGATGTTTGGTTTGTCAATAGGTGAAGGATGGAAGACAACATACTGGAGGAGTCATGCAAAACCTTACTATTCCTATGTGGAAATGGGATGATATTACAATAGACTATTTCATGGGGCTACCAAAGACTCCAAGAAAGAATGATGCGATATGGGTCATTGTTGACTGTCTTGCAAAATCATCACATTTTCTTGCTATAAGAGAAGATTTACCACTTGAATGTTTAGAAAGACTATATATTAATGAAGTTCTAAGGCTTCATGGTGTACCATTATCAATTACTTCTTATTATTATCCCAATTTTACATTACAATTTTGGAAAAGTATTCATAAGGCCCTAGATACTGACCTTCATTTGTGCATTGCCTACCACCCACAAACTGATAGAAAATCAGAATGGAAGATTCAAACTTTGGAAGACATATTGAGGTATTGTTCACGTAACTTTCAAGGTATGTGGGATCAATATTTACCACTTGTATAATTTTCTTATAACAATATATTCCATTCAAGTATTCAGATGAAACCATATGAAGCGTTATGTAGAAAGAGATGTCATACACCAACTTTCTGGTATAATTTTAGTGAAAGAAATCTCGTAGGACCAGAAGTTGTTGAGGAAACAACGAAAGGGGTAAAGATTATCCAAACCCATATCAAAATAGATTAAAGTTGGGAAAATATATATGTTTATAACTGAAGGAGGTATTTGGAATTTCAAGAAGGATAACATGTTTTCTTAAAGGTTTCTCCATGGAAGGGTATTATATGATTCTATAAGAAGGAAAAATTAAGTCCCGGTACATCAAACCTTTTGAAATTATGGACCTAATTCGACTCGTATCTTATCGTTTGGAAATGTTGCCAAGTCTCTCTAAAGTTCACAATGTGTTCCACTTTTCAATGTTAAGGAAATACAGGCCAGACCCAACACATGTACTCACCTATGAAGAAATAGAACTTGAGCCCAATATGTCTTATTTTCACGAGCCTATCAAGATTATTGATACCAGATAACAAGTATTGAGAAATCATAAAAATTGTTTGGTAAAGGTTCTTTGGAGGAACTATAAGATGTAGAAAGCAACATGGGAGCCTGAGGAGCTTATGTTGAAGACATACCCAAATCTTTTTAGGTAACATTTTTTGAATTTCGAGGACGAAATTTTTGTAAGGAGGGGAGAATGTAATGACCCAATATTTTTAAATGGAAATTAATTTATTATAAATATGTCTTAATCATATGAAATCACAACATAATTAACTACTAAGTGCTATGTGACCATTAAACATAAGTTTGTCACTTCTGTGATGTGAATTTTGAAAATTTGACATACACGGTTGCGATCAGTAAGTTATTAGGAGTCTGATAAGAAAAAATTAATTTTTGGTGAATAATAACTTAACCTTAATAAACGTAACACAGCCTTATGAATAGTGATATATCATAATGAATATTAACCTTACCTATGATAGTATATAAATAATATTCAAGTGGAATTATGATATACCTATGTTTTGGAATAAGTAAATAAATGTTTTAAAACTATTTTTTAGAATAAATTATTAATTTTATTAAATATTAAATTAATCATATTTAAAAATTATTTTTGAAAAATGGAATTCATTTTTTTATTCTACAGGTCGAAAAATGGTGGGGGTGAATTTTTTGGATTTTTCTGAAATACTTGAATTTTTAATGAATAGTGAAATACCATAATATACAAAATAAGCTAAATACACTAATTATAGAGTCATGTATGATTTTATTCTAATGTAAGACCAATTGATTTGGATTCACGTGATAAAATTACTATTTTTGGTCATGTAAGACTCACTATTACTTGTCTTATAGAGAAATAATAAATTAATGAATATAATATTGAGAAATCCGCTCTCCCCTCCACTATAAATACCACCCTTCACACCCTCATTTCCTCACACCTATCAAGCTTCAATACATGTCTAAAATCTACCCAAGAATCTTCCCTAGTCACTCCCCACATTCAGGAAGATCTTGGTCTTTCCAAAAGACCAAAATCCATTTTCTTAAGGAGGTTCTCAAGGAGGTTATTTCAAGAGGTAAAACACCCTTCTTTTTCATTTAGTTTCATTTCAATTTATCTTCTTTTTTTATCATCTCCCCACCTAATATGTAAATATGACCATGATAAATCCATTATCATATATATACTAGAATTATATCATGTGATTGGAATAACAAACATAAATATTATTACTCTCTCTCTCTCTCTCTTTTATTTTATAAACAAAATCAATATCCATGAGGTTCCAATTTATAACCTTCATCGATGATGAAGTTATTTTCTTAAATTTATCCTTAATTACTTGTCATGAAACCATTTTTATGGTAGAACCAGACTATAATATATTTATTATAACTTAATTAATATTCATGAACCATTATATGTACATATTATTAATTTTTATGAACAAACTAGTTCAAAATAATCCAAATACCACTAAATATTCGAAGTGGTTATCATCTAATGATTCATCCTCATTACATGTAACCAAATGATAGAAATTACCATTAACAATTCTTAATGTTCATAAATAATATTTAATTTCAATTTTATAGATTTACAACCATTCCACATGAACTCCATTACTTAAAAACAAGTTAACTGATTATAAAAATCAAGAAAACGAACACTCTGTAACGATGGAATTCGACATTATAACTTATCAATAAGGACATAAATGAAATAAACAGAATTATGATAAAATAAAAACATGTCTAATATGTTCTAAATTAAGTTATTAGTGAGTATAATTTCATATTCCAGGATTTTAAGTTCAAGAGGGGAACACATTCAGACTTAAGGTAAGAGTTTTCTCACCCGAACCTCCATTTTCATTCAGGTTACTTTTATTTTCTAGTTACCTCAATCAAATTATTGTATATTATTATGTAATACTCATAAAATCTGTGAGAGTGTTTTATATATGTTTACCAACTAGAAACCTTCCTTATTTTATGGATAGTTACACATTTTAAAATTAACTTTCAAATTTTTTCCAAAATACAAGCCCATTTCAAGGGAATTTCTCAAATTCTTACCTATTTTCAAGGAAACTCTATAATCTCTTTTTGGAAACCATTATATTTATAAAATCACACATTTTATTATACTAACTTACTTCACTTCTGGTTTTATACAACTATTTTTCCAAAAGAAATTTTATTTTCAAAATAAAAGTGTATTTATCTCAAGAATTACTTAATGATTTTATAAGAGTATTTTCGTTTGATTCAAAACTCTTGTTAATTATTATGTATTATTGGGTTTAATCACTTATGATGTCATATAACATATTTTATTGAATGGTTTATGAATAATGTTATTGTGGATTATCTGTCCTAAAACCATACACCTTATTACTCGGAATGGTTAGTGTTTTATGGTTATTGATTGGAGAAAGTTAGTTACATTTCATATGATAGTTTCAATATGAATATATATGTTGTTTATGTTTATTCCCAATAATATGAGGAATGAATTGGACTTATTATGTGATGGGTGTGGCCCAATATATCCCCTATATTCATCGGTAAGTCTCATGATACAAATATACGTGGAATTGGCTAAGGCCTTTCCAAATTTGATATATGGTTTTGGCCGAGGCCTTAATCATTTTTAGATGTCTTGGCCGAGGCCTTCAAAAAATGTTTCATAATGTCGGACATATTCACCTACCTCATTATGAAGCTAGTAATTGAAAGTTCATGTGGTTATTCGACTAGTATAATACCCAATATTATGTTTTATTATGACATTATTTACTCTACTCATATTCCTACCATAATGTGTTCGAGTTTATTATTTATAAGGGAGTGTGTTTTTAATTATTCACCTTGACTAATGTTTATGTTTATGTTATATTAAAATGTATTTCTTACCCTTACTGAGCTTTTAAGCTCACCCCTTTCTTATGTTTCATTTTCCCAGGATATGAAGAAGTTAGTTATGAGTGAATTGCAGGCTTAATCTAGGAGGCATAAATTATCTAATGAAATAAATTTGTGTTGTATTTCCTTTCATGATATAATGTTGAAATTATATGTATATTGTTTCTAAAAGATACTAAACTAATTCTTCATTTTGGATACATATTCCTTGTTTATATTCAATTGTAATTAAATAATGAACCGGCTCCGGGCAACTGGGGTTGGTTCCTTACACTTAGATCTTGTATAAGTCCATATGGAGCTTTGGTATGTTTAAAAATAGAATTTTGAAATTAAGGATATTCAAAACATGGAGGTTTTTTTACAAAAACTTCATGTATTAAAAATCATTTATAAAATAATATTTAATATCCATCTGATATAATTTAAAATTTATATTTGATGTATATGATAGAAGGATTATAATAGCTTATAACCTAGCCATTTGAGTAAAGGTTTCTTCATAATCTGTTCTATCTTCTTGATCATATCCTTTTGCAGCTAATCTTGCTTTATTTATAGTTATTACACCATGATCATATTTTTTTTTCTAAAAACCTATTTTATTCCAATTATAGGATAGTCCAAGGTTCTATCAACTAATTCCCAAAATTTGTTTCTTTTAAACTGATTTAACCCTTCATGCATAGCTAAGACCCAGCATTCATATGATAAATCCTATTATATAGATTTAGAATCTAGTTGGGATAGAAAGGTAGAGAATTAAACATGATTTAATATATTTATTAAAGTTCTTACCACTTCGTATAATTTTCCTATAATCATTTCTATATGATGGTCTTTAATATTTATAGGTATTCTAGGAAACATGCTTTTTGGTTTACTAGTATCATTCCTTTCTGAATTTTGTTTAAAGTAATCATGTTCCAAATTATCATCCTTTTTGTTGTTAAAGAGGGGTTTAGGTCTCATATCCTTAAGAGAATAAATTTGATAATTAGTTTGAGTCATTTGGTGATCAAAAGGATCAATTTCATCAAACATCACATGAATTGATTCTTAAATAATAATTGAATTTTTATTTAAAACTATATAATCTTTGAAAGTAGCAGAGTAACCTAGGAAGATACCTTCATCGACCTTTAGATAAAAATTTCAAATATTATCCTTGGTGTTCAATAAGTAAACCTTGAATCCAAATAATTTTATGTATCCTACCTTTGGTTTTCTATTATTCCATAATTCATAGGGTTTTTACTTTAAAATAGGTCTTATTAGAACTCTATTAATGAAATAACATGATTTATTAACAACCTCAGACCAAAAATAATTGGGCACATTATATTCACATAACATAGTCCAAGAAATTTCATGAAAAGTCATATTCCTCCTTTAAACAACACCATTATTTTGATTTACCAGCAAGAGTTTCAGTTCTAGTAGGTCTGAACAGATCCATATAGATAATCTCAAGAGGTCTATATATAGAAACCTCTTTAATTGGTTTAAAAGTTGACTTGTGTTTCTTTCCCATTGGGCATGCATTACATAGATTCTTGTTTTCCAATTTGAGGTTAGTAAAGTATGAAATTAAATGTTTTTACACAACTTTTTAAAGGAATAAACATTATAATGTCCAATACTTCTATGCCAAATACATGATTCATCAATTTCAGTATTTAAGAAATTTACATTTTGTCTACACAAAGAATTAGGATATAGTGTGTAAACATTGTATTTCTTAGGTGATTTATACTTTATAAATTTGTCTTTGAAAATGAAACATGAATTTTTAGAAAAATCAACAGAATACCTATCATCACAAAGTTGATAAATACTTATCAGATTTTTCTTTAAGCCTTCAACATAAAGTACTTTACTAATGAGGATTTACTAACTATTTTCAACTGATCTAATTCCAACTCTCTTTATTTTTTCATAATCACCAAAAGTGACATATTCTCCATCAATTTTGGATAATGAGTAAAAAATTTAGAAATCACCACTCATTTTTCTTGAAAATTCACTATCCATAAACCATTTTTCATTGTTGATCATGTGGTCTTTTCCCTACAATGAAAAATAAGAAAACAAAATTTTTTGGTACCCAAACCCTTTTGGTTATAGAAATGTTAGATATAATATATATATACATCCAAAATTGTTTTTAATTATAGAAAAATTAGAAAAAATTTTTGAAATGAATTTTTAAATAAAATCATTTTTGATTCCACAAAATTGAGGATTTGTTAAATAAAAAAAATTGGAAAATTGTCCTACTTCATCATAATAAAAACCAGTAACTTTTGAAAGATTTTTAAAGTTCCCACTCCGAGTATTGTATCGTTGAGAGGGGGAGTGGGTGAATCAATGATACCATTTTTCTTTTATGTTTCTTTTCAATTGAAAAAACCTTCACGTCCTGTTAAAAATTTCAATTCCCTACTGAGAAAAAAATCAATACACATCCAAAGAAACACAAATTTTTACAAGGTTCACTATTCAGTAAGAATAGATACATCCTTGGTATGGTTTGGAAATGATCCAATACCATAAAATCCACTATAAATAAATCCTTATATTGCAACGAGTAGGATTTACCGTTTCACTCATGTAGCACTATGAAACAATACAACTAGTTCATGTGAATCCTCTTAGAACAATAAGGTAATACAATTGTTTTGTAACAACTCATGTTATCCGTGCTTCTTTTAAATTAAAAAAATGTATTCAATCGAAATACAATTCATCAATTCCTTACCCAGAAGAAAGGTAAGAACCACCCAGACTTTTTTATGAAACACCAAGTCCAATATTTTCTGAGTCTGATTCCTCCGAGTCCAATTCTTACAAAACAATACTCTGAGTCCTATTTTCGGATAGAATAAAATAGAGTAGAATTGGAACCATTTTAATTATTGAATACAATTTTTAAGAATAATAGAATATGAATGAATCAGAACTACTCAAAAAAAAATTGTCAAGCCAAAAAGAATTGATCTCTTATTCTCTCTGGAAACCCAGAGCTTCTCTCTCTTCCATAGTGAACAGTGCGAGCATCAGAAAGTACAAAGTAATTTTTCCTTTTAAAGGTGACCCAAAATAGGTTTAGGTGAGAATCCCAAAATGTTTCCCACTCACACAAATTCACCCACATTTGAATTTCACTTGAAATCTCTGAGCAATTCTGACTTCGTCAATGATTCTTGATTCTTCTAAAAACATCCACAATCTTCACCTCTTCTTCAATTGCTGATAAAAATTTAAATTTTTAGGAATACATAGCCCTGATCAACCGAGTCTGATTACTCATGCCGATTTCTGAATACAATACTTAGAACTGGTTTGAATGAAAATCTTGTATATAAAAATTTAGATCCCCCTTGAAAAATCATTCAGTAATCTCCTTCCCTTTTCTTTTCTCTTAACTCACTTGAGAAACCATACTTAATTCAAAAACTAGTGCTTGTATCATGACTAAATTCATGAATTTTAAATCATTGAGGATAATCTTTAGAATCATCAGACTTCAATTGTAATGTATTATAACATTCCATTCATTCCTAATTCTTTCTTTTCATCTCAACCCAAACATGACATTTTCTGAAAAAATGGTCTAGATACAATCATCTTGAATACGATCATTTCTAGTTACGATCATTCTAGTTATAATCATTATAGTTATGATAATTCTAGTTACGATTGTTGGGTACAACAATTTCTCTATACGATCACTGGGTACGATCAAATGCAACCTGAAAACAACGATCTTCCCAGATACAAGACAATACAATCTGAAAACAATTCCTTTTTGATTGGTATCATATATTTTTTTTCACCTAGATCTGATCAAATATAATCTAATAACGATAATCTTTGATCAGTACCATGTATATTATTTCACTTTCACCCAGATATGATCATTTTGAAAAACAATCAGCACAATATTTTACACTTCTATCAGCACCCCTTTTCAATCGGCACCACCTATTCCATCGAAAACACCTTTCATTAGAACCACCTGATTACAAATCAACACCAGATCTTTTACATTCACTCTGTATCAATTTTTTTGAAAGTTAATCGATATTATCTCTTTCTCTTCTTATCAGTATAGATTCTTCAATAGGAACCGCCTCTTAAATATGGACACGATTGTCTTGAGAAACAATTGATACCACTTACTTTTCTCTACCATTCAGATATTATTAACTTAGAATATTATTCATTTCTAATTGGAAGTATCTATTTCACTCACCCTTTCTTCTATCAAGCTTTCATCACAAGTTCTCAATACAACTCATGATTTATATGAAATAAAAATCAGCAAAGCATCATCATAATTAAATCGAAAAGTATCATAAATTTCCATTAACTCAAGTTTCTTTCTTTACTTCTCATTCTCATACTGAGAGAAAACATTATGAATACATGAGTCCAATTATTAGAAAGAATGGGTCTGATTATTTTCAAAACACACCCAAAAATATTGTTTCCAAAAAACAAAGTGAAGTGATTTCCTTTCATCAAAACATACATTGAAAACAAAAGAAAACACTTGAATACAAAAAACCTTCATCATCAGCTTGGTCCTAACAATATCCCCTTTTGGATTTTGTTGTCAACCAAGTTTTATAAATCACTAAACTTTAAAACCTCAATAAATAGATTACATATCAATAATTCTAATCCTATATGAGCTATCTCATTGTAAGAGACAAGAATCATTGATATAAAAACCATGATATCCAAAAAAATGACAATGAAAACTTATTTCGTTTCTCTTTCTTTTCTTCATTGTCCATAGAAAACAATTCAATTTCTTTTCCTACAACCACTCCAACAAATAGTTAGAATATTTCATATACTAAACAATGCTGAATTCAAAGATTACCCACAACTCTCTCTTTTTTTGAAATAGATTTAAGAAACAAAACAATTCTCCCCCTCAAAAAAACAATGCAAAGGTAATATGAGAGAGGGTACATATACACATACCTCAAACTTGAAGAGAAAGAGGTTGGACACCCATTTTAAACCTCATTTTTTAGAATGATTCCTTCGATAAAAGTTTTGTGAAAATATCAACAAATTGTTCCGATGTTGGAAGATACTACTTATTCAATTCAGTATTCTCCACATGCTCTTTGATGAAATGATATTTTATATCAATATGTTTTTAATGAGAAAGTTTCACATGATTCTTGGTTAGATTGATTGTACTTTGATTTTCACAACCCAATAACAAGGGTAACTTCACTTCAACAAGTAAATCTTCTAATCGCGT
The DNA here is from genome assembly GCA_963277665.1 of Viscum album. Classification (NCBI taxonomy): domain Eukaryota; kingdom Viridiplantae; phylum Streptophyta; class Magnoliopsida; order Santalales; family Viscaceae; genus Viscum; species Viscum album. Next base: position 1,119,801,803 of record OY728125.1, on the reverse strand, counting down.
TTTCATCCACATAAGTTGAGTAGTGGCTTGAGAAGAATCAACATACTCAGCTTCAGCCATAATGAGAGTTACTGGATTTTATTTCTTTGAATTCCAACTAACCCAATTCATTCCCAGAAATAATACACCACTAGATATAGATCTTTTATCATCAACATTTCTTTCCCAATATACATCTGAATCCCAAAAAATTCAATACAATTGGAGTTATCATATTTGATTCTAAATTTTTTTGTGCCTTTGATGAATCTAATAATTCTTTTTCCAGCAAGTAAATGTGATTATTTTGGATCACTTTTAAATCTTTCACATAAGGTAACATCATACACAATGTCAGGTCTTGAGGTAGTCAAATACAATAGAATTACAATTAGCTTTTGATTCTCTTTTTAATCAACTTCTTTTCATTCTCCATCTTTACCCAGCTTTGTTCCCACTGAAATGGGAGTAGAAACATGTTTTTAATTTTCCATTCCAAACCTCTTGAGAAGTTATTTTGCATACTTTTCTTGGGAGGGAAAAATGTATTCTTCTTTTGTTGTATTTGTAACCCAAGAAAGTATTTCATTTATCCCAGCATGGAAATTTCAAATACATAATTCATTTCTTCAGAAAATTGTTCACAACTTCATTCATCATCCCCAGCAAAGAGAATATCATCAACATGAACAACTAAAATAAGGTAATACTCTTGACTTTCTCTGATGTAAAGATTTATATCCACTCTTTATTTGTTAAAATTCATCTTTCTAAAGTATGTATCCAATTTGGAATACCATACCCTTAGATTTTATTTTAGGCTATACAATTCATTTTTCAATATTTACACAAAACCTTTATCTTTTCAAATACTAAATACACAAGGTTGTTCAATATAAACCTATTATTCAAGATCACCATTTAAGAATTAAGGTTTAACATCCATTTTAAAGATCTTGTAGCCTCGTTGGGTGGAAATAGAGAGAAAGATTCTGATTGTTTCAAGTCTTTCCATTGGAGAAAAGGTTTCATCAAAATTAGTAGCCTCAATTTGTGAATACCCTTTGCAAACCAATATTTCTTTATTTCTTATAACTTCACCTTTTTAATTAATCTTGTTCCAGAAAACCCATTTTTGTGCCAATTATATTTTTGTTTTCAGGCTTGGGTATGATTTCCCCTATATTATTCTTTTCAATTTGATACAATTCTTTATTTATGGCTTGAACCCATTCCATATGCTCAAAATACCCTTTCACATCATTTAGTTCCACTTTTGAATACAAAGAAGTATGTGTAATGGAATTGGTTGTTCTTCTTGTTTAAACCTTCTGATGTTGATAACCAATTATATTTTGTGCTTCCACATGTTTCCTCATCCTTACATAAGATTCTTTATTATCTTCCTCATCATTGGAAATATCTGAGTCTGATTCTTCACCTTTATTAGGATTACAATCATTTTTATCCATATCAGAATTATCTTCTGGAACTTGATTAACTTCATTGTCCTTCGGAACATGTTTCTCTTTCTTAGATACTTCAATAACTTTTATATCAAATGAATAAACAATTCTTTTTGTTTCTTTGTTAAAGAATCTATACCCTCTTTCTTCTAGAGAATATCCAAGAAATATTCCATCCTCACCTTTCTCATCAAACTTACCATAGTTTCCACCTTTCTTATTTATAATACAAAGAATTCCAAAAACTCTAAAGTGCTTCAAACTTGGATTTTTTTTCATAAAACAATTCATAGGAGGTCATACCTGATTGAGGCCTATAGAAAAACTGGTTCTGAATATAAATTGTAGTACTCGTGTCTTGCATCCAAAATTAATGAGAAAGGCCATGCTAAAGTAACATGGTTATTATCATTTCCACCAGGCTTCTATTATTTATTTCATCAACCCCATTTTGTTGGGGAGTGTATGGAAATCTATACTAATGTAAAATTCCATGATTCTCAAGATATTCTTTAATCTCTTTACATCTATATTCACCTCCATTATCATTTCTCAACTTCTTCATAGAATACTCACATTCTTTCTCATATTTTCTTCTAAAACTTTTAAAAAATTTCAAAGGGTCTGATTTGTGTTTCATATACATAACAAAATTAATGTGAGTAAAATAATAAATGAAAGTAATGAAGTATTTATCTCCATGTGTTTATGGTTTTCTCATTGGACCACATATATCTGAATGGATCAGATCTAGGGTTTTTTTGAATAAATATCAACTTTCTTAAGAACAACATTTGCAATTTTTCTTTTCTAGAAGATAGTGAAACCCCAATATCTTCTTCTTGGAAAATCAGAAAGGTCTAGAACACTTTCTCTTATAGATATTTTTCTCATGTTTCTCTGAAAAATATTTCCAAGCCTTTCATGCCATAACTGATTATCTTCCACCGTACTCATGTAATAAGAGTTTTTTGAATCACCAACCTGAAAAATTCCTTTCGTACATTGGACTCCTGTAAAAAACTTTTTATCTTCATCACTCTTTAAATAAAATCCACAGTTCTTAAAGATAATATTGTTACCCTCATCACACAATTTTGAGACACTTAACAGGTTGTGTTTCAATCCATCAACATACAATGTTTTCATATATTTTATCTTTTCTTTTCCAATAATGGCTGACCCATCTCCTTTGATTTTCAATGATTCTTCACTGCCAGATGTCACTATTCCTTATTTATAATTTTTCACATCCTTCAAAAATTTCATGTATCCTATCATGTGAGAAGAACGCCCACTATTAAGTATCCATGATCGTTCTCCTTTCATGGATTTTAATGCAGTTTCAAAAACAAGCTCCTTTTCTCCATTTCTTCATTCTTCACCTTCAACTTTTGAGAATTGAGAATATTTTTCTGAGTCGGTAACAAAAAAATACATCATTTTTTAGGTTGTCTAGTTTATTCACATATTTCACAAATAGTTTCCAAGGGTTGGAACCTATTTTCAATCTTCACTTCATTCTTTTCTAATTTCTTCAATACAACCTTCTCATTTTTCATTCTTTGAGGAGATTGGATCCCCCTTAATATCTTCCTTTTATAACCAATGGGATAATAGTAATGTTTTTGATTTAACCGACCTATAATTCTTATGTGACCAAATCCCCCACAATACCAGAAATATCTATAGAAAGGGTATTTTCCTTTAAAACATACATATTGATCAGAATTATGAAAACATTTCTCAATCATATTGTTTTACCTTTCAATTAGATTATTCTTCTTCTTTTCAGCATTGATAGGATCAGAAGTATTAGAAACTTTTCCAGATCTAGATAAAACCTTTTCAGACTCATGGTGTTTTATAACTTCTGAATTCTTTACTTTGACCATGTACATAACTTTACCAACATTCTTCTTTTAAGGCACAATTCCATTCTTCTTCTCACCCTTTGATTGTATTTTTTGTTGAAAATTTTCAAGTTTATTATTAAAAGAACATTCACCAACTTTAGTGATATATTTGTGGAAACTTAGACTTTTCTTTTAATCTTCAGAGATTTTTTATTGGACAGGTTCTAACTATTCTTTTTTTTCCTTTAGATTCACTTCCAAATGCACATTATGATTCTTTTCATCTTCAAAAGACTTCTTCATATCATCAATCTCTTTAACCAGCTTTTCTTTCTCAAAAGAAAAACATTTTTGATTTCTTTATCATTAATATTTCAAATTTTTGTTTTTCTTTTCAAACCTTCTTATCTTTGTCAGACATTCTTTCAACTCTTCTTTCAAATGCATTTCAAGTTGAGTTTCTTCTTCTTCAGAACTACTGCTTCCAAATTCTTCATCATTCACCATTGCAATGAAATTATTTTCATTAGCATACTCAATGGATTTTTCATATTCAACATCACTCTCTTCTTCTTCATAAAATTTGGATAATAAACTTCTTCTTTTTGATTTGATCAATTTATTTTCTTTTTCTTTGTCTCCATTTTTCTTCCAAGATCTTTTTGTCTTTCATTCTTCTATATCACTATCCTCTTCTTTCTTTATTGAAAGAAAATCATCCAAAAAGTTACCAACACCTCCACATTCAAAAAAATTCAAGGGAATTTTACCTCTGTATTTCCCTATATCTCTTTTCACATTGTTAGAAAACAAGGATAGGATTTAATTGATATTTTTTACATACCTCATTTTCAGAATCAGAATCACCATTTATATCTTAAAGAATAATCTTCTTTGTCTTTTATTTCTTCACATCCTTTAAATAAATTTCTCTATCAACCTTTGTTTTTATCTTCATATAACTATCCTTTCTCATTTCATAGGTGATAAGAGTGATATGTAAATCATCAAGAGATAATGTTTCTGGATCTTTGTCTTCCAATGAAGAAACTTTCACATTGAATTTTTCTGGTAGGATTCTCAAGATATGTTCGACAAATATAGAGTCTTTTAGCTTTTCACCAAGACATCTGATAGTACTCACAATTTTATTCACCCTGGAAAAGAATTCCCCAACATATTCATGCTCACCCATCTTCAAATCAGCATACATCAATCTCCATATTTGTAACTTTTCCTTCTTCACTTTTGTATTGCCTTCATATATGATTTTTAATTTATCCCATATACCTTTAGATGTGGACACTCCTTTCACTCTAAAGAATTAACTTTTATAAATTATTGATAATATAAAATTATATTCCCTTTCATCAGTCTCAAGAAACTTCTTGTCAATAGGTGTAAGTTCAGCACTATCATAAATGGGAGGAAACCCAATTTTTTTGCAGCTTCAAGAACATCATAACTGATAGAAATAAGATATGGAAACATTATATCTTTCTAGATATGATAGTTATTTCCATAAAATACCATAATACCTTTACCGTTCACATATTTCAAATTCTCCATCAGCAAATAATAAAAAAGGGAACCTGGATCTGATACCAATTGAAAGTTCCCAGTCAGAGTATTGTATAACTGAGAGGGGGAGGGGTGAATTAGTGATGCCCTTTTTCTTTTATGTTTATTTTCAATTGAAATAACCTTCATCTCTTGTAAAAAATTTCAATTCCCCAATGAGAAACAAATCAACACACATCCAAAAGAACACAAAGATTTACATGGTTCAATATTTAATAAGAACAACTACATCCTTGGTATGGTTTGGAAATGATACAATACTGTAAGAACCCAGATTTTATTTTCAGGTATGTTTTTCCTTTTCTGGTCATTTTTGTGAAAAAGAGGAAATTATGGAAATTTTATAAGTACACGTTGTGTACATTATGAGTACACGCCCTGTATTGCCTTGCTGCAGGAGGCTGTGTGCTAGCTGTGTAGTAGCCACACACACGACCCTATGGAAGTGACTTGGAGGCCGCTTAAAGAAGAGTACGTAAATGACGAGTACACGTAGTGTACTTAAAAATTACACACTGTGTACTTTCTTTTTTATTAAATGAATCGGGGTCACATCTAATTGCCAGAACTCTCTTCATTTAGGTCTCGTTCAACCAAGAGCTTCGTACAGACGCAGATCTTTGACGAACCCCCGAGCGTGCGTCCATCCTATGAATCGAACACTGTCGATTGCGTTGGAATTTCATCGGTGAGTTCTGTCTTTTCCTAGAGTACCATATTCTGATTTCTCTTCTCTCATGAGATATCACGGGTTGAACATTTTAGACTTTTTTGTAGATCTTCAGCGTTCTAGGGTGATTCAAGCTTCGAGGTTCATGTATATCATTCCTACAATGCCAAGGTAGGTGGTTTGTTATTTTTCGTTCAAATTCTTTGAGTATTATGTGCAAATTCCACCAATAACCTTGAACGGAGTATTACGTGGTTACCGTTTTACCCCTGTTGATTGTTTTCCATGCTTGTATGCTTGTGTAGAGGTAATTTGGATATGAATAGGGTTAATTTCTATGCTTTGGTTGTATTTCCATGCATGTTCCGTTTATGACTTTTTGGTCCTGTTTAGCTAGTTTGGCTGCCTTGCCTGTTTTCCATGCCTGTTACTATAGGATAGAGAGTTTGTATTCTGACATGCTTGATATGTTGTAGACTGGTTATCCAAGTAGTTCTGTAGGTTTACTTTGGCCATATTTCCTTGCTATGATCATGACCTACATAGGGCCGTGAGAACCTAGTGTGGTAGGCTATAAGATGAATTGACCAAGTGAGCTTCCTCAAAGATTCTTTGAGCACTTTACACTATAAGGGGAATTGACTAAGTGAGCTTCCTCAGAGAGTCTTTGAGAACTTTATACTATAAGGGGAATTGACCAAGCGATCTTCCTCAGAGAGTCTTTGTTTTACTTTGAATTACCTTTATTACACTAGAATATAAGGGGAATTGACCGAGTGAGCTTCCTCATATAGTCATTGACCTTGGGGATACAAGAGGAATTGACCATTTCAGCTTCCTCTGAGAGTTCCTAACTACCTTATACTATAAAGGGAATTGACTTTGAGTGCTTCCTTAGAGAGTCTTTATGAATTCTTACGACTAAACTAGATGGGTTAGGTCGAGTGTACTGCCCAGGGGGTTTCTTTTACTTCTTAGGTAGGACCATAGGGGATGGATATGAGTACTTTCCAGAGGGTTACCTGTTTGGGGTTTAGTTGTTGCTTGATATTGGAACTGTGGATTGTTTACTGCTGAGAACTTTTATGTTTACTATTTTCTATACTTTTACCTACCATATATTCACTGACTATTAGGCACCCATCTTTGGGTGGTTTCCTACTGGGATTTAGTCTCACACCCTATTTGGGTAATGCTTTTGGGCTCAAATAGATTATATTGCCGCAAGTATAGATAAGGGCAAGCGCCCTTCAACTTTAGGTACTTGACTTGTTGTGGAGCTAGGGAGCACGAGACTAAGCTTAGGCTTGTGATGCTGAGGAGCTGTTTATCTTTTTATTTTGTACTTTGGTTTAGCAATGCTTATATTTCCATCATTTTGAATCGTTTGGATGATTTCCTAGACATATGTATCATGCATCATTTTATATATATATGTGCTTCGGTTGTTTATTATTCCAGTCTTCTGTTGTTTACTATTGTTGGATATTTACTGCTTCTGCTATTGTGTGTTGTTTACTTCCGCTGTGTACTCTGCCAATGAGGGAATAGTTTCCCCACTATCACACCCAAGCCCTTGCTTCTAGTCGGCAGCTTTTGGCATGTGGGGAAATGCGCTTGAGGCCATATGACCAAACAGGTATGGGGCGCCTCTATGTGGCTTCTAGAATCGGGACATTACAAATACCATTTGATCCACTAGAAATCAATCCTTATATTAGAATGAGTAGGATATTTCCTTTCACTCATGCAACACTATGAAACAATGCAACTAGTGCATGTGAATCTTCTTAGCACAATAAGGCAATACAATTGTTTTGTAACAACTCATGTTACCTTTACTACTTTTCAATTCAAAAAATTCATTCAATTGAAATAAAATTTATTAATTCCTTTCCTAGAAGAAATGTAAGAACCACCTAGACTTTGTTATGAAACAATGAGACTGATCTTTTTGGAGTTCAATTCCTCCGAGTCTAATTCTTACATAACAATAATCCCAGTCTGATTTTATGATAGAATACAATAGTGTAGAATCGTCACCACTTCAATTCCCGAATAAATTTTTTATGTTGAATATAATATGAATGAATTGGCACCAAAAAAATTGTCAAGTCAAATAGAATTGATCTCCTATTCTCTCTAGAAACCTAGATCTTCTCTCTCTTCTAAAGTGAAAATTACAAGTTTCATATAGTAAAAAGTACTTTTTCCTTTTATAGGTGACCCAAAACTGGTTTAGGAAGAAATCCCCAAATGTTTCCCACTCACAAAAATTCACCAACATTTTAATTTCACCAGAAATCTCAGAGCAATTCTATCTTCGTCAATGCTTCTCGATTCTTCTCGAAACTTCCAAAATCTCCACCTCTTCTTCTTAAGACTTCAATTTCAATTGATAATAGTGATTTAAAATTTTATGAATACATGGGTCTGATCAAATGAGTCTTATTCCTCATGACTATTGATGAATACAATTCTTAGATCTGATTTGAATGAAAACCTTGTATATGAAAGTTCATCCCCCCTCGACAAATCATTCAGTAATCTCCTTCCATTTTCTTTTCTCTCGAACAACTTGAGAAACCATACATCATTCAAAAACCAGTGCTTGTATCATGACTACCTTCATGACTTTGAAATCATTGAGGATCAGCTTCAGAATCATCTAACTTCAATTAGAATTTATTGTAACTTTCCTTTTATTCCTAATTCTTTATTTTCATCTCAACCCAAGAATGATCTTTTCTGAATACAAATGGTCTGTATATGATCATCTTTAATATGATCATTTATGGTTATGATCATTCTTATTACAATCATTCTTGTTATGATCATTCTTATTATGATTGCTCAGTATAATCATTTCTTCACATGATCAATGGGTATGATCAAATTTAATATGAAAACAATGACCTACCTGGATATGAGACAATACAATTTGAAAAAAATCCTTTTTGATCGATATAATCTCTTCTCTTTCACCCAAATATGATTAATTATAATCTGATAACGATGATCTTTGATTTGTACCATGTCTATTATTTCACTTTCACCCAAATACAATCATTTTGAAAAAAAATAAACATAATATATTACTCTTCTATCAGTACCCCTTTTCAATCGACATCACCTATTCCATCAGTACCACCTTTCGTCAACACCACCTGATTAAAAATTGGCCTCAAATCATTTACATTCACTTGGTATTCAATTTTTTTGAAAGGCAATCAATACTATACCTTTCTCTTCATATCAATACCACTTCTTCAATTAGAACCACCTCTTCAATCTGGATATGATTTTTTTGAGAAATAATCTATACCACTTCTTTCTCTCTTCCATTTAGATATGATTAACTATGAATATGATTATTTTTCAATTGGAAGCATCTCTTTCACTCCCCATTTCTTATATCAAGCTTGCATCACAAGTTCTCAACACAAATCATGATTTATATGAAATGAAAATCAGAAAATAATCATCGCAATTACATCGGAAAGTATAAAAACTTTCCATTCACTCAAGTTTCTTTATTTCCATCTCATTATCATCCTGAGAGAAAAATTTCTAAATACATGAGTCCAATTTTCAGAAAACATGGGTCTGATTCTTTTCAAAACAAACCCAAAATAATTATTTCCAATAAATAAAGTGAAGTGATTTAATTTCTTCACAAATTACCTTGAAAACAAAATACAACGCTTTAATACAAAACACCTTCATCACCATCTTTGTGATAACATATTTTTGTTCATAGAACTAGGGACACAAAAATTTATATTGAATTTGGGATTTCCAATCTGACTTCCTATTCTAAACTTCTCCTTCTTGAGTTGATTTTGACCGAGGATTTTGTTTAAGTAATCCTCTCCCTTTGTAAAAACACTTATATTATCTTTGAAGATTTGAACTTCCTTATATAAATTTTGAATCTTCTTGACTTGTTCAATATATGAGGTAATTTATTTTTATAATTGATTCTATAATTATAAAATCTATTTATTTAATTCCTACCCTTCATTAAAAATATTATTCTATGAATTTATAATGGATTTTTTTCTTTTTTAATATCTCGTAATTTATTTCCAACATTGTACAATATTTATTTAATTCTTTATATGGGAAATGTTATTTTCCAAATTCATACTCATTATCAGAATAGTAATAATAATATATGTCATCTGACTGTTCCCTAAATAATTATTGGACTTTTGATTTAGATATTCACATTATGAATTTAAATATGTGCACTCTCTAGAATCTTCAGAAGCACTACAGGTTTATTTCATATATTTCATAGATTTCTTGTTATAACCACCCTTCGTGAAGTATTTTTATTCTATCCATTTATCATACTTAATCTATGGACAATCAAAATTGACGTGTATTAGTTTTTTTCACTCCTATTACCTTAACACCTTTTTATTTTCACCATTTTTATACTTGTTGAAATCTCTTCTAAAACCTCTTCCCTTTTTGTATAATATTTTGAATTTCCATATAATATGAGAAAACTCATCATGTAAAGTTGAATTGATTGAGGAATCTTCATCTTTTGGTGTTTAGATATTTTTGCACTTTTTTATTTTTCTTTCATCTTTATAAGTAGAAACCTTCATGGTAGCATTTTCTTTCTCGATCATATTATAATCTCCAACATCATCTTCCATTTCAGCTTCATACATCATGAGAGTTCTGATGAGATATTTTATCTTAAATTTTTTGACTTCTATAGATTTTCTAATAGCATTTGAGATTCCAATACACTTGGGTGGTAAGACTCTAAGGACTTTTATCACTTATTCAAGCTCATTAATAGGCGTTTCTTGAGTAGCAATGTTGTTCATAATATCATTGAGTCTTCCATTTAGTTGAGTAATACTATCTATTTCATCCATTTTGAATGTGTCAAACTTAAGCTTATCGTGTCATATCTAAGAGATTTCATATTATCAGTACCTTCATATAGAACCACTATATTAGTACACATTTCTTATGCTATTTGAAATTGAAAGAATTTATTGAACACATCTAGTCCTATCCTGAAGTTTATAACATTCATATATTTGGAGTTCATATCATAATTTTCTTTGGCCACAACATCCCATGTTTCAGGTTTTGTATTAGGAATTTCATAGGTTTTAACTACTTTGAGATCAACCTTCTAGCCAAGATTTTTCATATAGATGATCATTCGATCTTTTCACGAACAATAATGTTCACCATTGAAGTATAGTGTTCTAATAATTGACATAACTTCTTGGTTATCATCCATAACATCCATTTGAAAATGGATCTTTGGACTTAAACCTTGGACAATTGTAAACTCAAGAGTCATGAGATCTGATACCAATTATTTTATCAAAATAAGTCTAGCTGAACAACTCAAGAGGGGTGGGGGATGAATTGAGTTCCTAACATTTTCTTCAATATTAGACCACCCTCTTTAAGGTATGTGAGTGAAAATATTTTCTTCAAAAAATATGATGGTAAATATGAAAGAACATGGTAAAGAGATTTAACATCGAGATTTATAGTGGTATTAGGAACATAAATCCCCTAGTCCACTCCACTAACACTCAACTACATGATTTTTGTGATTTTCACTAGAATATCCCTTTTTTAGGAGGCTCCCAGTTGAGTACAAGCATATGTCACTTATTACAAAGGTACAATAGATTTCAACTTGTATCTCACTTTACAAGGCTTATCCATATCCTTAATAAACTATCATACACTATTTATCAATTAAAAATAATTAAAAGGATCTTTGTAGATACTTTGAAATACACACTTGAAAGAAACAACTGACAGTAGATGAAAATGCATCCTGAGAAGATGACAATATTCAAGATAAAGCTCAGGGAGATCTTCAGATAAAAAAGATAAAGTTGAAATAATTTTTAAGAAATATTATAAGGTTTTCTAAATATAAATTTTATGATGTTTAGGTTTTTTGAGTAATCACATAGTTCTGTATTCTCCTCATTTTTTTCTTCTTTTATGGAGTTGCTAAATCCACTATTTTTATCTCTTGTTTTAATTTTGAACAAGGGCATACAAGATAATCACAATAGTAATCCTGATAATCCATTGATAAAGAGATAGTGTTTATAAGATATTATTTTAATTATATTCATCCATTATTTCCAAATATGGAATTTAAATCTACAACAGTAGTGTCAGAGACCTTATTCACCTTTGGATCTTTGTATTTATAGAAACACGACATAAATTTTTTCTTAAATAGAAAAATATTTTTTTGATAGACTAAATGGAATTAAAAAACATATCATAATAAATATGATAGGTAATTTTGACGATATTTATGTGTCATGTAGTAATATTTTCATTAGATTAATTTCTAAAGAGACTTTAAAAGATAAAGTATATCTTCAGTTTTCAGTGTGTAATAGAAACCGAGTTTGATGTTGTTGAGAAGAATTTTTTGTGTAATATAAAAATAGGCGACATGTAAAATTTTAATAAAAATTTCTTCTAATACTTTCATAAGATAATATTTTATAAATTTACTTAAAGTCTTCTCATTACTTCAATCTGTTCTTTCTTCATAAGATAGATTATTCTCAATACTACATAAGATAAAAATTCAATGTAAGATAAAGACATAAAATTATGTTAACATATATGAATCTTGTAAGATAATATTTTATGTCATAAGATAACATTTCACCATGGAGCCATCAAATTCAGAGTAATAAGAAGATACTATTTTATTTTTTTAAGATAAAAATAACTTTTCTATAAAAATTTTTGTACACATCATTAGATAAATACTTAGATAATCAATCTTAAGATAAGTAATTTTGATAAATATAATATGAGACACTTAAGAAAAACTTATTAGAATAATAATAGGGTTTTTTTAATCATAAACACATATATTCTGAGATATTTTAGAACAATATAAATTAGTTCAAAAATAGTGCATGTACCTTGTATAAAAAGTAGTTTTGGGGATTTCCCCCTTCTTCACCTTTACATGGTAATATCCCAATAGAAGATCCATCTTGTATAATTTTTGGGCTCCACATAGATGATTTAACAAGTCATAAATCTATGAAAAATGGTACTTTTTCTTTATCATGACCTTATTGGGATCAAAATAATCAATATATAGGTGCATTGACCTATCTTTATTCTGAAAAAATGGACCTATGTACCCCAAGGTGATGCACTTGGGAATATAAAACATTTATCCATATTTTACTATAATGGTTTTTAACTCCTAATGTTAAATAATGTTTATTATATATAGAGATTTGGATATTTGAAAATATATGAGTATAATTTCAATAGAGGAATCAAGCTCACGGCTAGGAGGATGACCAAGAAATTCTTTGGGAAAGATATCAGCAGATTCCCTTATAACGGGAATGTTATCAAGGATAACATTTTCTTTAGTCTCAATCATTTGAGCTAGATATTATTACATTAAAGGCAATAATATGCATTATTGATATTACAATACCAAATAATATTTATCCTCCTCGTTGTTCTTATATAGAATTAGAGTATGATTAGTGATACAAAGGTTGATTTCCTTATCTCAATAATTTATGTTGGCACTATATAAGGAAAGATAATCCAAACTCATAAAAACATCAAATTACACTAAAGGGAGTATCACAAGGTTTTTTGGGAAATTTATCCCAGAAATTTTGATAGGGGAGGATTCATATACCTGGGATAAAATAATTTACCCATTTTTCATTTTTACCAATAACTCTACATCCATGTTTTGCGGTGGTGTTTGAATAATTATACTAAACTTGTGAGATATGAAGGAAATAATTGACTTAGAATAAAATAGTATGTCTCTATACATGGATGAATAACTAGAATATTTTTCACCACGTTGTTTCTTAGATCCACCTCAATAGTTGTGATGACATAAGCCCTTTCTCTTTAAAAATTAGAGGTTTTTTTTATCGTTTTTTCATTGACAACCGTTGGCTTAGTGAATTGATTCACATAGTGTCCTTATTAATTTTAGTTCAAAAATTGGATAATAGGTTAAGGGTTTACTAGATAATTAATTTATTCTATCAAATTATCAGATTTATCTGAATGGAAATTTCTAAATAGGTCTAATTCCTTCCTGCAACTAATAAATTTCCCTACCCCCTTCAGGAAAATTCTGAGATGCTTCTTCCCACACTTTTTACAAGTGGGATGTCATACTTTATTTTCACCATGACTTTTATCCATAAAACTACTATAATTTAAATACATTATCTACTTATTATATCCTAACCCATGAGACTTATGATATTCTCCAATATTCATTTTGAATTTGAGGTCACATCAGAAAATTTTCTCATAGCTATGAAAGTCTATAATTTAAAAAGCCTTTTATAGACTCAGATTTATCCCACAAAAGAGTCGGTCTAAATTACTTTTATGGGGGATGAAAAATATAAAGGTTTATCATGAAATTATTGTGAATTTTTCCTTGTACACCTTAATGGATTCATTATCATTTTTTAATTAAGTCTAAGTAAATCCCTCTATAATTTTAATTCAGAGAGTTTGAGAGAAATATTTTTCAATTTTTTTTTTCAGAATTCATTCCACTCCATATATTTGATCTCTTCCTCGGTATTTTTATTTATGATCAATATCCACCATTGATCAACTTCTTATTATATTTTTTAAATATCCAACACAACATTATCTTACTCAAATCATTAAAGTATTATGAATATCTTTTCAGTAGAGTTGATCCATTCTTCTATGATGAAGGGATCAGTAGATCCACTAAAAGATAGAGGCTTTTATCACATAAAGGTATTAATTTCAACTTTCTATTTCATGGGAGATTTATTAATTCCTCATGATTCAAGTTTTGGTTAAAAATTTGATTTAATTTAGAAATTATTGTCATGATGTTCTTGAATCATACTCTAATCAGGTTGGGCATCTCATTTAGGAAATCATCACATTGGTTTTTAACTTGCTTTCTCTTATTTATATCCATTGAATAAATATAAAAGGAAATCGGGGATGATAATTTTTTAAATTATTAAATCCATAATTGAGAAACCATGAAAATTAAGGGATAAGTTATATATTCTTTGACCTATGAATTTGTAAGTTTCACTATATGATCTACTTCTTAATATAAAATCTTATACGAATTTTGGTCCCCTTAATAGAGGTTTGTAAGGAGATTATGAAATTAACAAATCATATCCCATGAGAGTTCCAAACCATGAATGCAAAAAAGGTTTATTTTCATGCACTATGTGATAATTAAGTCTATATCAAATCACCCTTTGGGTTATTACCCCTAGGTATATTAGTTCCAGATACACATCCACTTGTAGTATTAAGACATGAATGTATTTTATTGGAAACTAAATACTCTATAATTTAAAAAAATTTATGTATATTTTCATATATTTAGTCTTATCCTTAAGGATTTCACTAGTCTTTTCTAATCCTAATCCCAAAATTAACAAGGATTTTTTTTCTGATACCAACTACGAAAACCCGTATTTTAATAAACATTAATTCACGATCTATTACATAATGACACAGTTAATAAAACACCAGAAGATCATGAGGATTAGTTTATTTTTTTTAATTAGGTATATAATATAATAATTTTCAAAAGAAACATTATTTAAAAACTTCATTACATGCGCTTATATTCCATGGATCATCTAAAACTGCACGAGATAACCTAAGGACATACATAATAAAGGTATGAGATATAAATCCCATTAAGGGAATAATAAAATAATAACATGATGAATGTAATAAATTAGAGTCTATAGGAATATAAATGATACATAAAGTTGGTGATAATCATAATCCTAAACAATGAGTCATGATATAACATGATAACATCAAGGAAATATGAGAATATGGCAACAACATAAAACATGGCATAAGTGAAAGTCAAGGATAACTACCAAGAAAACATCACATGGTAAAAAATTCACATAATGTATTATATTCACACCTTAATCCCATACATAATTTATCATGAGACAAAAATAGTACCCAATTCATTGGAGGGATATATAATTCTGGGCCCACCTGTCACATTGATATTATGAACGTGCATAAGTGTTCTACATAGATCATTAAATATTGGATCATATTACATCAAATTTAATATCATGATTAAGTAGTGTGGGTTAAATAAATGGTAGTCCCCAATCAATGATATATAGGTACATATATTTTAATAACCTTGAGTGTAAATGGGGATGTGAATTCACTACACAATTGTTTAGTATGAAGAATTGTAGGATAATTTCATTAGATTAATGATAGTATATAAATATTCATAGAAGGAAATAATGAGAGTGAAAGGGGTATATAATCACTTTGAAATCATAATTAAATTATGAGGGGAGTGAAAAAATATACCCAACATGAAAAATTTGGAATCCAAAGGAATAATATAAAGAAGGTACTTGAATAAAGAGGAGAAAAAGAGGTTACATTACCTTGAGAGGGTGATTATTAAAGCTTTGAAAGAGATTATTAAGACATTTAGTGAAAATTTTAATGTATCTATATAGGTAAGGGAAGAGAAAATTCATGCTCCAAGTGTTTTTAGGGAAGAGGAATGGGAGTCTGGGTGGGTGGGTATTATAGAAAATGAGAGGGGGTTCTTTATTAATTCATAAATATAGGTTTTGGAATCTATATTATAAATTAATCCAAGACACAAAACATCCAATAATTTTTACCCATGTTTTTCAAAAAAATTGAGTGTTTTTCATTATTTTATTAGGCTAATAATTGAACTCATTAAAATAATACCCTCGATGATTTGAATTAAGTCATGTTTATAAAGAATTGATTTTAAAACCCCAAAATATAATATAGGTCTTGGAAGATTCATTAATGATTTATAAAATTAATAAAATAACTTAAAAAATTATTTTAAATGGGAAATATATATTTGGTCATGGATACCTTTTATGGCATATATTACATCACTTTTGGTTCATTATGATGTCATAATACATACCGAATTTAATTTTTATCCAAAACATTGTATGTTCTATAAAATTATGAAAAAGATATATTAAATGTGATGATTTATAAAATAATACTTATTTTATAAAAATAATTCTTTAAATATTATAATTTACACTTTTAAATTTAAAATCCCATTTATTGAAAATACTTTTTTTTAGAAATAACAGTTTTCAATCCATTATAAAAATTATATTTGACTTCATAAAATTATAATATAATTTATATGTAATAAATAATATTTAATAATAATATTTTAATGAAATATATATTTTCTCAAAATTCCTTGAATTCCTCAAAATGAGTGTCTTGATTGAAACTATACATATCCCAAAAAAACCATTTTTGTTTCATCATATCAAAATATAATTTTTATCAAAAATTTTATTTAATAATTATAGAGTGATAATAAAAGATAAATATAATCTTTATTTTATTAAAAATAAAAATATAAAAATTCATACATTTTGGGTCTAAATACATGGCCCTTTATTACACCAATGAATGCCTTAAGGGTAAGGTGTGTGATGATGAGACTTTGTTTGGGTGGTTTGGTGAACATGGTTTGTGTTATGATCTTGATGAGAATGAACTTGTCCAATAAATAGTTTCAATCATGATTTAGTTGTTTAATTATGGATTGGTATTGGTCAAGGTAAAAGCCTAGTGATTTTATCTCTCACAGATGTTCTGATAAATGGGTTTCATAGGTTATGATCCTACTAGTTGAGGCTATCACTACCTTTGTCTATATCAAGTGGACTTTATCATAACTCTTAATTTATACTAATAATAAGATCACTATATAACATCTTTATTACAAATGGTTATGGTACTTAACATTGTTTTAAATCCCACAGGATATAACTCATAATAGTCCAAAATATTTATATTAGTGAATGTATTTTATATAATTTCATTTCATAAAAAGTAATTTATTCATTCAAAAAGGAAATTTCATTATAAAACTTTAGGTTAGTAAAAACACAACCCTCGTTATGATGTAAAGAAAAGGCCAAAATAGATAAAGATATTGGTGGATAAACAAGTAAAGTCTAACTTGGAAAAAAGGAAAAGTAATTGATGAAGAATAATACATCAAAGAAGATTATGAATTAAACTAACCAGGATGTTCAATCAAAAGGGAACAAGTGATTCTACTATAGTATGATAGGGTAAATCATAGACCATTTCAAGATGTTCATGAATTCCAAAGTAGATGGGATAAATTTAGAATACAAAAATTTGATTTAATCCAAGAAATATATAGTAAGACTGGTATGGTGATGAATATACCTGATGAAGAGTGAAATTATACCCAAAAAGGGAAACCTAAAAGCTGAAAAGGAAGTGTGTGGAAGGATAAATCATGCAGGACATAAGGAGGTATGATATATGACTATTTTTCTTAGATAGATAAAGAATAAAGTGAAAATACCAATGGATACTTCTATTAATATGACTAATATTAAAAGGTAGTAAACATACAAAAGAAAAGAAATCGTGCTAAGAAAGAGTGCTTAACCATATGTCCATACCAACTAGAAATGGTAAGGAAATTAGAGAAAGATTAAGATAATTAAAATATACTATTTGTTAAATTTTGGAAATGTATTTCAACTAAGGATAAAGTTGAAATCCAAAAGAAACCCTTGCTTCCCAAGAAATTATAGATATGTAATATCAAGGGAGAAGTGTCCATGAATAGGTCTAGGCTTTTTATCCCTTAAATGAAAGGTGTTTCTTGGATGAAAGAAAATTCTAAACCCTATGACTCACATTGAGGAGCTAATGTAAAACCCACCTTATTCCTTCATCAGATTGGTTGTGTTTATATGAAGGTAATTTAAGGTGTGACTTAAGGAAGATAATAAATATTGGAAGTTATAATTTCCAAACAATATAAAATACTATATGAATCGTGGATTATATTAATTGGAATTAAACACCCAATTAGAATCAAACATCTCAACTAGTATCATAAATGTTTGAAAAAAACCATGGTGAAGAAAGGAAAGTATCCCTTGGGGGGAGCTTTCAAAAAATGAGTAATCTACTAGAGTTTAATTTCATAATCATGAATCTAGAAATATGGACAGACCCTTAATAATTAAATGATGATGAATGATTTTCTTTCTCCCATTTCCATTTGACTTTTATTTATTATGTTTATAAATGGGGAGTAATTACCTAACCAAATGGGGAATAAATATTTTTCTCTTCCTTTTTTTGATGTGCGCGTATAGGTGAGTGAAGATTCATAATGTTTCTTTAAAATTTGTTCAAACAGATTCCAATATTTGAAATTGAGAAGTTAGTATCACATAGGGTGATGTTATAGACAATTTTTTGGTCTAAAATTACCATTTTTATACAACGATTTTTCCCCAGTATTATTAGAGTATGTTGGTTGATTATACTTTGATAAGGATAATGTGGTATGAAATTTATCTCATAGATATAATGGAAAACATGTAAAGAAGATGAACCAATGGGAATAAGATGATTTTATTAAAAATAGAAGAGTTGGGTTGAGAAGAGAGATCCTTACCTTGTAATTTTTTAGATCACTAAAGAAAAATAATAACATGTTTAATTTTTCCATAACAAGTCATTAAGGGGGATATTTTGTTTATCTTTTACATTTATTTTCAATTAGGGGGAGAAAGATTAAATTAACTCTTGGGAAAATTGTAATGGAAAATAGATCCATCTAGGGAGAATGAATTACTTTTGGATTTAGATAATCATGAGTTGTATTTTTTTCAATATAAAGTAAGTCAATTTGTGATAAAGATGAAATGAGTAGATACCATTGTAGATGAAAAGAGAATATATATTGTAATGGAAAAGGAATTGAGAGGGATTCCCATGTAATTGGTTAAATGAGAATGAAATTGGTTTATTGGTGAGAAACCCATGAAATCTATTGATTGGTGAGCTGATATAAATGTGGAAGACAATTACTAATGTGTTTGTGCTATCTAGAATAACTATAATAAGTGGTAGTGAATCTTGATACATGGGGAGATATAAGTGTAATTATTCAAGGTAAAAAGATATCTTAAATTATTGAGAACCTACCCAAGATTTGTTAAGAATGTTGGCAATAGAAATCAGTGTTAGATAACCCTTTGATGAATTTTTGAGACGAGAAGATATGGACTGAAGTACCTTGAGTTATCTTAGAATTTATTTGGATAATTTTAGATTTTATATATCTTAGAGGTTTGAAAAAGTATATAATTCATAAATATCATATCCATATACTATATAAGAATCATCTAATTATCTGAATATGAATCATATAGTTCTTTGTATATATAAATTCTTTTCTGTGTAAATGTGATACATGTTTTCATAAGAATGAATTGAGCTGTTTAAACATCATTCCTTGAGATTCTTAAGCATAATCCATTCCTATATAATCATCAATCTACCTATATGTAAACATCAGTCCCTTATTTTTGTAAATATCATTTAGGTCTATGTAACCATTAATCTATCTACGTACCCATCAGGACTTAGTGAAATTTTTAATTTTTGTAGACTATAATTTGACGTTTCTAGATTTAAGAATTTGAAGAGGAAATCAAATGTGAGATTTAAAAAGAATATATTCATGGTATTAAACACAAAAAATATCTATAAGGGTATGAAATTCAATCCTAAAATTAATAGGAATAAATCTTTAATCCGTATATAATAAGATCAAATCAAGAAGAATGTTTGGGAATCTTTTTAATGTTTTAAATTTTGAGTTTATGAAATTATTAATTATGATGAAAATGATATCTGATGATGCAAGTGTTTTTTCTTGGAGTTTAAAACATCATTAATATTTCTTAAGACATTATAAAATCCTCACTTAATGAATATTTTAATGAGGTGATACAAATAAGATCACTAATCTTTATTTGTGAATTTCAAATGAGAATATTTCAAATTCATTATTGATTATAAAAATGGAAGATGAAATTAGATGATTTAAAGTACGAAGATCAATGTTCTAAACATCATAAAATGATATAAATATCAATTATGTTTGGATGATAAGGAATTTGATCTGATATGGGATGATAGAGGCATGATTCACCCTCATGAAGAGGAACTTCTAGATCTGGTTAAATATGGAAATACCAAATAAAACGTGTTGATTTAGGTTCTAATCTTCAATGTATAAATATCATAAATTTACTTATGATTTATAAATATCAAGACAAATAAATTAAATAAAATCTACTAAATGGTTTGGACATATTCAAATAGAATCTTTATAGGTTTCTTACTAAAGCTCTCATATAGAAAGAGAGATAGTCCACGTCGCAAAATACTATTAGTTTTTAATTTTTATGCAGACTATGAATAATATGGAAGTGATAATTTTTGGTTAAATGTTTTGATGTAGTTGAAGAAAAACCCACTATAGGAATAAAAAATAATTTTAGTTATCCATGTGAGTTAAAATAAATTAGGGTATTTATGGAATATACTTTAAGTTGAAAAAGAGGATCATGGAGTAGTTTAAATTGAATATACTTTTGGCATGCTATATGTTAACATTTTAAAATTTTCAAATATAGTTATTGGAAATGAAAGAATAATTCAATTTCAACGGTACATGCACATGAGTTTGAAAAAATTGAGGACAAATAAAATATTAAAACAATAATAAAAGAAGTCACTATTGTTATGGATATGTTGAGATGAGTGAGCTAAAAGAAGGTGTAAATATCTTGTAGAATAAAAAGTTATTTATCTAAGAGATAGAATAATATATCTCAAGGGAGAATATAATGAGATGTTGATTCAGTGTTGAATAAAAAAATTGTGTTTTGAAGAAGAATAAAAACAAGATAATAAAATGGAGTTCATGAATCCAAGATACGTGAGTTGTCTAAAAATATACATAAATAATATTTTATAGGTTATAAGAATATGGATAAGTATGGGTGCCTATATTTGTGGTTGTAGTCATCAAATTATCAATTTTTCCATGCTTATAGTGTTGATTCTGAGGGAAGAATATTTGTGTTGAGTGTAACCTATGAAAAAATTCTAAAAGATATAGAAATGATGTTATATGTAGAGGATGAGTTACATAGAAAGTCCTTAAAGATTTTATGTCAGTTTAAGACACTCTATCATTTAGGTAGTAGAATATTTTTGTTATTTTTTGACATCAGATACAATCCTTTTTATATATTTTACGATTAATAGGAAATCTAAGAAGAACAATTTGTGGGATTCCAACTTAAAGAAAAGTTATGGGATGAAGTTTGGTTGACATGTATAATATTGTGAATATCCTAATATGTGTAATATGGTGAGAGAATTGGTTATGATAAACAAATTCCACTTATATTGATAATAATATTTATAGTATAAAATTTGTGGGTTGGGATAATAACTAGTTGTAGAAAGGATTAGGATCATATTAGTATTGAACCTTATAAAAACCATGTGCTATATTTACTTGTTTATCTATATTGAATATGTGTTTATGATAGGTTAAATAAAAAAGGGATCCACTTGATCTAACCATAATTTAATGTTCAAAACCAAAGGAGGTTTATAAGATTAAAATAAGAATTGGTTCTAGGTAAAAGAATTTAAGAACTCATGATTCACCCCCTCCCATGCGTGTCTACATGATCCATAGATACTCTCACATGGAATGTATTTTTTGAGTGATAATTAATCATTATTGAATTATTATATCTATTAAAGTTATTATGTGGAATTATGGATATGTCAATGGTATTTTACATGATGAATTTTATTTTTTTGGGTTGAATAATTTTTCTTTCAATAATGACTTATATTATAACGGCCTAACCCCAATAGCCTAGAGATGGTGGTTACTTTATTACATTTTCATAAGATACAAATGATCGCATCCCAAAGGACCAACTAGTTTAATATTCTTGTTAAACTATATACATACTTGAATCTCATATTTCATTTGAGAACATAAAACTATAACATAGAAAAAGTAAATATTTCTCATCCTTGAACTCATTTAAAGATTTCTTCTTCATATCATAGGGAAAGTAAAAGAAACAAGGAGTGAGCTAATCATTAAGGGTTATGTACAGTGAAAACTATCGTGAGTAAATAATTCATAATCAATATAGAAAGGTAGAAAACAAAAACTTCATTCCATTTAATCAATAACTTGATCATGAATAATAATATGGAATGAATAAATTATGATCAAATAATTCTATATAACTAATTACATGAACTTGTGACTTATCTATGGATATCATAAATATTAAAAAAATAACATGGATATAATTTACTTATTTCATAACGGTGGAATTAATAATTCAAGACATCATAAACTTATCGTGAAGGCCTCATGCTAAGAAATCTTACATAAAGGGTTAAGGTCTTAGACAAATTCCCAAACTAGTTTTTCTCATAAGATCCATCAATACATAAAGGGGATATTTAATTATGAGCCCCACCTATCTCTTACTAAGTCTTATGAATTTATCATATGAAAGGGGGAGTAGAAATTCAATACATAATCATCCTAAAAATTTGTATTAAAAAACTATCATAACAAATGTTAATATTTACCTAGACAAACTGATCATAAAACATCTAGATAAATAATAAGTATAGTTTCATCTCAATATATACCTAGTATAGTATAAGTAAAGTAAATGGTTATTATCATTTATGAAAATAAATTCCATAAAAATATAATTAAAAAAATTACTAAGGAAAATTACATTTTCATATTGAAAAGAACCTTTGAAAAATAAAATTTCCAAAATATTAGAAAAAAAAATTGATTTTAAAAGAATCATGAATACATGTAAAGGAAGAATTAAAGTATTTAGTGGTTTTTATTATTGTAAATTCCCTTCATGATGATTATTTAAAGACAAATATTTCTTCTATAATTTTGTTAAAATTAAAAAAAATATACATTATTCAGAAAATGAAAAGATGATTCTTTTTAAAAAATTTTGTAAAAATTCAAACATGTGTAAAAATTCATTTAATAAATAATTAGAGAATATTAAAAATATTCTTTAATTTTTTTTAAGGAAAATATGGATAAGGAAGAAAAGGATTCCCAGTTTAGTAGAAAAAAGTTTATTTTCCTTAAAAACATGATTTCATCATCCTAAGTACTTAAAGAGTAGAAAATGAAAGGAAAACATATAATTTCTATAAATAACCATAAGAGAAGAAAATAATTTCGGTTTAATATATAAAATTAAAATAATAACCCCATACAATACTCAAACATATATAATCCTGAATAATGATGACATTGTGAAATAAACTCTTAGCACTTTGGTAAATTTTGAATCAAAACCCCAATGAAATAAATAACTTAAAATGAAACCTAAAATACCATGAATATAAAGAGATTAATAATATTAAATATCAAAGGGGAATTATATACACCTTATAAAAAATAGGTTCATAATACCAAATATATATTAATGTAGTGGAAATTGAGATGAAATCTTTTACAAATATCATACCATTACAGTGGGGATTAATTAATGAATAGATTATGTATATCAAATGTTAATCCACATAAAACAAGTGGAAATAAAATATAAAATAATCTAAAGAAATAAAACACATAATATTAGAATATCAAATACAATTATAAAGTAATATGACCTAAGGAAAATAAATTTAGTTATAAAACCCCTTATAATGATCATAACATTGAAGTGAGAATTAGTCAATGAAGTTATTGTGTGTAAAAAATGTAAAGTAACATACAAAAAGTAGAATTAAAAAATAAAAAAATTATTGGTTATTGTTACATCATCTCTAAAATAATAATCATGATATAATTAGGATTTTTATATATCAATGATACTTTTAAAACCAACCATGAGATATTTTTATGAAAAATGAACTACATTACAATCATGAAGATCGTAAGCCATAAGTACACATGAGTAACACTTCCATTCTTGAATGATCATGATGTAAATAATATAAGTATTATTTTATCATTATATAATGATAATGTTAATATAAATATCATGTTATTTCTTTAAATAAACTTATATATTGAAATCATGTGATGTTGTTACAAAAACGAATCACATCTCTCTGTGGAAGTAGTAATCCACAAGTAAGAAAAAATGACGTTATCATTTTCAAATTAATGGAAATGTAAGAAATTATATGATATATTATATTTATATAATGATAAAAATTTAATGAATATCATATATATATATATATAGTAAATAAATTATTAAAACCATTTGTGAGCAGTGGTGATGGAAAATTTATTACATCGGTTAATGATGTAGTAGTCCTCCGTACACATGAACGTTGGTTTTGATTCCCATTTGATTCAAGAAGAGATGGATATTTTAATGAACAAACCCCATAATCCTGAAACCAATGGCTTAATTTATTTCATTGGAATAAAATACAATAAATCACATCCCAAAGGACCGAATAGTTTAGTAGTCTTGGTAAACTAGATACATTCTTGAAATTCACATTACATTTTAAAACATAAAATAAAAAAAGAGTTTCATTGATTCTACCATTATCAACCCTTTGTGAAACCCTAAATATCAGTCCTAATATAATTCTTGTAATCCTAGGTAAAAATTGAAACATATGAAATGGGTGATCTCAAATGCTCAGTAAGGGTAAGCGTAAAAAGGTAGTTATGAGTAAATATGACATAAAAAATATGAAAAGGTAAATAACTTAAACAAATTCCATCTAAATAATCACATGGGCTTGGAAACTTAACCATTAATATTTTACTAGTTTAATAATCACATGGAATATTAATAACCAATCTTATAATGATGGAATGCATATTGTTGGACATCCAAAATATACCACTGAGGCCTCGATCAAGAAATCTGAAAAATAAATGTGTAAGGACTTTTCCAAATCCTTATATGCTTTATCTCATGAGACCCATCAATGAATCTAGAGGCTATAGTGGGAACCACCCATCACTTAATAAGTCCAATATAATCTTCATATGAAAAGGGTAAAACATAAACAGCATAAACATTCGTATTGGAAAACTAGCATATGAAATGCGAATACTTTAAACATAAACCATGAATGGTATCAAAATAGCACATCCATGGTCAAACTAATCATAAGACATTCAATAACATATGTTATGTGGTATCATAATAGATAAATATCAATGAATTATAAGATTCAATAAAGGATTTTGACATATATGAAGATACTTTTAAATGAGACCATTGATTTGTTTTTGAAGAATATAATATTTAAACATTCCAAAGTGTCCCATACCACTTCGAAACATTTAATTCGTAATAAAATACAAAAAAGGGTCAATATCAGTGGTTTAAATCAACACATATTATTATCATGATAGTTTTAAAAACCGCTGCATATTCCATGACCACTATTCATTTAGCGGCAGTTCCATAATTTCATAGTGATTTTAGTACGTGTCATTTTTGGAGTATCCATCAGTGGTTTTTATTTTATTTAGTGGTGATTTTTTATAAAAACAAATCCTAGAGAAATATTTAAAAAATGTAAATAACTATTGTTGATATGTTCAGCGACGATTTGTTTTAGAGGAAGTTAATCCTAACTACTGCTAAACATATTTTATTTAATGAATTTAGTGGCAGTTTCTAAAAACTACCACTAAATCATATTTTTTTAAAATAAATATTCAATAAAAACTATAAATATAAAAATGTGACATGGAATAAACTAAAACATCAATATATGATAAACCATCATACATATGTCATACATCCATAAAAATATATAAACATCCAGAGTCTTCATAACCTCAATCTCAGTCAACCCATAAATATATCAACCAATACATATATATGACTCTACTATATCCATGTCATGATGAATATAAATCCACATCACGACCTCTAATGCATGTCAGTCAGTGGTTGAATGATTGCGGGGAGATAAAGGTCACCAAGAAAGTGAAGGTACTATTCACTATCGGGAAGTACAAAGATGAGGTCTTGTGCGATGTTGTTCCTATAAAGGTCTGCCATTTGTTTTTGGGACGACCATGGCAGTATGATCGGCATGTTACCCATGACGGTTTCTTGAATCGTCATTCATTTGTACTCTGAGGGGAACCTATAACCCTCAACCCCATGTCCCCCAAACAAATTCTGGAAGATCACATTTTGAGAGAAAAGAAAAAAAAGAGTGATGAGGAAAAAAAGAGTGAAAATGAAAGAGGAGAGAATGAGGGAAAGAGAGAAAATGAGAGAAGAAAAGAAATAGAGAGCAAAGAAAAATCAAGAGGGGAAAAATATTTGAGAGGAGAGAAAAGTGTGATGTCGGCAAAAAAGAGTGAGGAAACTTTGATTTTTACCTGATTTCAGGGCCATATGACATCATTTTCCTAGTTGTAAACCCCTAACACTTATTTTTAAAAGTTTTTGTACCTTTAAGAAGTGGTTAGTGAGCCATTATAACCACACTAAACATCAAACTGATGTATTTTGTACACATAAACATAAAAAATAAGTCAAAGATGGTTTTACAATGATTTCAAATCAATATAAGGTCGTTTTCTATGGTTTTGTATATACCATGAAAATTTTAGTGTTTTAAAACACTTAAAATGTGCTTGTGAACATAATGGGAAAACTATCATTAGAAATGATGTGTCATCGGTTCCTACATTTTACAATTAAATATACAATTTTTGTCCTAGGATTTTAGAGAAATCCAATGTCATTTTTTTAGTTTGAAAACCATGATGCATGTTTTTAGAACTTTTATATCTTTTAAAATTTATTATCGATTCATTCCAAGCACACCACACATTGAATGAATGTGTTGTTTTCTTGTACATGTCACAAATAATTAAATGGTTCTTGTACTATGATTTCATGTCAATACGGGATAGTTTTTTATTGTTTTAATCATTAAATTTTAATTTTAGTGTTTTAAAACACTAAAAATATATTTATGGGAATCATAGGAAAACCGTAACTCATATTGACATGGTGTTGATTCTTACATTTCAGAAATGAATATGTGATTTTTTTTCTTAAGATAATTTTTTTAATCATTATTTATTTTTTAAAAATTATAAGTGTACAATTTTTATTTTATTAATAAAATTAATGTTTTAGAACACCCTGCCTAGTGGTGTACAATTTCACACCCTATCTAGCGACACTGACTATCGTACGATATATAGTCACACCACACCTCATAACCAGTCCTACTCGCACCTGTACCACATTCTATACTCAAAGGAACTTGGTTCTCAAAGCTGTTATAGGAATTTTAATACAAACAAATGCGGTCTATGTGGCCATTTTTTTATTACTAGAAGTGGTTTAAACTACTAATACATTGTTTAGTGACTATTAAGAAAACTGACATGCATTTCATTGTCAACAATAATTTAGAGGTTATTTTTATATTTGAGTGATTGTTTTTATATGTGTTGTTTTTTGGGTACTCATTGGTGAGTTTTTATTCAGTTGGTGATAGTTTTTAACAACAAACAACAAAAAATAACATGGGAGAAGTTAGTGGGAAAGCTCGCTGCCTCACAAGCAAGATGCCTAATAATCTTCCCAAATATTTCGATAGTGTCAATATCTTGCTAGAAATATCGGTTAAAATATAATGAATAGGATCCATAGACGATGATGGTAGTGGTGGAGTTTTCTGAGATGTTGATTGACTAGGATAATGAAATTTTTGGTTCTCGAAATTCTTTCATTTCAAAATTTTAAGGTATATTAAATGTATAATAAATGAAAAACTAAAAAAATTTTTATAAAAAAAATGAAAAACTAGAACAATAAAAATATGTAAGAAACACTTATCAATGATAAATTTTAATATATTTTCATTACAAATTTATACATTAAATTATCTTTATCTTAATTATATTCATTTTTACCAACCTCCATTGCGATGAGTCCTTCATTTTCAGCCTCTATTTCAAGTTCTACTATTTTAATATTTTTAGGAAAAAACTTTTCAATGTTTTGTGAATGATGAGACTCATTGTCACAAAGAACCAATAGATATTATTCTCCCATATCATATAATTCTCTATGCTTTAATTATACAAAAACACTCCAAACTTCATGTATTTTATCATTCATATAATAAACCATCTTTGCTTATAAATCTAAGATAAATGGATAATGTTCTACACACTCACTGATATTAATCAAACAAGAGAAGTTGAAAGGAGTAAAATTTGACGAATCTTTCATTATACCCCTATCAATGTTGAAACACTTGAATTTGAATAAGACAATTGAAAATTGTCCATGATATTTTAATTAAATTATATTATTCAGCTTCCCAGAGTATCCCACTTATAAAAATGTAAATACACCACTATTCTGAGTTTTCAAGTCTTCTTCACGATAAATTGTCAGAAACCTGAAGCCATGAAAATTGTAGTCATAGAATGTATTAGCCTCTCTTATAGGACCTAAATCCAAAAACATCAAAGCATTCAATATTTAAGCTCGAATGTCAACATTTATTATTTAGAAAAAAAGATATAAGATGTTATGTTTAACATAGAAACAATAAATACATGTCAATAATATGAATATGAGTATATAATTACACTGTGGGTGAACCATTCGAAAAGATCCTTATTAACAGTTTTTTTTAATTCTAGCTCATTTCGAGCTTGACCCCTTAGTCACCTATTTGTGTACAGTCAAAATTATTCAATAAATGGATCCGAAATAACAATAGTGAGTAAAAAATATATACGTGGTTGTAGAAAATCCAATCCAACCAGTGTAAAATTTGACCCCATTCCAACGAGGCATCCAATAGTTGGAAATATAGATGACTGATTTTTAGAATGATAATTAGCGGTGATGTCGTCAACACGTCAATCATGATTGAATCTAGTCTCAATCCCATCCAAATACCTAGAACAAAAGGTCAAGAACTATTCAACTATGTATCCTTCAGTAATAGATCCTTCTGGTTGAGATTTATTCCTCAAAAATGATTTCAAATAACCTATTGACCTAATTAAAAAAATATGAAAAAAAATTATGCAATGATTTGATAAAACCAAATTCACCAATGAAAATAAAAAAATATCAACATACCTCTCTATTAGGTACATCCATTGATAGTTTACTAGTCCACCAAGTTTAGCTTCTTCAACCCCATGAATAGTCAAATAAATCATGACTATGATGAATTAAGGGGTAAATAATAACTCCTAATGACATAGTGTCAAAAAAAATTATTCCTTGAAGTTTATCAAGATCAGTTGGATTTAGAGTTTTTCTATAAATCTATTTGAAAAATGTACAGTACTCAAACTCAACCACATTTACTTTTTAGGTAAATTATTATGAAAAGTCAATGGAAAAAACTACTCCATCAAAATATATGGGTCATGAATTTTCAATCCATGTATCTTTTGATGTTTTAAGTCAATTCACCTTGATATGTTACTTAAATATCTATATGGAACATTTATATTATTTAGAGTTTGATGGAATATTCCTTTCTCTAAATTTTTCATTGTAAAAATAGTCGAAGGATACTTGTAATTATCATTTTCCCACAAAAAATCCTTTATATTCATTAGCTCCAAATTCTTACAAGAATTAAGGTGATCCTTCAATTTACCCTTCTCATTAAGCATTGTAAAAATTACATTGTCACAAATGTTCTTATCAATATGCATTATGTCAAGAAAATGATGCATCAAATTAAACATATAATAATGAATTTTAAAAAAATATACTCTTTTTCTTCCATTATTGCATTCCAACTTATTTGGATACTATACATCATACCCTTTTCCCCTTCTTAAAACTGATGACATTTTATAAACTCTTCAGTGAAATTCATTAATTGTCATAAGATTTAACAGCCAAATAGCACCTTTAGTGACTTTCCCATTTCAATATGTCTATTGAATCATGTCTTATTAAACCATAATTTATGAGAAGCATCAAGAAATCGATGATGACACATAAACCACCATTTTATTCTATGAGCTAATAGTTGAGGTTCAAAATTAAAATAAAAAACTGGACAAGCCAAACTAGTATGAGTGTTCTAACTAGATAAATTTCCTAGTCCAGAAAAGTCACTAATTTTCCACATTAAAGCAGCATGCATTTTGAAAAGTTTTCTTGTTGAAGCATCATATGTTTCCATGCCATCATCCCATAATTCTCACAATTATTTGATGAGAGGTTAAAGGTATACATCAATGTCATTTCCATGCATTTTAATTTTAGGAATAATCATCAAAATAATGAAATAATTTTTCTTCATACACATCCATGGAGAAAAATAATAGGGGATAAAAACAACTATCCAAATTATATAATTAGTACTTAAAGTACCAAAAGGATTAAAACCATTAGAATCAAATCCCAAACGTACATCCTAGGATCCGAAGAAAACTATGAATATTGAAAATCAATCATCTTCAATGATTTTGAATATTTTGGATGTATCATAAAGCTAATGTTACTATCATTAAAATTCCAATTCATGTCGTATGTAGTCTTAGAAAAAATGAATAATTTTTTAAAGTGTGGTTTCAAAGGAAAATAATTCAATCCCTTTATTGAACTTTTTTACTTCTATTTCTTCTCAGGTTTGCATTGATTTATAATCTCATTTTTGTTTATTTACTTCTATCTTATTATATGAAATCTTGTACATTCTTCTTTATCAAAATATTCTCCCCAGTAAACCATGTAATCATTAGGGCATGAATATATCTTTGAATAATCAAGTCCAAGTTTTTTGATTACTTTATTCATCTCATAGATTTATTTAGGGATCTTAAATTCTCTAAATTCATCATGAAGAAAATCCCAAATCACATACATTAATTTTTCAGTGATTATACAAAGACACTTGATATGATACAACTCCAGTGAAAAAATCCACTTCAAATACTTGGCACACCCTTTATATAGTTCTTGTTGTCCCTCTTTAACTAATTCATAAAAATATTTTTTTTGTCACTAAAGTTCTGAGAAAAATTAATATGATCAGGATCAAATTAAATTTCTATTGATCTATTAAAATCTTGGAAATTGTATTATGGAAAACCAAATTATTTATTTAACTAATTATGAACTAAATTATCCTTTATTGGGCCACTTTTTATTTTATTGACAGTAATTTAAATATTTTGAATTTATATAAAATTTGATTCACCATGCCAAATCTAACATTTATATCAATAAAAAAACTATTTCAATATCAAATTTTCATATACTTTGTTTCTATTCAACCATCACTCAAATTTAAAATTGGGACACATAAATTTTATTCTACCATCCACTGATCGGTTTTCATTTGCATAATATAAAAATGATTCCAATATCTTATCATAACAAGGTGTGTTTTGAGGTAAAATAATCCAAATTTTATCCATAGTTATTGTATTGTATTCTCCCTATACATTCAAATATAAAGATATAAATTTTTAATCAAACAGGTACACTAAAAATTAAAGAAGAATCTATATGGGTTAGAATAAGAATCAAGAGCTTGGTATTTGAAGTTAGATGCATGCTTTAAATAATTAATATTTAATGATGGAAGTGTGGAAAACAACCTCTACATTGAAGAAGATAAACATATATCAATTTTTGATAATTTATATGTAGATTATATGATTTTTATGGGAGAAAAAGATAATCGTGTATTCTAACATAGTGATAAAACTAAGGAGGGTTCATTCCATTGAAAAATTAGCTGCTTTGATCAATGTACTAACCATTTCCCATTTTCTAACTAACTAAAAGACCACCCCTTTAGAAATATGAATTCAAATTATACTTTATTTAGATATCACACACTATTGGATGTTTAAAACTGATAAACACAGAAGTTTAAGGTGGTTATATATGCTTATACTTCATTCTACTATTTAAGGTCATTTTATATATACACCTAAATTTCATGAAAAACTAGCCATCGATTCCCATGTTAGAAAATAGAAGCCACACATCAATTATCACATAATAATATAGTTAACCATTCAACATATAAGACCACCCAAACCTCTATAAACCCTTTTAGAAACACCCCTTCCCTTTCATTGTGAACAATAATCAATATAAAAACCCCTATGGGAAATCAACATTCTATAACATTTCAATTTCCAAAAATATATCAAGGGTCATGGTCTATTGTAATATTTTATGACTATTTATGAAATGTTCTAATGATAAAGTCTAATACAGTTTGGGAAACCTCTTTATAAAATTTCCTTTGAAAAATAAAATAATAAATCATCATAAAGTCACTATATTCAATGTTACTCAACAATGGTTCTTAAAAATCCATGCACACCCTTTAAATTCATGATTTTCCATTAAAAATTATTTTAAAGACCAAAGCCGCTTTTAAATTATAGAAATCAAGAAATAAAATAGATTCTACTATTTTATCAAATGTTAGGTGTGAATGGTAGTTGAAAGATAAATTTAGAATTCATTTTTTCATATAAAAACACTCTAAATTTAATGGAAAACAAGTGAAACATGGTTTCTATTAAAAATATATTTATATACACATATGATAATTTCATTATGAATCTAAAACCTAACTTAAAGAGGAAAGAAATAATTGTTTATTAATTTCAATGAACTATGAAATAGAGAAGACAAACCTCTGATCAAGAACTTACACAAAGTGAAACACTAAATCTCCATAATAAGGCCAATGATTCCTTAATAGGCTAAGAGAAGCGGAACCTAGTCTGGGAGAGGGATTTTGAGGGGGGGGGGTCTACATCGCTGTCGGGGAGAGGGAGGTCGGAGGGGGGGGGGGGTCTGCGTCGACGCTGGGAAGAGGGAGGTAGGAGGGTGGGGGGTCATGGGGGTTGGTTTCACCATCGAGTATAGAGGAGGGAGGTATTAGGGGTGTTCCACATCACCTCAGGTAGATGGAGGTCAGAGGGAGGGGGGTCATAGGGTTGTGGTCGCGCGAGGGAAGGGGAGGATAAGGGTCAGGGTGGTATAGAGGGAGAATGGAGGGGGAGGAAGTATGGGTTTTTTAAATATTTCATGATATTTTATTGGAAAAAACTTATAATTTTTAAAATAAAAAATATATAATAGCAGTTTGAATAAACTACAACTATATTATTATTTTTTAAACCGAATTTATTTCACAGTGGTTAATAAAAACGCGGCTATCCAATGAATCTTTATAGTGATACATATAAATAAATAACATTAAAGAAATATTATAATATCATTTGAATATGTATATTCATGATATGATATATCAATGGTATTTACATACACCACTCCCAAGTAATAAGTAGCGAACAAAGCAAATATCTCACAAAAGTAAAAGTGAGATGAGAAAACCATTACCATACGTTTCCTTTAGTCGAATATGATTTAAACTCTACTATAATGTTTTTAATCATTTAATTAAATTATAACATGTAAATATATATATTTATGATATCATATATGATCTTATTATATTATTTTATCACCTGTTTATGGATAATATTTCGTTTTTACCCTTGTTTCAGGTGTTAACTGCTTCATTTTCCCATGCATGTTTCATCATGAAAGGCTCGGTTATTTTGAATAGGATATATATCCAACATCTCCAAAATAATATTAATGTTATAAATATCATATTTAACCATTAAATACATTTTTATATACATTATTTAATGTTGGATATGGAAAATCATTCACATCCCATCGTGGAGACAATAAGCCATACATACGCATGAGTTGCAACATAATTTCCAAAATAAGTGAAAGGATAAGGAAGTGAAAGATATATTAATTTTTGAAGAATTTATATAATATCATAATTATAATATATATACATTATTTATATCATTTTACCCATCCCAGTAAAGAGGTGATGAAAAATAGATTACACCATGGCGTGGAGGCGGTAAGTCATACATACGCACAGACGATGCTTTTGATTTTAATAGGATGGATAAAAGATGAAATATGGTTTTCTCGTAATCATAAAAAAATATCATACTATATATTATACTGAATTTATTACTAGATCATGGAAACAACATATGAATAGTATAAATGAACTTGAATGAGTTAGTAAAAATGATTACCTCTTCTTCGATGGACTTCCTTCATATCTTTTCTTAAGGTATATAGGGTTGGTCTTTTTGGAATCCCATAAACTCCAAAACATGAATAAATATGTTTTGAGGAAATATTTTCAGGACTTGATCGAGTTATAATGCTCAAAGTGTTATGAATAAGTGAAGGAGGAGGTACCATTTTATAATTGAGGTGAGGGACACTTTTAGAAATCCTCAAAATATTAAAATATAATAAGGATATTCTAGAGAAAAAGACTTAAAAATAGACTATCATTAAAAAGGGGAAGAAATTTTAGACCATATATCATTCCATTTTTAATTATTTAATATTTTTATGATTTTTAAATAATTTAATAATATATTAATTCAATAAAATATTATTATTGTCAAATTTGATATTATTCATTTAATTTGACTTCAAATACATCAATTCATAGTGGTAATTCAAATATAATGATTTAAAAAATCCCTAATATATACTATAGATCTATAAAATAAATTTTAAACATTAACTCATCACAAATATATCAAAATTAATATTTTTAAAATCAATTATTTTTGGTTTTCTGTTAATTAAATAAATATTGTTTTGGCATTGAAGAAACATTTAATGTGGTTATATAACTTTTAGAAACTGAAAATAAATTTCTATAATGAAAATAATTATATAAATATTAAAATATAAACTTATTCTCTTTCATATCTTGATTTTATCCCTACATGTACACATAAAGGACATTAAATACAAAGAGAGTGAAATTTTGTAACTATCTTTGATTTAAATAATATATAATTTTATTTAATTGAAAAGTGTCTATTAAAAAACACAAATTATATCCTAATTTGATAAGGGAATATTCATCCAATACTTTTTTTACAATTTTAGGTCATGGTTTTTCCCCTTATCCTTTGACTTTAACCCTTATTTAATCCCTTTATCTCAAACCATGGCAACATGTGTTTTTTACTCGAAGGTTAATATAAATACTATAAAATGTAAAACAAACCATAAATGAGTCATGGATGACATTATAAAACTTATAATAATTATTTATCCAAATTTTATATTTTTATAAATTTTATATCATTTAATAAAATATTATTTATTTTAAAATGTCATTAATGTCGATTTTGACACAAGTCATTACTTGAATTTTTAACAAATATTAATAGAAAATAAAACTTAAAAAAACATTCAATACATACCTAATATGACTATTTAGTCTAGAAAATTTGTGTATTACATTAATTATATCAATTTATATTTATTTTAATATTTTTAATAACATCTATTTGATGTGTCTATTAATTAAACAATTATTGCATCATCATTGCACAATCCATTGATTTGATTATTTATTTCATAAAAATTAAAAATAAATTACCATGTTGAAGATACATTTTTTTGATTTAAAATTACTATTTATAGTCTAAGATATTTTTTGAATAACAATATATTAAAATGTAATACTTATTAAAAATATGAGAATGACATATTGGAATTTCCTTAGAATAAAATACTAAATAAAGGCTTAACGTCATCCAAGTGGCTCCAAGAGGCCATAAAATCGTCCCAAGGATGATTTTTGTTGACAATAACTCATCAAATAAAATTTAAATAAGTGTTAGTATATTTTTATAATATTTATAATATTATTTTTACTTTTAATTACTCGATTTACCATTAATTGTGTTAATAAAAAATTACAAAAAGCTATTATTCATAAT
This sequence comes from Viscum album, assembly GCA_963277665.1. Classification (NCBI taxonomy): domain Eukaryota; kingdom Viridiplantae; phylum Streptophyta; class Magnoliopsida; order Santalales; family Viscaceae; genus Viscum; species Viscum album. The sequence continues at coordinate 1,119,765,404 of OY728125.1, read as the reverse complement.
TAAAAAAATAAAAGGAATATATTTACATAATTTTGAACCACTAATTTTAAATATTTAATCCATTTTTTAAAATTTAAAATGCATAAGTTTCAATAAATAATTTAAAATTAATCCCATTGATGGAACAAGAAAACAAGTTTTTAAAGTGAAAATGTTCAAAAGATTGAAATTTTTTTATATCAAAATTCAATGTGAAATTGATTATAATAACATAAATTTGATTCAATGATAAAATTTTTATCTAATTATACTTTTAAAATAATTAAAAATATAATTTAATATTATAAATTATTTAGATGAAAAAACTATTTTCAATTAAAATGCAAATTTTTTTCATTATCCATTAAAACATTAAACTTATCAGAAAAATACCAAAAAAAGTAAACCAAAGGAAATTTGTACATTCCTCTTTCAAATAAGAATTTTATTTTTTCAAATATAATTTATAAAATTGTAAAAAACTAGATTTAAAATAAGTACCCCATCAAAAGGTGGGAAAACTGGATTTAGAAAAATACAACCTTTTATGCTTAAAATTGGTTTTGTTCTTATCATAAGACTATAAAATATATTAAATGATTTAAAAATATTTTAATATATATAAATATAATAATTTATTTGATAATATTCATTCCTTACAATTTAATGGCTAGGTTATAATAATATTTCATTATACGGCTAAGTTGGTTGTTGCGTGCAACATAAGCTATCAAAGAGATTAAATTCAAAAAGATACATACAATAAAATATTGGGGTGTTACATTCTCCCCTACTTCAAAAAATTGAATCCTCATAATTTCAAATTGCACTTCAAAAATAAAATGTTGATACTTGAAAATTCTTTTGTGGAAAACCCACATAAGAAATAGGGTTAATAAAATATCCTCTTAATAAAAGAGAAAGGGAAATGAGAAGGTCACCACAAAATTAAGCTTTCAAAAATGATAACATTAGTGGGAAGTGAAAACATGGACATGGAAGATAAATATAACTATCATGTTCTAATGAATAATTATATTATATATGATAATTAAAAATTTAAACATCACAAAACCAAAAATATTGTGAACGGTTAAAAAGATATTGATTTCTTAGTAAGAAAAGGAAACATATAACATTTTTGTTCCAAAATATTTTTCCTAGGGTTTAGAAACTCATTTACTATTAAAATAAACACATGAGATA